>VXBH01005240.1:160581-178451 GCA_013400035.1 Rynchops niger
CCCGGTGCCGTGGAAGGATGCTGAGCTGAGCCCAGTACCATGGAAGGGTGCTGTGCCCATCCCGGTATCATGGAAGGGTGCTGTGCCCATCCCGGTGCCATGGGAAGGATGCTGCGGTCGCTGCATACCTTTTGGGGGTTATCAGCAGCGGTGCTCTCCTCCCTCAACACCCCAGATCACATTCCCCATGTCCCAGATGTGCACGAGCAGGAAGGGGGCTGCTGAGAGCGTTTTGGTGAAGGTCTCTGCAATCGGACTTCGGCAAAACCACACCCGAGCAGTTTGGCCTCCTGCACCCGCTTTGAGCAGTGCCTTGCAAACCCTCAGGGCAAGTCAGACACTTATCGTCCCTTCCCTGGTGGTGTCCCTGACACTCTTCAGGAAGCTGAAGATGTGGGACCCGCCCGTCCCTTTGGTCTCCAGCGCAGACGGGGGCTTCCCCGCGGAGGGACCAGCCCCGTCACCCGGCTCTGCCCGCCCGGCTTTGGCTTTGGCTGCTGCGATGGTGATGTACTTGGTGACGATGGTGATGTGGTAGGACCTGAAGTCTGCCAGCGCAGAGACGCACTGGTTGAAAGCCGCGCAGAGCCCTGCGTCTCCAGAGGAGAGGACGTGCTGCTTCAGGGAGGGGGCACGGCAGATCTCCTCCACAAAGGCTCTGTGGGGCGGGGGCATGTAGTCCCTCATCCTGTGCAGGAAGGCGTCTGCAAGACACCAGCGAAGGAAGAGATAAGTTGTGGGCGAGTGGGTTAAAGCAGCTGAAGCTCTCAGAGGCCGGACGGGAGCACTGGCCTGCAGGGACCACGGCGCCGGATGGTACCAGCAGCCTGCGCAGCCTCCGGCCCTCCCCTGCGCTGGCTCGGTGCCTCCGATTAATTGAGGAAGAAAACCCATATTAGGGCAGTGGTCCATTAGGGTTAATCTTAACCCTATAAGGCAGGTTTTAACCTTTGCTCTCAGACTTTTGGTTTTGGGCTGTTTGGGTTTTTGCGTTTTGTTTTTGCTATTGGAGTGGTTTTGCTAATTTCTGATAAACACATTCTGCTGTGGGCCAGACTAGCGCGAAGCTATGTGGATGGATGAGCTCAGATGCTGGCAGGATGCTGGCAAGCTCCGCTCCCATATATAACATCAGTAAAAAGTTGACACGCAAAAAGCAAAGTCTGTTCATCTGGGAATTTATAGCGGTGAGGAAGTGCCTGCCAGCGCCTCCTTTATAGACTTCCTCCCTAACGAACCGGGCAGAGCCGCGTCCCGGCCGGGCTCCACCGGGCTTTGCGAGGGGGAGATGGCGCGTGTCCTGTCGAGGGGCAGATCTGGGCGCAGCTGTGGGAATCGCTCTGCCTTGGTTCTTCCCTCGCCCCTTTTTGCTTAGGAAAAAGGAAAAGCGCGTGACTTACTGCTCTCCCCGCTGTGCCGAATCCCCAGGAACTCGTCGAAAGCGTGAAGGACGGTGCTCTGCGCCGCGCTGCCTCCCGAGTACGCCATGGGCTCCTCAGAGACACCTTCGTACACCAGCCCCTGCGGCATGGCGGGGTTGTCCTTCCAGCTGGGGGGAGACACGGGGGTCAGGCGGAGCAGCGGGGGGTGGCTGGTGACAGGGGGGGGGCTGCGAGACGGGACCCTGGGCTGGCAAGATTGAGTGAAACCTTCCTGACCTGGCCCATGGATCTCCTCCTCCTCGCTCGGCCTTGGCGTGTCCTCACTCGCCAGATAAACGCGGAAATCAAACGCTGCGGCGAGGCGCACGACAAGGCCGTGGGTGTAGGGAGAAATCCTGAATTATCCCTCGCCCACGAGGTAGGGATGGTTCTATGGGACCGCGCGCACTGGGGAGCTCCCCGCGGCGTGGGGCCGGGGGGTCCTGGCTCAGGCGGTGCCGCGTGGTGGTTTGCACCCGCAGGGCGGCTTTGGGTGTGCGAGAGGGGATGGTCCCTTCTCTGGGAAAAGTCAGATAGCAGCATCTAACATACTAATTCCTTGAAATCCCGGTGGCCGTTAGGAGAAGTGGGGCTGCCTCTGTGGCAGATAGAGTCGCCCAAACGCTCTTCTGAACCCTTGAAGTTTGTACTTTGGATTTTTGTCTGTTCTTGTTACTCTCGACATGATGTCTTTACAGACGGCGCAGGACAGCCTGCCTTTATTTATTTCGGCAGAGAAAAAGCCTGTAATGCGATTTTCTCCCTCTCGTAAAGCTGCTCATCCTCAGCAAGCCCAGAAACACAGGCCCCCCCCGGTACACCATTAACTCACAGCCCCTGTCATCCCGCTTCATCCGCCTGTTGGGCACAAATGGATAAATGCTTGCTCACAAATGGAAAGAGGACTTATAATTTCAGAGAGATAATGTGCCTGGCACAAAAATATCTCTTGACCTTCTGAAGAATGCCCCATTTCATGAAGCTTTCAGTGCTGGCTGCTAGGGCTGTGTGACTGCTGGAGCAGATTTTGCACAAAATGCAGAGAAAAATAGATTCATTATCAAATACCGTCATATTTTTAGCTCTCCCAGGGATGTATTTATAGTAACCTTTACTAGTGGGAAGTTCTTATAAGCAGAAGGGAATTTAAAAGGCATGTTTTTCCAGGCCGATGACCATCAAGACGAGGTCAGCTTGGATAAAAAATGAACGAAACCTAATGAGGATGCACGGAGCCTTTTGACTTAGGAATGCTGAGATACGCTGAAGAGAAACAAAAATAGAACCCCCCTGAGAAGGCCGGGAGCGGAGAGCTGGGGATGCTCCAGCCCCGCAGGGACGGTGAGGGACGGCCAGCCCCCAGCGCTGGGCTCTCACGGCTTGGTTTCTGCCTTGGCCGACTGACTTTTTTCAGTATTTGGGGGATTGGGTTTTTTTTAATTAATGGCATTGTAATGGAGCAACACCAAGAAGCTTGTTACAGACGCAGAGTGAAGAGACCCCACGCGGCTTTGCAGCTTCGTGTGCACTGTGTTCGAAGTAAAGAGAAATTAGTTTTTTGCTGCCAAAACTGCTCCAGCCAAGAGCAGGAATGATTTGGAGGGACGGTCTTGGGGCCACCGCTGCCAGACACAGCACCAGTTCCTTCCCCACCGCCGGGACCCCGTACCCCATCTGGGCTGTCCCTTCCCCACATCCCCTGCCTGCCCCCGGCCCCGGGAGCTGCCCACACGGTGGCTTTGGAGATAAAGGCACCGCACTTACCCGGAGAGAAAGATGCGAATCACAGTGTAAAATACTGCTGGATCCACGTAATCTAAGAGGAAATCAGATCATAGATGTTACTGCAGGCAAAAGGCAATTATTTCCCTTTGCATCGGCATTTCCCGCGTGGCAGTGCTCCCGCTTCCTCCCACTCCATCCCTCCGGAGAGGTTTTATGGGGCAAATACGAGCACGTTTACACCGATGTGTCTGATGAGCTAAAGCGTGCTCAGCGACGTGAGGGCAGGAGCTGCTGTTACCATGCATCCGTTTCAACGCCTCGCTCATGTCCCCGATGGCCTCTGCCAGCTCCTGCAGGGCTTGGCGCAGGGTCTCCTCATCCAGCTGCAGGATGGCACGGGTGGCCCGAACGATTGCCTGCCGGAGGAGAGGGGGGAGAGCACGAAGTGGTGACAGGGGTGGGATGTCTGTGTGCCTGCTGCCACCCCTGCCAGCTCTGCCCCTTCCCCTGGCCTTTGAGACAGGGGCACCTCGTGGGTGCCCGTGCAGGGGACGGGGGCACCTCATGGGTGCGTGCCTACGGGCGCTTTCTGGGTGAGCGAAGATCTGCGGGGCACAGCAGGAGGGAAGGCACACGCCCCCCGGCCGGCTCCCACAGCAGGGCCCTACCTTAATGCCAGGCACGGCCGCCTTCTCCACCAGGAGGGTGACGAGGATGAAGCCCCGCAGGCTCTCTCCCCCGGGCAGCGAGATGATGGTGTCCAGGTTCCTGCAGGGGCGACCGGCGGAGCAGCCGAGCGCATGGGGGTCAGGAGGGCTCTTGGTCGGGGTTTCCCCGCACGCCCCGGGCAACGCTGAGCCCTCAGAGCAAAACCCTCCCGGCTACAAATCCTCTCACCTGCACCCCGGGCGGAGAGAAGGTGGCACAGAGCAAAAGGGGAAGGGGCTGCTCTGGTTTGGGGGGAGCTGTGACCCTCCCCACGGACTCACTGGGCTAACGGTCTGGCCCGTGGTGGCCAGGCTCTGCATGGGCTCCAGCAGCCCACGGTTCAGCCGCAGTCGCGGCGCTTTGCTGTTGTTGCAGTGGCATTTGCGTGCCAAAGGCTGAGCTGTTTCTGTTGTGCTCGTATATCAAGAGATAGGTTCAACCTAAGCAGAGCCCCGCAGTGTTGGAGTGCTAAGCCAATTCAAACAAAACTAATACTGTTAGAAAATAAATAAGCATCTTAAATACTTACTCGATTTCCAGAGACCTGAAGGCATTTTGGTTATTGCCAACAAATGCACAAGAAAAGGAGAGAGAAAGAGAGACGTTATAAATCATCACAGCAATGGACTGTGCTCCATGGGAGAAAAATGAGTCGCTGCCCCATGGGAAGCGCCATCCCCGGGGGGGACGGTCCCAGGGGCACCCGTTTCCCCACTGGGCGCCCGTGTCTGCACCCGCGGCTGCAGCGCCGGCAGCCCCAGGGACCACCGCTCCCCCCTGCAAGACCCTTCCCCAGACCTTCTCCATGAGACCCCAGTGGTGGGGGGGGTTCAGTGGCTTTCGGCAAAACAGCAGCAGTTTGGGGACTGTTTATCCCCATTGCGCTGGATGGGACCTGCCAGCAGTTTACCCGTTGGGGTCCTTCCTCCTCCAGTTGGCCAACACAAAGTCTGCATGGCTGAGGATGGGGGGAAGCCCGAGGGCCTGCGAGACCTCCCAGAAGGGGATGGCGAGATTTCGGGGCAGGACCTGAAGGGCACAAAGCACAGGAGAAGACGGGGACGCTGTCAGGCTGGTGAAAGGTGCCCAGGCCAGGCAGGAGGGGTCACGCTCCTGCTGCAGCCTCAGGAGAGGGGCTTTGCTCCCATGGGATGAGTCCCAGGGGAGCAGCATCAGCCCCCAGATCCCAAGGAGTGGGTGAACCCGTTCTGCATTGCTTTTACCTTCACGCTGCCCTCCTCGCCCTCCTGCCAGATGTAGCCCATGGTGATGAAGCTGAGCACCAGATGTGCCAAGTGCAGCTCCTCGCGCCCTCGGAGGTGCCGGGTGCTCAGCTGCGGCATCTGCCGGAGAGACCCTTGGGAGCAAGGGGCACCGCAGGCGATGCCAAGGGCCCTGTGGTGGGGGGCTGCCCTGCCGGGTGGGGAGAGACCCTTGCTGGGGCCCAAAATCCTCTGGTCCCTCCCACCCCTGCAGGATTTGTTATTGATTTGCTGCTGCTGGTTGTGAGCATTGACAGTAAACTGCAGGATTGTACCCAAAAAGGCGTTGCTCTCCCGGGGCCGGGGGCTCCTGGAGCGCCTGAGCTCCTCGGTGCGGAGCGTGGCCGGGATGAGCCATGGCTCTCGTGACAGCTAGAGGGTTTCCCCTGCCACCGCACGCCACGCTCCAGCCCTCGCTGCCTCGGCTGCCCGTGCTCCCTGGGATCCGCCGCAGGGGTTATTTCTGTGCCGACGGACGCGGCTTTGCTGTTGGTTTGCTTTTCCATGCGTTCAGCAGACACTGCTGTGTCCAACCAAGGTTTGAGCACACCGGAGCCAGGAGAGGTAACGCGGTACCTGGTGGACTTGTGAGCGGAGCTGACGGCTCGCGATCAGCTGGGGCAGGTCGTGGGCAATCTCCATCCAGGGACCGTAGGGCGCCGGCAGCTCTGTCTTGGTAGAGAGAGGCGAGAGGGGGGCTGTAAACGCAGGGGGACTGGCAGCACACGGCGTCCCGAGGCTGTGTCTCTTCTTCCCCCGGTTCCTGAGCAGCTCAGGGTGCAATGGGACGGCCAAAGTGGTCCTGCGCCGATGCAGCTCTGGGGACCAGAGCAGCCCCCAGGGAGTCGCTGCAGAGGCAGGCAGAGCCCACCCATCCTGGGGTGGGGGGGTCACCCCATGCTGGGGTACGGGGGGGTGCTGGGAGGGGAGCAGGAGGGAACAGAGGGCTGGAGATAAGCCTGCGTAAACTCTTCAGAGTTCAGGCTGGCTGAGAGACAATGTCCGAACTCTCCAGCTCCAGTCCCCGCTCTGGCTGCAAGGCAGAAGAGCCGTAGGGTCAGGGGAGAAAAGGGAATCGGGGGAGTGACGGCAGCCGGGGGACACATGAGAGGGCCGGAGCGGGGCTGTGACTCGCCGTGGGGCTGGGCAGCCCCGGGGAGGGCCATGCCGGACATTGCCTGGCTGGGGGGGCTTTCACTGTCCTCCGTCGCGGTTGCAAAGGTTTTCCTGGGGCTCTGGTGGGTCTGCGGTTGCACCTGCGGGGAAGGGAGGGCCCCCCCCTACAAGGTTGCCCCTCTTGTAATACCAGCCTGCGTGACCGCAAAGTAATGGATGATAAACAAGCATCTGCCTGTCCCTGAGCGCGGCCACTGCGAAGTGAGCCCGGCGATAAATGGCACTGCCTTCGGCACGGGAGATCTGCAGTCTGACTGCTCGCCGCCTCCTCCCTGAAATCCTGCAACGCCGAGGCCAACGTGTGAATTGCAAAGCTCCTTCTCCTCTCCCCTGGGCCACTTGCTGCAGCCGGTTTAATCATTTTTAAAGCGAGGGGTTTGTCCTATGAAACTGTCTAAGCCAAAATAGCGTGTGCCTTCCTCATTGCCTTTTATAAACTGTTACAGAGCAGCATTAAATCGAAGCCCAACCAGAAAGCCGCTCACCAACCCCTCTATTTTTCTGTTCTCGGTCTCTTGTAGCACGCAGTCGCGATGGCACAGCTGCCTCCTACCAGAGGATGGGGAAGAAGGAAGCCGTACTCCTCGGAGAGCTGGAACCTGGTCAGCGCCAGAGGCAGCGGGGTCTCCTCCGTGCCCTCGCTGGTCTCCATCACCGGGCGCTGCCCGCAGGGTCGGGACATGCTCTGGCTCGGCGGAGACGCACCGGCTGCCCTGCTCCCCGTGTGTGCTGAGCCAGCACCGCGCGCCCTGGACACGGGCGCGTACCTTGTCCTGGGGGGAGCCAGTGTCTGGCCACCCAATGGCCAGAGGGTCTGAGCAAACACGGTTAAAGGTTGTCGATAAGGAGTTGTCGTGGAGCAAACATTGATCTCTGTCCTCGTGGGCACCCACCTATGGGGAAGGCTCAGGGAAGCTCCCTTGTCAGGGGTAGGGGCTGTGAGCTGTCACCCCCCGGGACCGCCCCCGGGAGCTGCAGGGATGCTCCGCGTCCCCCTGGGAGCCTGTGTGGAAGCGGCCCGGGGTGCTGGTGGCAGTGCAGGGACGCTGGCTCTGCAGCTGGCTTTCCCCAGGGTCCTGGCAACGCCAAACTCCTGTCCTGCGTCCTGTGCTGGGTCTGCAGGACAGGAGGGTAATTACAGCTCCTCGCAGTGAGGGTCTGTGGGCTTCTGACCTAACTGCGCTGCCCAGGAGCAGAACTCCGGCCCGTTGGGCGGATACTGCTGGGGCGGTTGATGCCACTGTCTGGCTGGAGACGAATGAAACGAGCCTGAAAGGGCCCCCGTGGCGGAGGCGGCTGTTTCAGTGCGGTGCTGCCTTTGTCCCCCCCGACAGATCGGTGCCCTCCCTGCGGTGGGTGCTGCTCCATCGCCGCGCGGGAAGCGCAGGGCGGCAGAGACGCGGTGCCGGTGCTGCTGCTTCTCTGCGCCCCCTCCCCTGTGCTTCTGCCTGGGGTCAGCTGGGACCAAGGGCCCTGAGGTGGGGGCACAACTGGGCAGGTCCTTCTCGAGGGGAGGCTGGAGGGGTTGTGTTTGCGGGGTGCGCCGGCACTGGGCAGGGCACCCCCAGCCCACCCAAGTGGGGACCACACGCCACACGCAGCTCCGTCCGACGCCTTTATTAATGTCCGTGGCGCAGCCCCGTCCCCGGCTCCGTGTCCAGCTCCATGTATGTGTCCGTGTCCTGTCTGCCGCTGCCCTCCTCGTCCGCAGGGCTGCGCGGAGACCCGGAGCGGTGCCTCAGCCCCAGTGTCCCCCATGTCTGTCCCAGCCCCGCTCCCACCCGCTCTCCTCGTCTGCACTGGACCCAGCACGCTGCTGCTCTCCGTGTTTACTGGGACCTGCAGCTTCTCCTGTACCCTACTTCTCCCCTTTTCCAGCCTGAATTAGCAAACAGAAAACCTATTTCCTCCAGCTCTTGCACACAGACAGTGGGCTCGGTGCCAGGAAATCCACTTTTAGTTTTGCTCCTCCTACACTTGTGAATTTTAGCCACCTGTTTGCTAGTTTCTTCTCCTGATGACCAACACACATTCCCAGTTTACCAACAAACAGTATCTGTCTCCCAGGCACCACTTTCCCTGCTCTGCCCGGGCTGTAAATCCCACTCGCCAACTTTTACAGTAATTCCGTGCTCCCTGCCCGTCTCCCACCCCCAGAATGGAGGATTTGCATTAAGTAACTAACATCATCTTACCCATCCATTTGCGACTCCCTCCTTGCACAGAACCTTTTCAGCCGGCTCCGCTTCATAATCACGACGGTGCCGCAGATCAGGGCGAGGAGGATGCCGCCGAAGCTCAGCAGCAGCCAAATCTTCATGTATCCTCTTTTGATATCGTCTGGGGAGAGAAGCAAAGGTACGGCTCCGGGCAAAGGCTGGGCGATGCCACGGGCCGTCTGCTCAGCCGTGAGCCTGACGAGGCCGTTCGCGGGGCCGTGGGAGCCGCCGTTGTGCCCGGTAAAACCACGGGGCACCCAGAGCCCGGCTGTGGCACTCACCGGGGCCCAGGCCACTGTCGGTGCTCCCGCCGACGGAGGACCCTCGGGTCTTGCACTGGGGGGGGCTCCAGCCCGGGTCGCAGTGGCAGTTCTTCAGGTTATTGCACACCTGCCAAGACCAGGGAGGGCAGAAAACATCCCTCGTTGTAGAAACGTCCTGAGGACCGGTGCTCCATCTCCGCGGGACTGCTGAGCCCCACGCGCCCCTGCTCTCGCCGCACACCCCGTGCTGCGGGCGCAGCCAGCACCCCCCGGCCCCCCGAGAGCCCGCTCCGCCTTCCCCTGCGCCCCCACCACGCTGCCGCTCCCCTCGCACAGCTACGCTGACGTTTCCAACACCATTTCAGTTATGTGCAGTTAAATCCTCTCCAGATACTCTTTTTCTACTCATCTAGACAAATACTCCAAGCCGCTTTGTCTCACTTATTTTGCGCTTGGGACAGACAGGGGGGTGGTAGTCTCACTTAATTTCTACCTCAATAACTTGTTACCGCGTGATGCTTTCAGAGGCCAACTGTTAGCCCAAACCACAGGTCTGGGCAATTCGCAGCCGAGCCCCAGGGGGCATTTTACAGAACCACTCTCTCCTCTTCAGCAACGTTCCTCAAACCACCAACACTAACTTAACGGCGTTGCTGTCACTTACTCCGTGCCCGTGGCATTTTTCCTGCACATTGCAGTCGTACTTCAGGACGGAATGGGGGTGGCACGTGCCGTTGATGCAAACCTGAAAGACCAAAAGGAAAAAAATCCTGCTTGGCATCTTTTCACCACCCTTTACCACAGTCACCATAACTCTAAAAAGGATTCCTAGCCCTAAAGAATGATCGGAAGTCAATAGCACAGGCAGTAATTATTAAAACGTAAGTATAGACCACCTTTAACTCATTCTGCAAAACAGCAACTATTTCTAAAACTGTTGTGGTTGTGGTAATTCTATGCCATTTCCAGATGCTCGTGAATATTCCTTACCTTTCCGGGACCACATTTTGTGCCTTCTTTCACCAGGAGAGGATCTAGCGCCGTGGGTCCCCGCATAAAATCAAAAGACACGCACAGATGTTCTTGCACTTGAGCATAAATTATGGCGCCCTTGACTTTTGTGAAAGGAATACGATTCGGGAATATACATACCAACTTCCCACATTCCAGATTCCTAAAAAATTTGTTAGCACAATAAATGAGAACAGTAAACGCAGCATCTGATTGATCACAGTGCTGGAGACGTTGAGGTGCACAACCCGGGGAGGGGATTTAGACAAAATCAAAACATAGGCAGTGACATTTCAGAAGAGTCGAATCCTTGACAGCAGGGAGAAGCTGTCCTAGGAACCCTCACAACACTAAAGGCCAGCACAGTAGGTGAGTGCTGAAGTCGCCTTTGGAGGCCTCCACTTTCTCACAGCACTATTTCTCTAAAGAACGCCGAGAGCGCATCCGGCCAGTCAGTTCTGCCCAGCAAAAGAAAAACATACCAAAGGCAACCTTCTCACAGATTATTACTTTGCATCGACACTAAAGAGAAGCACAAATCAAATATATATTCCCAATTCAACACTTTACATTCCCTTGAAACCTACAGCCAGGAACAGGGCTGATAGCCATCCTTTGGGTGGTTGCCACAGTGGCCAAACCTATCCTGCTGGCTGTTGACTTCTTCATAACAGGCCAAAGGAGCATTTTTTGCACCTGGAAGTTTAGAAATAACACAGGTTACCACTGAGGGTAAAACAGACTACGAGACCTCTGTTGCCTCTAACACTTAGCAGTTCTCGCCTCAGTTTTCCTTTGGACAGAGGAATACTCGGCTATCGCTCCAGTCCCGTTTCTAGCCACCTCTGTTTGGGCTGTGGGACAGATCTCACAGGGGTGGAACGGCCTGACCAGTACGAAACACCTTCCACAATGGCATCAGGGTATGGGGAGGCAGGGAGGTGTGCGTGGCTGTGCCAGCCTGACACCCCCATGGAAACCATCGCCCTCTGCTGATGGCCTGTTCCCCTCTTCGCAGTGTGGGACATCCATCCGTCCTGCGGTCGCCTCTGCCCTTCCCTACACCGCATAGTCCCAGCTGTCCCCAGCCTCCCCAGATTCACGCAAGAGAGAGGGTGGGCACCCATGGTGTGTGGATGCCACCTTCTGCCCTACCCCAGCCCTGGAGCTCGACGTTAGTGCTTGTGGCAACCGAGCAGCCTCTCACCTCTCCCGTAGAGCTGCCGGCACTGCAGGTCCGGAGACCGGCAGCGTCCCTTGTAGCAGTAGCCGGTGCCGTGCTCGCAGCCGTGCCCGTCCTGCACGTACAGGTCGGGGGGGCAGGACGCGGAGGACCCGTTGCAGAACTCGGCCAGGTCGCACTGCGCGTCGGCGGCGGGGCGGCACTGCGAGTTTTTCCGCTTGAACTGGCAGAGGAGGCAGAAAGGATTCTTCTCGCCGTCCCTCCGCACCCACCGGCGTAGGCCCCGCTCGGCCCCACAACGCCGCCCCGAGACACGTCCCCCAGTCCCTCGGGACCGGCTCTGGGGCACCCAGCTCCTCCCAGGCGTGTGGCACTGCCCAAGACACTCTTCCCCCAGCAATGTCCCTCCGGGGGGTTCAGGGAGCTGAGCTGGAAAGCCCTTCCCCGGCAATCTCGCCGCAGCAGAAAGTTTGTCTCCGTCCTTCAGCATGGGAACATACTGCTTCTCCAAAACTACATAACTACCTTGTGACAATTATACAAATGTGCCTTACCTGACATCCACTACAACATAATCCAGAGATAAAACGCAGCACGAATATCACTAAGTTTTTTGAGATGCCCGTCCGAGCAAAACCAGAAAGCTGGTTGACAGTGCTACCGTAGAACCTACTATTGCTCCAAGGTTTAAAAATGGCTTAACTTGCGATAATTATGAACACACCTTACCCGGCAATGTTCACAGCATAATCCCAAGGAGCACTGCATTCCTGGTTTGAAGTTACACTGGGGGGTACAGCACGTGTCTAACGCACAGGCCTGCAAACACACCAGAAATGGTTCTTTGCTGCAAACGGCCCCATCTGCAGGAGGACTGCTCGCCTCCTAGCAGAGCGGGTTCCCCGGAGGAGCCGAGGCAAGAGCAGCCGCGCTGCACGTCTGCGTGGTACCACGGCGATGCTGTAGCCAGCACCCGAGCCCACTCTCCGGGGCAGAAGAAAGCGCAGCCCGGCGCCAGGGCGCGCACCCACCTCGGCCGCCCCGCAGTCGCACTGCTCGCCCGGCTCCACCACGCCGTTGCCGCAGATGGTGACGCGGTAGGACGGCTGATGCAGAGTGTGCCTGATGAAGGGGCAGTTCCTGTTCCGCTTCAGGAAGGTTTCAAAGTCCCTGATGCTGCAGTTGCTAAAGGCTTTTGCGCCGCTGACACGTCTGAAATAAGGCAATTTTCCATGTATGCGTTAACACATTTACCCCGTTTGCTCTCTCTAAAGCCCTGCGCAGTTCGAGGACGTGCTCAGGTGCTGGCACGAGGCGCAATGGTCCCCTGGGTGTCCTTCAGGTCACGTGCCAAACGAGATTCTACAATGCATTATTAACAGAGATTGAGAAGCATTCAGAAATGTCCTGCTTTTGAAAAGAAAACTTCCCATTTCTCAGGTCAAATCACTACTTTATCATTCCTATAGTAAGAAGAGCTCCATTTTCTTCTCACAATGTTTCAAGTCCCTTTCAGGATATGGCTCTAGAGATGCTATTTTACAGTAGATTCAACATGCGATCGTTTTGTAAAACTTGGTTCAAATCACATATGACTAGTAACACAGGCAGAAGTGCTGGAGAAGCATGCTTCCCCATTTAAAGCAAATACAGCTATTACTTCTCAAAAATATTCACTAAAACAAACATTGCGTTGTTTATGTCTGAGATAATAAAACGCAAGGCCAAAATATCTCAGGGTTTCCAGTAATTAGAACACGTTTTTATTTTAACTCCTATTTTCTCATTGGCTATTCTTTTCCCAGTACTAAGAAAATCAGATCTGAACTGACACTCAGCTTGACTGGCCTCTTAATGTTGGTATCTACGGACCTACGTACCCCTGTTCCCGCAGCACACACCTGTGTAAATCTGGCCCCTCGGGCTTCGGCGGGACCGCTCCCCGCGAGCGGACTCGGCTGGGCTGCGCTCCCCGCTTGCCCCTAACGCTCTCAAAGACCAACAGCGTCTGAGCTCCGCAGCGAGCGCGCGGGCAGTTCGCAGGCAGCGCTGGCTTACCGAGCTGGCCTTTATCCCGTTGACGGGCGCTAGGCAGGAATTCAGGTTTCCAGACATTCCATTTCTAAACAGTGACACTCAAAAAAAGGAATGGATCTTGCCTAGCCTAAGCAAAACGCGCCCAAGCCACCTCTGATGAGGGGACACCCTGCCCACCCCCCGCAGCCCCCGCAGCGTGCCGGGACGGGACCGGCCGACTCACAGCGCCTCCAGGGTCATGATGCAGACGCTCCCGGGGCAGCGACACTCTCGGGGGTCGTCGTAGTTTACGCCCAGGCTGCGTGCCAGCAGCTGGGCCAGGAGGGCGGAGAAGGACTCCAGCATCACGGCCCTTTGGTACTAGAGGCAGCAGAGAGCGGGGCTGCCGTGGCTGCCCAGACCCCGACGGAGCCCAGCTCCGGCCACGGCTGCCGCCGCCCGTCCCCGTCCCTGCTGCCCGCGGGGGACAGGCGGGCTGTCGGGGCACAGGTGACTCCGTACCACGGCCACTGCGCCAGCAGCGTCTCTCTGACACGCCTTCCCCAGAGCCGTTGCGCCCACAAACTCCGCTCGGTCCCTGTACCTGCAACGGACGCGCGCTCACCGGGCGCCCAGCCGGGACCCCCGTCGCTGCCAGCCCCGGCCAGAGGCAGCTGGTCCTGCCCAGCTCGGGCAGATCTCGCTTTACGTTCGCGATACCTCACCGTGTTCTCGCTTAATTTTTACAAGAGGCATCACGGTCATAGCAAGTTCTGTTGTTCAAAAGTACATGCACTCGGCAGGTTGTTACTCCCTGCTTTTAAATAACGACAATAATTTATTCTTACAGGAGCAGATACGGCACCTCGTGGGGGTGCAGAATGGGGCTGGTCTGCTTCCACCTCAACAGCCGCGCCAGCACATCCCCTCCGTTCCCCGTTTTCTGAAGTGCACTGTCATCCATCCAGACCTCCATGGCGGACAGCACAACGGTTAGATTGAGAGGCCTGAACATCTGAAAGTTTAACAGGAGAAGTGGCTGCTCCCATGCGTTTCAAGTGCTGTTTAAATGTTTGTTCTCACTAGCAGCCACTCTGCTGCAGGAAAACTAGCAGGTTTTTTTTGACAGGAGCAGTTGGCAACTGATGACTGCTTTGTCTGTCTGTCATGAGAAAGGTGTAGGAAATGTAAAAACGACACAGAAGTGTGTCCAAAAGAGAAAAAAGAACCAGTTCAGTAAGCAGGGTCTAATAAACCCAAAGACAACCTGAGCTTGAATAGAGATGTTAAATAATAAAACATACAGAATACACAAAATTGTCCTTGTCTGCATTGTTTAGGTTTCCAGGAGGAGACACTGTATTCCCTGTCAAACGCTCACCCAACCGTGTACGCTGTGGCAGTACACACAGGCAGGGAAAAAATCCACGCACTCCCCGAGGGAAAGGAGCCGCGGGGGCTGCGGGCGCAGGACGGTCCCTCGGTGGAGCAGGAGCTGCGGGAGAGCGCGGTGCCCTCGGGGCTGCAGGAGCCGGCACCGCGGGCCTCTGCGCCAGAGCAGGGGTTGTGTGGGACAGCGAGGGGTAAAGTCCCCTCCACGCCTCCTGCCCTCGTCTGGGCGAGCCCTACACAAACTGGGACCTCTGACAGACTACGGCAAAAAGTCAAGAGCTAAAAAGCTGAGATTCTGTATTTCCAGAAAGCACATTTAATTATTGTTTTCTACAAAATTAGACAAATCGCCCCAATACCTATCCATTAGTAGGCTGAAATAAGCCATCAGAATTTCCATCTCGGTACACATAAATCAAAAAACTTACAGTGTTGAGCAAGCTGGAGATCTGAACTATCTTCTGTGTCACAACATACTCGTCTGCACCCAGGTAGTTGAACTGAAAAAGGACATGAGCTTCTATCTACGGGGTTATCACGATCTTTCTCAGGGTGGCTCCCAGCCACTGACACGTGGCCACAAGGCGCAGAGCGCACAGGGCCAGGCAGGACCACGGCGAGGCTTTACGGCAGCTCGAGCAAGGGCAAAGCAAACACAGAGCAGGAACCGACCGACACAGACTTACCAACGCCCTTTCCAAAACTATGTAGAGTGACATCTCCCTCCGGTATTTGGACCCTGACTGGAAAAAAAAAATATTCTTCACTGTTAATAATTCATTTCACTAATTTAGTCATGAGGCATCAGAAATGATGACTTGTCTGAGACACTAAACCTTCCAGAAGGCATTGCCATCTGCTGATTTTGTTTTCAGAGCAGGAAGCAAAAGCCCTGTCTGAAGCCTCAGGACAAGGCTGAAGTCTTTGGCTAATGCTGCTGGCTCTCGGCTGAGGTGACCAGCGGGGCCCTGGGACACGCACAAGAACCCTGTGGCCAAAGGAGCCAGCGCATCGCTGCTGACTGCCTGCACGGAGTGAGAAATACCCCCGCTTTTACAAATCCATCCATAAACCCCGTAGCCCTCGGTGAGGCCTCTCATTAGGCACTAGACGAGTAACGACCCAGGCGACACCCCATCACACGCACCGGCACTCCTAAACGTGCCCCCCGTCCGTCCAGACACCACCGGCCAAAGCTCCCTGCGGCATCGGAGCCCTCCTCCTGTGACGGGGACACTGGCACCACCGCGGGAGCAGACGCCCACTCACTTGGTCCCCTCCGGGGGCTTTGCTCGGCATCTCCTCTGCTGTCAGCCCGCCCGGCCCTCCCTCGGGGGGGCTGGTGGCCAGGAGGGAACCCGCCGCCTTCTCGTTGCTCACTCGGTACACAACATATTCCAATGGAGAATGACCCAGGGGCTCAATCCCGTAGCTGACGTTCTCAAACTGCAGCAAGCCCCTGCCACAGTGATGGTGTGTCATTTGTCACCGGCCGTTTGTCACCAGCCCCAGCTGCCGCGGAGCGAGGCAGCCAGAGCATCCCTGGGCATAATGGGCCGGGCAGCGCCAGGGGGTGGCGGGTCCTTACCGGAGCCCCGAGCAGGTGCTGAGGGTCACTGCCGAGCTGGGGAAGCCCTCGACGTACCCCCGGTAGTGGCAGCCGCCCTACATCACGACAGAGGACCAGGAGCCCCTTCCGTGGCCGTGAAGGTAACCCCGGCAGGTGATGGCACAACAAGGATTTTGTGGACAATCTTTTTTTGGCTCGAGTAATTAAAACCAAATCTTAACGTGAGGATGTGGCGTCCTCACGATAAGGAGCTGCCCTGCCCGGTGCTGAGCCGCGCCGCCGGGGCTGGGGGCTCCCCTGGTCTCTCCGTAAGGAACAGTAGTCACGGACAGGATTATAAGCTTTGAACTGAGCAAACTCAGGAACTCCCAAAACCTTCACAAACATGAACCTGACCACGCGTTTGCAAGGAAAACTTTTTGTCACCCCAACACCTCCTGCCGTGATTAGGAAGCAAACATGGAGGAAGAGGGGAAGCGCTGCTCGCCTGCGGTAACCAGTGACGTCCCCCAAATTCTGAACGGGGGGGTGACCCTGAAACAAGGCAGCAACAGAAATATCAAGCAAGTTACTATTACCTTGATACGGGGCAAGTCAGAGCGCAAAGATCCGTTCTCATTGTAGGTGTAAATCCTGAAATCATCAGATATAAAGAATCTAGAACAGAAAACCAATAAAATCCTCTGAAAATGCTCTGAAATGGTCAGAGTCCCCAGCCCAGCCGCCGCCGAGGCACAGGACCGCAGCCGCCAGGCGAGGCAGCGGCAGGGCCAACTCACTGCTGCTGCAGGTGAACGGTGTGCGGCCTCCCCTCGATCCGCAGGACGTAGGACGCCGCATCCTTGCGCATGTGGAAAAGCAGAGAAAAGGAGAGTGGAGAAGGAGGGCCGTGGAAAAGCACGCTCCGAGGGAGGCACAAGCGCTCAGCAGAGCGTGGTCCCCCCCATCACCCGCACAGGCAGAACACGGTTTCCTAAAACTGTCCCTCTGGCAGTCACCCCTCGGCTGTCGCACACCGCATTCCTGCGTGTGTATATCCACTCGCGCGCACACACACCCCCCTACCGCATCGCTTCATTGCTTAAGTACCGTCTCGCCAGCTGGTTTTGAGAGCAGCCTCTCGGGAACTGTGATGTGCAGCAGCATTTGCGAACCTAGAGAGAGAATTTGTTTTTTAATTATAACCACAAGTTAGTATCACCACAGGTGTGCCCGTCAGACACAGTGAGAATTGCATGCGCCTGTGACAGACACCTTTATACCCACATGGAGGGACGCGGTCTCTACCTGGAGAGGTTCACCACGCTACTTTCTGCCCTAATATCACTTGCCCATCGTTTATTTTAAAGTATCCAGGCACTTGCGCAGAAAAAACAAAGTTATGTGCACTTGCTACTGCTGGATCAGAGACGGGAATGTGACCATTGTATGACGGGAGCACGAGAGCGAGCTCCAGCTGGACAAACCCCCCTTGCAGGAACAGAAATGGGGCTGAGAGAGGCCGGGCACCCCCACGCATCCACAGCCACGCAAGAAAAGCCCACTTCAGAGGGAGCCACACCACCTGCTCCGTCCCTGAGAGCATCCCTGTCCCCACCGCACAGCTGCCAACGACACAGCGTCACACACCAGCGTATCGACAGAGCCCAGCCACCACGACCGGCCCGCAGAGAAGGGAGCAGCAGCGGCGGCAGCCCCTCAGCCTCCGAGAGCACGATCTGCCCCTTGACAAAAAGCACGAACTAAGTGAATATGAAACCCTTCCACGGGGCTCCTGCTGCTGGACGGGGTGCTGTGCTGGGAGGACGAAATCGTCCCCGCCAAGCAGCCGGGAGGAACGATTCTCCCCCCCGGCCCAAGGCCAGCCCGGGGGCAGACGGGCTCCCGCGCCAGGGCACCTCCTGGCCCTTCCCTGGGTCGTCAC
>VXBH01005240.1:187096-229589 GCA_013400035.1 Rynchops niger
CCGAGGTACCCCCTCTCCCGTGGCGTTCGTGGGCAGCCGCCGCGGGACCGTGACCTGGGCCAGCACCGGGGAGCCTGGAGGGGAGAGAGACCAGCGCGGTGCTGAGCGCGGCCCAGCCCGCCCCCGGCCATACGGGGCAGTCCTGGGGCGGGGGGGACGGGGGGAGACCGAGGGGTCCTGGCCCGGACTCACTCAGCAGCAGCAGCAGCAGCGGCGCCTGGTGCAGCCCCATCGCTCAGCCCGTAACGGCCATAACGGCCGTCGCCCCCCAAAGCAGAGGCGGAGGAGAGAGAGCGCCTTGTACAAAACCGGCATCTTTATTGCTCGTTTGATTCTTACAAAGGGGTCGGTAACAGCACTTTCGTCAGGCCCCGACGGTACAGGAGCGACGCGACGCACAGAGCGGGGACGGGTCCGTGGAGGGCACCGGTCTAAACGCGTGCGGGACACGGACGCGGCCTCCGCCTTCTGCAGACCTCCTCGGGGGACAGGGATACGCGTACACTTTAAAAAAGAAAGTCAGTAGTCATCTTCAATATTCAACACATGTAAAATTTGAGCTATTTCCTTTCCATAGGATCATGTCTAAAAACCGCGTGTGCGCTGCCCTACACCACCGCCCTGCAATACTGCTAACGTGCACGCTGGAAGTATAAAAACTCTTATCTATTAAAAGGCACCATTTTCAGCATAGTTTTAGTTCACACATACAGCTTCGAATACAATGAAGTACGTCTCTCCCGGTGACCTCGTTCCCTGGATTCCCTCCTCTCCTCCCCACCCTCCGAGCGGCCCCGCGCCATCGGCCTCCGGCTGCAGGGCCGGTCACTACGGACGGAGGGACAGACAGACGGCCCACACTGAGCAGAATACAACAGAAATTAGGAAGTGATTATCTTGGAACAAAGAGAAGACCCCCACGACTACGTCTGGTGATATTCTAGCTGACATTTTACATATTTTAATAGTGTTATAAACCTTAGTCTAAGTTTATGGGAAACCACAGGAGTTCAAGTATTTTATTACTGCAAATGCAAACACTATATATATATATTTATATAAGTATATACAGAGGAAAAAGGTTTTTTTGGCAATATTAGGGGGGATTTTACAGATTTGAGTTTGTACTCGATGGCTAGCACAACGTGAATAAGCCAAGCACTCTTTTCAGTACTTATTTCACTTATTAGTGAGTTTGTGCAAGGGATTTCTATTTGTGACCACCAGCGCCCAGTTTCTACCCGCGGCACCACCGCCACCAGCTCTCCCTGGCCAGCAGCCAAGCGCTGAACACCCCTTTTCAGAAGGGGTTTGAAACTCTAGTACAGTGGGTGGCGCGGAAGCGGGCGGCAGCCCCCCTAACGCACGTTAGCCGGACGCATCCTGACTGACACTAAAAGGGTTGGAGGATTAGGCGAAAAATTCGCATTAGTCAACAGGCTCCTGTTTAAAGTGCTGCGAGAAGCTCAGGTGGTCCAGGCAGAGAGACGTTTTTTGCTTCTCGACGTTCTGCAGGGACTGTTATTCAGTCTTTAGACCAAAATTAAAAACTAAGAGCACCCCATTCTTTTAACCCAAAATATGGCCGTTGTCTTTTCGTACCTTTATTTTCACGGCCCCTTCCCAGAATCCCAGACTGGCAGGGCTTGGAGGGGACCTCTGGAGACCATCTAGTCCAGTCCCCTGATCATCCTCGTAGCCCTCCGCTACGTTGTCTTGTAGTTCAAGATATTAGTGGAAATTAGTACAGCATCCTCGTTTAGCAACTCACAATTACTAATTTAAACCCGTTAAACTGAGTGCTCATATAGCGGAGCTTAGTGTCAGTCAGCAGGGAAGCAAGATTTTAAGTGCATTATTACACACCAATAAACATTTATACATGCATAAACATGTTTACAGTATCTTTATCTTCCTCTGAAAAAGTACACTGATACCTTATTTCACTTGTGCCATTAATGTGTAAATGGAACCATGCAAAATGATTTTAAATTAATTGGCCGGATCTCCTTGTTTTGAAAATGGCATGGGTTACTTCAAATCTTCACTGTACCTTTAGAAAGACGACAACAAACCAGACAATTTCGTTATTAGGGCTCGTGGCAGAAATGGGGAAACCACGTGCTGTACTTTGAAGATGACTGAAGCGCGGGCTGCTCCGGCCGGAGCCCCGCGGCGGGTGACAAAGCCACACTGCTCAGACAGGTCTAAGAGCGCGTTGGATGTTTCAGTTCCTGTAGCTTTGGTAGAGGTATTTAGTTTAAAGGTTTACATTCCTCGTTTCAGTATCTCGTTTGCCGTATCCCGGGCTGCAGAAGGAAGGCTCTCCGGGATCTCCACGGGCCACTCGATGCGAGAAGGGAAACAGCAACTTCAGCTCTGGCTCCGTGAACAGCTCGGCTCACGTCAAGGCCCCAGAGAAGCCGAACGCTATTTGGGAGGCAAAGGTGCCGGTCGAGAAGGGAAATAGTGTCCCTGAGGTAAACATTTCTGCTGGGGCGGAGGAGGTCCCTGAGGTGCACACTTCTGTTGCGGCGGCGGCGGCCTGAAAGGGGACAGAGAAGCCGCCGTCAGCCCAGGTGAGGACACCAACACGCGCATCCCTCTCGCCTGGCACCAGCACCGCGGCGCCCGGAGACGCCCCGGGCAGCCAGGCTCATCTCCCCCGCTCAACGTGCCATGCTCAGACCCTGCTCTCCATCGCAAAACCCTCAGGGCTCCCCTGAGGTCGTTAACGCACCATTTGCCCCCAAACAATGTAAAGACCCCCAGGAGTTTCCCACCAACACGAGCTGTTTGGAAGCACCCCTCGATACCCTGCGCGTTCTGGATGCGCCTGTTTTAGGGCACAGGCATTACGGCTTAGAAATACAATTAAAAAGTAAAATGAAAAACAGAAGAAAACTTTCTGTTCAAAGTTAATGAGAAACGATCCCGTACTTGGCAATAATGTTCACGAATCAGCGAAATGACAGATTTTGAGTAATTTCTTTTTAAACTGCCTATTTTGACAAGCATTTTATTCACCTGTGTGCAGGGCTAATCTGGCCCCAGAAAAGCATTCTGAAACCTGTTAATCAAAATGTAGCCCTGGCAGCGTGTAAAATGAATGCTCGGGGCAACAGCACTCCAGTCCCACAGCGTGAAATGAAGGAGAAACGCCTTCCGATAACGGGCCGGCCCTGCTTGCGTACGCTCCGTGAAGAAACGCCCTAATGCCCGCCCGGATCCATGCACAGCAGCGCAACTGCCAATAGTTCTTTGCGATAACTCGACCAACCTTGTCGGCAGCTTCTGAGGCTGCGGCGCCTGGTACTGCGGAGCCGGGTAGTACGACTGGTGGTAAGCCTGCGGAGGATGCTGGCTAACTGGGTAAGACGGAACAGGGAAAGCGTTTGGTTCCATATCCTATAAAGAAAACATAGCAAGAACGTTCACAAACTTGCACGTAGGAATCGAAATATTTGTTTCATTAGTTAAGTGACATTTAAGGCCACTTGCAAACAAACCTGGAAATGACAGAGTTGCTCTTTCCTGCTGAGAAACTCAGTAGAAAGAAGCAACAGCAGTCTGAAACGTACCGTATTTTGGAAAAAAACCAGAAAGGCTGGTCACGGCTAGCGTTTGACTTGCTCTGCAAGTGCGCTTTGGCCCGTTATCGCGCGCAGAGAGGTAATGGGTCTGCAAGGGAGTGGGCGAGGGCTGCCCCCCTCCTTGCGAGGGGCTGGGGGTCCCGTGTGAGGGCAAGGGGCAGCAAAGCAGGGAAACTGCTTGCCAAGCCAAGCACAGCCCGTAAAAACACTTAAAGAGTCGGAAACTGAGAAGTCCTCCCCCCCCACCCCTTAGGAAATAATTCTTCTCTTTGCCTCTTAGCAAAGAGAAAACCCAATTTACAGAAATGAAAGAATACAGTAACTTTGACGCTGTTAAGGCAAAAATTATATAAGCTGCCTTCATCTGTTGCAGATCGCAAATAAAGTAAGGAGAAGCGGCTGATTCCTACCATGGGAACGCCTCTGGGAGCGTAAGGCATGCCGTGGGAAAACCCCCGGGGGGGGTAGTCTCTCGGTTCGGTTTCTGTTCTAGGAGGCGGTGGCTGCAGTGACCTGAAAGGCAGTTGGTACGGACTGTGAGCACGTCTGTGGACAGAGCGACTACGCAGGCTATGAGCCCCAGCACCGCAAACCCGCTGGATGGATTTCTACCATCTTAGCACATAGCGAAGGTCAGGAAGACAGCACGTGCCACGTGTCCAAGAAACAACAGAACCCTTTTTCTGTTTAGGACTGGGACAGCTTCATCTTGCCTCTTGATATCAAAGATGGGACGCAAAACTAAAAAACCCATCACCAATGCAGGACAACAAACATCGTGGTAAAAAGAAAGTTCTCTGCTCCCCCAGTTTAAGACGGATTTATCTTTTCTGTCATTGCCCGGGGCAAAGGGGCCTTTAGATGCAGGGGCCTTCGCCTGGGACTGGAACACGCCTCCGTGCTTGGGCATTGGCTTCTGCAAACAAACCTCTCTGGCCTACTTCAAAGGGGCAGAGGAGAAGGTAAAAAGGAGACGCTACTTACGAATGGCAGCGTGACATTAATCTTCTGTAGCATCGCTTCAGCCGGTCTCTTTTTGCAAATGCCAGAGCAGCAGCTATAAGGAGCGGGAGGATCAGGAAAAAAAATACCAGCAGCCCATTTCTCAGCGAGGTGTCTTTGTCTGATGGGGACAAAACGATGAAGAAGAAAGAAAGTATTACATGGCATCGCCGCCACTTGACTCATTCCAGCAGTGACTATTTGGTAGGATTGGTTACACAACTGTTTGCTATTTTTTCATAGGAAAAACACCCTAAAGAATCTAGTAAGTCTGCACGATATATGCCCAAATACATTATTTTCTGATTATCTTTTCACAGGCATCGTCTGGTCAAAGATGAAAGAACTGTACGTGCCATGACACCCTGGGCTATAGCAGCATATTGAATTACTAGATCAATACCTAATTTTTCTTCCACTACATTACTGTGAAGGTCATATGAGCTCAACTGAGAGAGACAAAAACAGAGCTTCTGCCCTTTGGTCCGATCCTAAATCTTCCTCTTCTGCCACTGTTTGCTGTAGGCAAAGACTCGGGTTCTTAACAACCTCTACATTTTTATATGCAGGACGTTTCTCCACTGCAGGCTGTACAAAGAAGTCCTTTCCCTTTTTTGTCTGATGATTTGAGGCATCTGCCCACGCCCCACCGTGATTCTCCAGTCTGTTGCATCAACGGAGTGTCCAGCCTCCCCCAACCCCACACCATCGTACAGAAAACAGTCTTCAAGATCATTCTTGCAGCTCAGAGAAGGGACTACATCCCGTCCTTATGTACCCCACACAGGCTCTGCACAAGTTTTCTCCAAATGATGGCTTGGATTTGCCCCCCTATTTCACCTTCACGCTGTCGGTGAGAAGAGTAAGCTTCACAGCCTTTCAGTTTGCTTTCTCACCTGCACGAACAGTGCTCCCTGCCCCAGGCAGCACGTTCCCACTCCTCACATTCCCACACAGATCCACAGATCTTCCAAGTACGCAGTACATCATCTTGCCATGTCAAACACTGACCTAGTACCTTTCCTGGGGAAAAAACTACACAAAACACCCCCACAAAATTCCCTCCCCAACCCATCTTTTCCCTCCACAAAAAACCCAACCTGAAAGCCTGCAAACAGTACAGTGTCACAAGCCTCCGTCTCCCTGTTTCTCTACCGCGTGCCCCGAGTTGTTTGGGGCAGGGACTACGTTTGCATTTACCACCAAAGGAAGCATGCTGTCTGCACTCAAATAATAAACGCTAATGAACTAGCGACTTGTGAGCATGCGCTGCCCTAGCCCACCTCGCCAGACGCTCATCCTGACGGCGCCGCAGGTCACATGCCACCACCTGCAGACACGGAGCAGGGCAGCTCCCCAGCTCTGCCCACGCTGCTAGAAGCGGCACGTCCCTGCGGAGATGCAGGTTCACATCCACGGCTTTGAATATCCTCAGGCAAATTTCATGGTTTATTTGCATCTAAGAACGGAAAGGGCGTCAACCCCCAGCTTGGATACAGAGAAGTCCAAAGAGGATCTTGGTCCGAGGTGACAGAAATCACCTGAAGGCCATTAAACCAGCCCAGCTGCTTCCCCCAGCACCCCCGAAGAGGGAAGTGCACCAGCTGGAGCCCAAACCCTGAACTGGAAGTGTTTGCCAATGAAACCTGGGGAGAGCCAGCCACCAGAAGTGCCCTGCTTCAGAGCAGCCGGGCACCGGGCACTCAGCCCAGCAGCCCCCGAGCAGGACAGAACCCCAGCCCTGGGGCTGCCCCACAACTACTTGCCGTTATACGGGGGGCCACTGTCCAGGCTTCCTCCGTAGCCCTTGGTGTCGCAGTGAGGGGGGGCCCAGCCTGCTTCACAGTGACAGTTCCTGTTGTTATTGCACACCTGTATGGAACAGCACAAACACGACAAACAGGGCTATTTAGTAACTTCGCTTTCCACGTCTTTAAAAGCAGCGTGCAGTAGCCGTGACCGACTGCTCCGTCCCTCCCTGTCGCTCCCATGTCAGTTCTAAACAGTCCTTGGCCAGGCGTCTCAAGACTTCACATGACTGAGCGAGCACAGCGCTGCTCAGGATGAGCTTCCAAAGATTAGCTATCCCAACGGCTTAAAATGCAGGGCTTTTTCCACCCCCCACCCCACCCCCTTTTTTATTCTTTCTGTGGGATGCGGAGTTTCAAATTACATTAGTAATTCTGGAATTGGGAATTCTTCTTGCCTGGCAAAAAAATATTATCTTAAGAGCTTTTGTCAAAGGCTTTTTTGATACTGTTACAGACTTTCTTGCCCAGAGACACTTTCTAGGGAGTTTTACAGTTAAACAAAACAGAAAAATTAAGTTTACTATCCACCATTTTAAAACTTTCTCAACTTAGATAACTGTAGTTCAATTTTTGCTGACTGTTAAAGGCAGCACTGACAGTACCAAAAAGCAGCCTTTTATAGCAAAACCCATGCTCAAGAACCCCGCAGAATTTTTTTTAATCACCACATCTAGCATTATTCCACATTACTTACAGCCTTAAATAGAGAAGGGCAAAAGACTTCCTAGGTGCTAAAAGACTAGTATATAGACACTACTGGTCAAGCACGATTACAGTGTGCGTGGCTCAAACTGGGACTTCGCGTTAAAAAAAGTCACGGTCATTGGCTTGAAAAATCTAGTGTCCTCGTAACAAAGGTGGCAGCGGACCTCGCGTGGGAACACTGCCGGCGAGACCAAACCTTACAGAGCGGGCGCTGCTGCACGCGAGTACCGGCAGGAGCGGAGGCCGTGGCCGCACTCACCCCGTGCCCGTGGCACTGCCGCTCCACGTCGCAGTTGTAGTTGAGCACGGAGGCACTCACGCACTGGAAGTGCCTGCAGATCTGGGGGACGGAGAGATGCACACCAATGGAGCGAGGCGGCGTTTCACCGAGCGAGCCCTTCTCTCCCCGGCTGCCCGCTCTGCGGCGCAGGGCTCTGCGGCCACTCTCTGCTCTGACACAGACCCAAACCAAACCCTTACGTGACAGACCCCGGCTCCACAGACCCACAAAAGGCTGCTCGGCGTGGGGCCTGAACTGTCACTGCAGGTCTTCCGGAACGGCAACTGAATTGTGCACAGTAAGAGTATGTGGAATGCACATTCCTCTGCTGGCGCTAAGCTCCTAGGCTTTTTAATTTAGTTGGATTTTAATTGAAAGTTGTCTTAAAGGCACTTGTGTGAGCTCTTCCTGCTCACTGACGGAGCTAAGATTCTGGCTCCTGACTTAATTTCTTTTGCTTCATCTATAAATGAAAGGCTCATTAGGTTTTTTCTGCACACGCAGCGCAGTACTAGGCAGCGCGGGGAACCAACAGACTCGCTCGGTTTTGCATTAACTACAGGCACCAAAAAAAAAAATTAATCCCATCAATATTCATGAAACAGTGCAGCATGAAACCCCCAGATTCCTCCTTTAGGAAATCACTTTTTAATTGTCAATTACCTTTCCAGTATCACATTTGGTGCCTTCATTCACCATTCCTGGGTCCGGGACATCAGAGCCTAGCTGGAAATCCACACCCCAGCACGTGGTGCCTCTAATGGGAGTCTGGATAATAGCAGGCTTGATCCCAAACACAGGCATCGTTCTCACATTTTCACATTGCAGCTTCCCACACATGGCATTCCTACAACATCAACACACGAATACTGTACTGACAGCTGAATTTATTCTGAGAAAAAAAACCTACCATGCATTTGATGTGATCTTTTCTTTCTACTGGAAGACACTACTCGAAAATGAAATTGAGGCAAGTCACCAAACAAAACTGAGCTGGGCCTCATTTCAGTGCTGCAAAGTATGGATTTACCCCTTCTTTCTGCAAGCTGTTGGGATCTTTACATCAGAGAAAAGATGTCAGTTTGCTGCTCGTTTTTCTGTACGTGAACACCTTAGGATAAGAACAATCAGCGATGGAGATGTGGAACACGCTCTCCGTGCCGCGGCCCCGCGTCCGAACGTGTGACACACCGACCCCCTGAGGCACAGAACTGCACGCACGGGGAACTGCGGCAGGAGCCTGAATGCCTCAGACCCACCTATGGGGGAATCGCCCCAGCATTCAAACTCATTTCAAGTGTTACGTGCGAGAGTTAAAGGCAGACAGTCTAAAGCTAAAGCCAACAAAACTTACAACTGCGTAAGCGTGGGGGCTTTGAGCTGAGTGCTAACAACAGCTTCAGAAATTAGGATAAAACGCACCTTTTCTAAGCCATCTCACCGTGGTTTCAGAACGATGCACGCATGTCAATAAGGTTAGACCATGGCATAACACATCTCTCCCCAGTGCACTGCCTAAACACCCCAAACTAACACTACAGCACCCAAACAAGGATTCTCAGCGACACATTCAGGAACTTTTTGATGCACTGGGCTCAACTCACCAGCTGGAACATTTCTTGTAGTCATGGCCATGGAAGCCACAGTTGCCAAATCTGTCACCCTTGGAATTCACTTCAGCAAAACAAATGTTGGGCGCTGCTTTGGCTTCTGCAAACGACAGCCCACCCCCAGAGAGAGGAACCAAGTTAAACAGGGACAGGAACATCTCACATTATCGTGTCTCCTTTACCCAGCCCAGTTATCCTGCTACACCTGGTGTTTTCCATGCACGACAGGGAGCTTAAGAACTAGATCAAAACAAAAAAGAGGTGAAAATGTCTGCACTGCAAGGTTCCAAGTTTAAAAAGAGAGAGAAAAATAGTCACTTAACATTGAGTCGATTATACCATTTGGTGTTTCTTCATGGCTTCTTTACAGCCCTGTACACCAGAAGCCCCACTGTAGTACGGAAAAATTACTACCTGAATCACCAGCACGTACAGTAGTAACAAAGAAAGCATGCGTGAAGGCTTAGCCATCAATACCAGTGTTTCGAATCCTTTACCAAAGCCACCTGGTCTTTGTTACACGAAAACAAGTAAATATATTTTAAATGAACTTAGTGTATTCTTTAACTGCATCTCCTAGAAAAGCTGTAGTTCTTCCTTACTCGAGCCAAAGATATCCTGACACTGCGCATCGTAGTACTGGCAAACGCCATTGTAACAGTAGGCTTCCTCGTTGTGGCACGGGTGACCGTTCTGAACGGTGAAGTCGGGCTGGCAGAACTGGGAGGTGCCGTTGCAGTACTCCGGAAGGTCACACTCGTTGTTGCTCGCCCGACACTCGGTTCCTCCAGGAAGGAGCTAAAGAGAGAGAGAAGGGGGAAACTGTGTCAGCAAATAGAAACCTTACAGCAGAGACAAACACTGCACCCGACCCACAATTATGTCCAAAAACAAGGGCATTGACCTGAAGCCCTCGGTGTACGTGCATGACAATTCTCTCTCACAGACGCACTGGCTACACCAATGCTCTCCTTTTCTGAGCCACTGGAGAACACTTCCAAATAACATATCCGAGTCTCTTACCTGGCAGTTTTTGCAGCAGTCACCGTAAGCACATTCAGCACCGGATCGGAGTCTGCAAGTACCTGGTTCACAGCAAGGATCGCTTTCACATTCCTGAAAACGTAAGTGTTGTGAATGTCAAGAGATTGCAACCTCCGTCACGCACAGTGCCCGCGATGCCCAGCAAGGGGCACGCAAGGCTCCCCTGGCAGCATTTGGGAAACACACCGGCCACTAACCTTCGGTGAACCACAGTCACACTCCTCCCCGGCATCTACCAGCCTGTTCCCGCAGTATGGGACGCTATAGGTTTCATCGGGCTTGGGAACGTTGAGCAGGCAGCTCCCACCTTTGTTAAGAGTTAGCTTCTCAAAGTCTTCTGCACTGCAGCTGCTGAAGTTCCTCGATCCTCTGCAACAGAGAGCATAAGCATATCTTTACGCTAGGCCAACCCACCAGCTTTCCCTCCGTTTGCGGAACAAGGGTAACATTTGCTTTCCCCGTGAGCTGCAAGCATCACACGACTCCTTGCAAGACTACTTTGAAGAAAGCAGCCTGTAGAAACCAAGGGCATGGGTGGGGAATTTTGACCCTCGGAAAATGCCTTCCCTTTTCTCAGTTACTTACGACGCTCCAGAGCTCATAATGCAACTGCTTGCTCCGCAGTGACAGATGCGTTCATCATCATGGTTCATCCCCAGGTTATGCCCCAGTTCGTGAGCCATAATTGATGCAAACATCTGTATACTGATTCTTCCGAACTGCACAAGAGCAAAACAGAAGACAATTAACAGACAGCTTATATTGAGAAAGTCAGTGTTTACTTATGTGCCAAAAAGACACTTCTGTCGTTCTGCCTCCCCACAACAGGGCTCCCAGACCAACCGTGCCTGCCTTCCAACCCAGTGCATGTCATTTGCTTGGCAATAAAAGCCTTAGATATTTGGAACACTACCTAACAACCTCTGCTTTCCAGTGCAGCTGCAACACTAACACAAAAACCAGAGTTCTCCGCACCAGCCCAAATCTCCTTAAATATGCAAACTCCAGTTCCAGAACTTCTGTCACTAATCCAAGAAAATAAGTGCTGGGATTGCCGGTTATCTGAGACCAGCAACTCAGTTTGTTAATGCTCTTGTGAAGTCACATAAAGAGGGCAGTCGGCCGGCACTGCTCCGGGAGGGCAGGACTGTGCGGGTCGAGCAGACACCGGAGGACAGATTTGAGAACGCCCACAGCTCCCCACACCGCTAAGGCAGGGCTGCTTAAAACGTCAGCAGAGAAATCCTGTCCCTTTGTCACGAGTGCTGCACGCTGCGGAGAGGGGAGGCTGCGCAGAGGGTGCAGAAGATTACAGAACAGTTGTGATCCAGACATCGTGGAAGTGCCAGAAATGGTTGGGGACACATAAAAGCCCCCACTGAGCCACTTCGGCTTTGTTACTAAAGACTGTGCACTTCCAGGAAGACTTGTAGAGTGCAAAACTCACATCTTGATCGCGTTCACAGTATCACTGAAGATATCTCACCACATTAATGCCTCCTGCGTGGCTCTTGGAGCACACTGTTCCCACATAGGCCATTCCAGCTGTGCCACCAAAGCCCTTCTTCCTGCAGTCCCGGGGAGAGAAAGGAGCGGCAATCATCCCGAGGTACAGACCCACGCTACCGCTGACAGCCAGCCCCACAGCCACCCGACACATCGCTTCTGCTCGGGGGACACAAAACACCGCGGTCCCGGCTTTCCAACACTAACAAAGGAGCACTGTGGGTATGAATGTGCCAGCTCAGCTTTGTTTTTCTCTTCATGGCTCTTTCTTTCTTTTAAATTAAGACAAGAGTTTGCAGAGAAAGTCAGTCTCTTCCACGTCTTGCCTCTAAATATAAAGAGCGAGATGGTCCACCCTTACAGTCATTTGTTTTAATTGGCTGTTAGCTGCCTTTTCTACTATTGCCAAACTCCCTAGATTTCTTTCCTTGTCAACTTCCTTCTTATTACTCTCTGATTTTCTTTCTACACAGTTCTTAAAGATTAAGTGCGACAGCACAATGCACCGCATTTTACTTCATATAATAGAATTTTAAAAATGAGTATTTTTTCGGCCATTTCACCCTCATCACCTGAACGATGCTGCTCTGCCTGGGAGGAGAAGGGGTTCCAGCTCCTGCTTTGCAGGAGGGCAGGCTGGGCCCTTGCCCCGTGCGAAGCCGTGCTCTCACCTCTGCCCTTTCTCGTGCGCTGGGCAGTGACTTCCTAAGGCCTGCGCTATCTGCGGGAGCGGGAAGTGCGCGGGGACACGCGTCCTGGAAGCGGGGCAGAGATGGCAGCTCAGGAAGCCCTGTGCTAGTTCAAGGCAGGAGGGACAGAGAGATTAACGTCACGTGTCAAAGCACAAACCACGGAGCCAGCTTCTGGATACCAACTGCAGAAACAACTTTTTCTCCATTAAAACGCTCTGCACCGGGTTTATGCTCATTTTCAAGGGGAAAGAGCCCTGGATTACAAGTCCAACCAGTGTACAACCGGGACAAGGATTATCTGAACGGAAGCTTTATACAATACACCATATAACATTGCAGGACACGTGGGACAAGAAAAAAATTGTTATTTAGCAATATAGCTGTCAGAGAGGACACTGAATTCAAGCACCACAGAAACCTTAAAAATGCTTAAGTTGACTTGGAATGTTTTCACAAGGGCATAAACCGCAGCAGACTGAAATACAGCGGCTACCTTTGATAGTACAGCGCGGCTGAGCAGACAGGAATAGAATAAGCTTCTTAAGCGCCAAAGGGAAGGAACTTTAACTCACAGAACAAACTGGGCGCTGTCGTGCCTCCGGCGCAAAACAAGATTCTTCTCTCGCCACTGTACAAAATTTGCCAGCACATCCCCAGCACCTCCGTCCGTGCTAATTACGTTTTCATACTTCCAAATCTCCAGACCAACCAGCACAATGCGGATGTTCAACATGATGTACATCTGGGGAAGAAAAAAAAAAGGAGAAATATTTCTGAAGGCCCCCAGACAAGAACAGGTGGTCCGGCGTTACGTAACTTATTGCAAGAATCGACTTTTTCTGCCTGGGTTTGTTCTTTTTTTAAGTTAGTACACAATTCCAGTCACCAGAAAGCATTTTCCCTGTGATTTAGGCTTTCATTAGCTCCAGGATCAAAGCTTAAATGCCACATTGGCCATGCTAAAAGAAAAACCGAAACAGAAATAAAAAGGAGTCTCAATCCTGACAAATAGCATCATCCCAAGTAGTCAAGCTGAAAGACGAGGGTTTTCTCTAACGTTTACACATACACAAGAATTGCAATAATTGCAACAATCTGTCCTGTCACTCACTGGATGTAGCGCAGCTGGGAAGAGTTCCCTAAATTAATTCTCAAGTATGATGATTGCAGATTAATTTAGAGCTGGAAAAGCTTTCACAGTGATGCGTTCACCAAAGGCCCTGTCAATAGATACGGCCATCGCTGTGCAGCCCCTGCTCCTCTGGCACTCCTTCAGCACAACCTCACCAACACGACAGCCGAGGGAACGGCGTTAGCTCCTGGCTTGATAAAAACCCGTATTCCTTTCTCAGAGTGGTAACGGAACAGACTCCAAAGTGGGAGTTCACGGGAGCAAACCGAGCCGCAGGGCTCTGCGCGCAGCATCGCTCCCACTTACGCTGTCCAGGAAGTTTGCCAGTTGCACCATGTGTTCTCTCACTTCTGTTTCACTCTTCCCAAAATCTTCAAACTGCGAGACAAAAACTTAATCATGAAGAGATAAAGACAAGATGTAGGAAAAAAAAAAAAAAAAGCATAACATTTTAAGACTAGTAACATGAAAAACATTTTTGCTGGCTCCAAATCTCCTGTCAAGATGACGTTAATCAAGGCAGCAGCGTCTTCACTGCTATTGCTCAACGGCTCAATATTCAAGAGAAAACAGCAAAGGCAGCTTTTGCCATGTGCTCTCCTTACATTTTTAGTTCCCTTGCTGATAGAAACTCTCCACGTCTGACAGCGTACTCTTTCCTGAAGACTATGGCATAGAACATGTTTATTCAGTTTTAGTTTAGCCTATTCGCATAACCTTGGCTAAAGCGTCAGTGTCTTTCAACAATCCGTTTGGGAGCAATGAAGACTGAGGGCTTTCCAAGCCATCTCCTGGGGAGAAGGAAGGGAACGCGACACACAATCCCTACCTTCTCTTTATCCACAACTATGAACAGCTCCACATATCTTGTTTGATGTAGGACCGCCCTCTTTCGCTGCGGAAAAAAAGTTTTAGACAACTTCAAAATTTATTAATTCAAGCGTAAGCAAAAAAACCCCATGACATTGTCATATTTCGGTTGACACAACCAACGGTTTGAGAGACACACCCAAAGCACTCTGTGCCACGACGAAAGCAAGCCAAAACCCAGAAGCGTCATCCAACGCAATGACAATTTCTTAGTGTTTTACACTAAAATTTATCTGCACAAAGATTTTCTGTGTTTCAAAAGCAAGCGACGTTTTTACTTTTCACAGGGGCTTCTTCGCCAAGACAGGACGCGCTTTTATACAGGAGCAGAAAGATACTAAGCAGCAAATGCCAACAACCTTGACACGGCACACAACGTTCTTCATTCTCCTGCTTTTACTGCAATCTTGTTGCTGTACAGCCAGTCCTTAAAGGCCGAGGGGGACCTTCACCCCAAACTGTTATTCTGAGGGTCAGGACAATGGAATAAACAACACAGTATTCCCCTGGCTTCTGATGTGATGCTTTGTTAATGAGTCTCTCCAATGAGGGTAGCATTCCTGCCCTTAAAAGCCCCCAAAAAGCTCTGCCCATGAATAATCTAACCAGCCACTCGACTCCCACTGCCGTGAGCAGAAGCAGCAGAAAATTGCAACTGCTTTGTTGAAGCGACTGAGTTTTTCAGCAGCGTGGAAAGCCCTCTGAATCAGAAGCCTTTAGGTATGTGTTAAGCCCCAGGAAATCTGATAAGCTGCTTCCGTATCCTCAGCCGAACACTCACAAAACGCGTTGTAGGGGCTGTGGAGAGAACAGTGGAGCACTTACCCGCAGCAGCTGAGTCATACTGGGATGGTGATTTTCCTCTGTATGTTCCCTTTCGTGGTCTTCCATGGTCACCCCACACGTCGCGGGCTCTCTCTTCACATTATCCAGTCGATATAGAATGTGTTTAGAGCCAGAAGAGGAATCCATGGGCTCGATTCCATAGGTGATGTTCCCTATTGTCACCAAGCCCCTATAATGTGGTAGCGCGTGAGAAATTCTCGCATTAAGCACAGAGGATAGTTACACAGATTTTTACAGTAAAACAAAGGAACAATTATTCTTTGATAACTAAAGGCACGTCTATATCTCAGTCCTTGCAAGCCAGCATGCTTCACTTCAAGCCTGAAAGCAGCCTTTCACTGGGCCTTCACAAATACATCAAATTACACATTTTTGTAAGAGTTTGCAATGCCCAAGAAACCAAGTCACAGGCCTTAAGCAGAAATGCTTTAGTTCAATTACTATTGCCACTCTGGTGTCTGACATGGGCACTGCAAAAAATCAAAAGTCCCAAAATATATGGAAATTAGCCTAAAGCAGAAAAAATTTCCAATCAAATTTGAAGTGCACGAGCTTTAGGGTCAATTTTGTAAAATTTGCAGACTAGTGTTTGACTTTCCATTCTTGCACAATGTGCAGTTCTTTGTAGTGACCACCTACCCAAATTAGAAAATAAGCCAAAACTGGTGTCAAAGAACGACTTACTGTACTCTGATAACAAACTGCAACTTATTTAATGGTATTTCAAATATTTATTAACCACAGAAAGACTGCACAAAGGCATACACTATCGCAGCTCGGCCCCGGTCAATGAATCCCTGCCTGGCTGAACAGTAGTTAAGAACAGGGCAAGGATTTTGTTTCAGGTTCAGCGAGCCGCGCGTGACAGCGGGGACACAAAAGAGGAGCTGTGCTACCTGAGCCCCGAGCAAGTGCTGACAGCAACCACGGAATCCAGGGTCCCCTCCACGTATCCCTGATAATGGCAGTGATCCTACAGGGGAAAACAGGGGCGCGTTACACGCACATTGCACACGTAGCTGCAGAGCCAGTGCGATCTCTGATCGGTAATCGCTGTGCCTGCCACGGACGGGCAGCAGTTACACCTTGAGAACATGAGATGCTTGAAGTTAAAGTTTACCACATGCCTTTTGTCTACAGTCTGTAGCTTCAGACATGCCTCTAGCTCTACCACGGTATAACAGCATTTCCTTCACTAACGTACATCTAAGAATTTCCTCACCTGCCTCAGTACACAAGGATTTACATACACGGAGCTGACGGAGATGGCAGGGGCACAGCCCTCCAGCTGCACCCCCACCTCCCAACTCTGTAAGGCAGATGCTCCTCACAGCTCGATGGGGCCAGCAGGTCACGACACATTTCAGCTAAAAATCCCAGTCGCACACTCAGTCGTTCTACCCGAAGCCGATTCAGAGCTGGCGCCACCAACATGTTCTAAATAGCCGCAAGCAGGGCTCCGGCATTATCTAGCAACTGGATTTATTAACTTGACTGTGAGCCATCCTGCTCTTAACTTCTTCCCTCCACCCTGCCTCAAACGTTTTGAGGCCAGCCCCTCCCTACCGATTTGGGCCAAAACACCATTCAGGCTTCTAGAAAACAGTCCTGCAGAACGCGTGACCCGTACGGAACCCCTGTGCAGCGCGAAGTGGGCCAGCACCCGCCGTCCTTGCCACCGGGTGCTGTGCTGCCCAGCTCTTTGGGTGCACAGTACATCCCCACCAGCCCTGACGAGACAGAATACTTCCATTTTGCCCTCTATATACACATTTTGGAAAGTAGACAAGGTGGTAGCAGGGGCAAATACACTCCATTTTCCCTGACAAGCGCATTTTTGAATGGTATTATAGGGGTCAGGCAGATTACGTTGGCTGTCGTCTCAGCAACGAACGCAGAAAGCACTGAAGGCATGTGCTAATCCTTCAGGGCCGTGGTGACTTTCGTGACCCGGTGCAGAAAAAGCATTTTTCCTCTTAGTCAATTACTTTTAACCAGGAAGTAAATACACACTTGACTCAGGCGCTCTCTTTTCAAAAAGAAGATCCTATGAATCATATATGGCTAACACTTTCAAAGGAACAACGCTGATACATCAGAAGAGTGAAGCCATTAGAAATACTCCCGTGCTTTTTGGATCACATGAGCTGCTTTTTACTCCTACTCTACAGAAGCTATTAAATTTTTAAAGACAACCTACCAGGCAGGCTGCTTGTACAGAAAAGAGGGCTTCAACTGCTTTTTCAGTGGAATAACTCCATTGCTACGCAGATAACATCCCTCTCAAAGGTCCTCCAGACTTGATCTCATCATCCCTTCTAGCAGTTCCCAAATTTCTGGACTAACAGATACCCTGTCGACCCTCAAAAATTCTTACTAACAGACAGCCTCGCGCAACTGAAAAGATGGGTCAGCAGCCGACTGTTCGTTTTGGCCTGTGGATCAGTCTGGAAGAGCATCGTGTGTAAAAGCAAAAGCCATATATTCAGTCACTGCCCACGCCAGTTCTGGTCCGTGTGTGCTGGTCCCCGTGAGAAGCAAGGCCTGTGCCCAGCAGCGATACCGCAGCACCACTCTCAGACAAGGAGATATCGGACAGCTAAGAATAGCATTTCTTTTTCAGAGAAGAGTAGCTTTTAATTAGACAGCAATCACCTCCCCATAACAAAATACGGGCCTATTGCAAGCTCCAGGCTCGATCCTCATCCCAAGTCAAGGCTTCTCCGCCGGCAGAGCACAGGCATGCACGGCACTGGAAGGTGGCCCAGCGAAAAATACAACTATCGTTTTGTAACGCGTGACTCCCTCATCCTGTAGGTGCCCAGTGTCCAAGTCACCACCAGTAAGGGGCACAAAGAGAAAGAAATCCTACCTGGATATCTGGATACTCAGATTGCAACTTCCCCTCCTTATCATAGGTGTAAACTGTGAAGTCTTTGGGCAGCAGTTCCCTGTAAGAAAAGAGGAGAAGGAATACAAGAGGAATTTCATGAAGCGACTATGACACTATAGCAGGGCAGTACGATGATCCCAATCAAAAGTGTCACAAATATGTAAATTCCAATTAAATAAGGAGCATTCAACAGAAACCCCCCCCAAATTTAACAAAGAAATTGTGCATTTCCACAGCAAAATCCAAGATACCAGAATGGTGGAACCATTACTGAAATCAAATCAAACACTACACTCCAGATAAGTAGAACAAGCATCAAAACCCATTGAATTGTGCTAAAAGTTTGCTTTCATGGAGGGGGGGGAAAAAAAAAAAAAAATCACAGCACTCAGTCTGCTGCATATGCCTTCTCTTCCCCAGTTGGGAAAGGAAGTGCACTGGGAAGCCTCCCACGACTACGCCTGCTGACCCACACCGCTAAATCCCTCGATGCGGCGTAGATGAATTCCCGTGTTTCTGAGGGTCAGGGGCTTGGCAAGTGGCAGCCAAAGATCCCCAGGGGCTTGTACATTCAAGTAGTTCTGTCTCTTTTGCCTGATATGAGGGCACTTTTAAGAAGCAGTAGCCTGCTAAATGGTCACTTGCTGCTGCTGCAAGTAGCCCTTTAAAAGTTAAACTCAAGACAGACAACATCTATATTCTCTGTAAGTTATGACTATTAAGGCCTTGGATATAAAGTCCGCTTCCTCGTTTACCGGTATTCTTGTGCTACTGAGACAGGAAAAAAACCCTGAAGCAATAAACAAACCCCAGAAGAAAGTGAAAATATTTACTTGAAATATAGTTCAGTTTGTTTATTTTTAGATGTGCACGGAGAGTCCTGTCACGGGCTGCCCAGACCCCCTTTGAGCACACTGCTGCTTCCCTCACTGAGGGGGTCACCAGGGTGGCAGGAGTTCAACAAAACTCTGCCCGATGGCCAAGCCCGTGTGACTCAATCCACTTGCGCCGCCTTGCTCCGCGGATTTCGCAGAGCCAGCACGTAACTGCACTTCTCTAAGAACCTCAAGAATCGGAACTCGCGTGCACCCTGCCAGCTCGTTAGCTGGACACAATAGATGGAATTTAATAATCTACAGAAATTCATCACTTACTTGTTCTTTTCTAGATGAATCGTGTATTCATTTCCTTCGATCTCAATAGCATACGACACCTTGTCCTGAATATAAAAAAGTTGCATTTTACTCATGTTAATGAATAAAACGTTCTTTGAAATCAACCAAAGTTCAGCAGAAAGCAGTCTCTGTGAGCTTCACCACTGCTGCGACTACAGCATTCAAGTCACTCCTGTCACCTTCCCTCACTCGGGACTAGTCTGCACTCTCAGCCTTCTCAGATACAGCTGTACCAGCAGAGACCCCGCCGGAGACGCAGCTGATACCGGCAGAATGTCATCCTGGAGGGATGCAGAACTCCGCGGATCTGAGCTGCCTCTCCCATCTTGTTGCTGGCACCCCGACACTGGCCGGGGGCGCGGGTGTTCCTTGGCTGAGCCCGCGAGACTTCGCAACGAGAAGCTGACCACAGCCAGCAGGATTTGCTTGGGTTCCGTGCAGACAAAATGACTGCCATGGCCACACGTGGGAACTGCCAGGTACTGACCTAATAAACTTTCCTTCTTCAGTCTTGCTAGTTGCACCAGACCGGGAATAACCACGAGCGGGTGAGCCTGAAACCTATTTTATAACTGTCCCTACCTCCGGAACCTGGCATTCCTTCCTCTGTAACTGGGGAAAAGTCACATGAAGGAAGCTATTTCAAAATAGCTTTGTGGTTTTCTTATTACTTGTTTGTAAGACTTCCACAGAAAACCTCTTAGTAACAGCTGGAAAAGGACAACGCAGTTTTATTACTGAACATCCGCAGTGGGCCAGTGCCTCCACAGCCTTGGGTTAGTCAAGTGCTACCCACAGCAACTGGCTCCTTAAATATTAAGTGGATAAAACAGAATCACCTGACCACTACATTAATTATCACAGCAGGAGAACCGGTCAACAACTGCAATAAATTGCAAGGCATTTTTGTTAATATTAAATTCTGCCAATGTTTATAAGATTTGTGACTACACACAGTTGGCCTAATCCAAATACTTTGGAGCATGCAGTCTTTAGTCACGTGGCTACAGCAGAATAATACGGGCTGGAAAGTACCACTGGAGGTCATCTAATCCGTCCCCTGCTCGATGCAGGGCCAGCCCAGGCTGCCCAGGGCCTCTTCCAGGCAGATTTTGAGCATCTCCCAGGATAACGATTCCACCACCTCTCCGAAACTCATTCCGGTGCTTAACAACTCCCATTACACAACTTTTGCACCCAGATCCAGCGTTGCCTTTACCCGAGTTACAACTTGTCGCCTCTGGAGCAGGGAGGCATCTACCGTAACTCAGGTAAAGGCAACGCTAGGTGTGATACCTTTTGTGAAGGTGGGTACTTGTTTGCTGCTAGAGGAGTCTGATAGTGTTTTGTGAGTATTTCAGGTCGCTTTTGGGTGGACCTCATTAGGAAGTAGATACTAAACTGAAGGCATTTTTCAGACTGCCCAGTACCTGGACTGAAGAGACATTGGAAGCCTCTCGCCGTTCTCTTCCTAACCTCTGCGGGATTACAACTTCATAGGAAGACAACTGAGAAACCTGCTGGAAACCTAGAAAGCAGAACAGAAACACTGGCTAAAGAAATAAAGCAGTCAAAAGGATAAGGCACAAGGAAGAAAACGCTATTTCAGGGGAAGCCCCTTCAGTGGGAAGGGGGCAGCCCGTGATTCCAGTTCAGGTCTCCAGTTGAACACAGCCCTGGAACTGGGCTGCTAAACGCGGGTCTGCAGCACTGCACAGGGCAGATCCCTCTGCCACTAGGCTGGCATCGCTTCTTATCGTGCTTACAAGCTCTACTTTTAAGAAACAACATAGCCCCACGCTGCCAAGGCACCACACGTGTTTAGAGAGCAGTAACCCAAAAAGAAAAAGCCAAAGGCCCTGATGCACCCAGGAGAGCACAGGGCAAACCTCAGAGCAAAACAGGCTCGGAGTGTCGTGTAAAAGGCCAGAGAAAGCAACAGACATACAGCAGAGAGGACACCAAATTTACCAGAAGGTTTCAAACTGAAAGTTTCACATTCCAATTACTGTCTTACAAGCTCCTACTGCATACACCACCACCTTTCATCAGCAGGAATCAGAGCATTTAACAAAGCAGGTCAGCACAGAGAGAACTTCTTCAAGGACACACAGAAAGATGGTGTCAAAATCAGGTGTCTCGCGCTGCCAACCTGCAGAACCGCTCCAGCTCCGCCACGCAGCCTCTCCAGATCAGCTCCCGGGGCTGATGGCCCCACGCAGCCTCTCCAGATCAGCTCCCGGGGCTCTGGCTCGGCCGCACAAAACCAGCCCAGCCCAGCTCCACGTTACGCCCTGGCCTTGCACATCACACCAGACGCCTGACACGAGGCCAGTACTACTCATTGTGTTCTTAGAGAGCTCTTAAGGACCTTACAAAAACAAGCGACGTGAAAAAAACGCATGCAACAAAGTGGCTGCTCACAGATCACTTTATAAATGATTTGCATATGCAACATCCGCCAGATCCTCTGAGTGAACAACAACCAAACAAAAGTCTATGGTCCAAGTTTCCTTTATAAGGCATCGGTTTTTGCACGCAACTGTTCTGTATCGACTGTGCAAACAATAATAAATTGCAGATGTAAATCACTTTGCCTGCCCCGGGAGCCGCTCTGCCGGGACGCAGGAGGTTGGTTGCCCGGGGAGGCTGGTGGCCCGGGGCTACAGGCAGGATTCAGAACAAGAGTTTTATAGCTCATGGCAATGGAATCGGTGAGCTCATCCAAGGAGCCTGAGCGTCCTGATCCAAAGGCAGGGGGAAGGGAACGTTTACCCTCCTTATCACCCTTTGTCTCCAGGAATAATTGCCACATGTCTGGGGGTGCTGAGGGGGTGCTTAGTTTCTGAGATCTCAAAAAACCTCTCAGAGCGGGACTGAGATACTGCATTCATTTAAAAACCAGCCACTTTGAGCACATCAAAACTCATACACTGCAGCTCCGGAGGTGGCTGTGGCTTCTTGAGTCGCATGAAGGCAATGGGTGCTTGAAGCCTCCAGGGGAGATCTGCTCCATCATTCGGGAACCGGGCAGGAGCCCCCACGCAGGCTTTAAATGCCAGGGGCTCCCCGAAAGCCTCCCCAAGCCAGCACGGCCAAGCTGCGGTGACATTCAGGCTCCTGCAGATGCTTTGGCAGCCTCTCCTCTCGTCCCCCGCAGGCTGTCGCGCAACCTCAGCACCACGAGTATCACCTCGGGTCAGCGCTTCAAACAGGCATCCCGGAACACGGCTGCCCAGGCGAAAAGCACGTCCACTTCTGCACTCTTTCCACTGATGTCCAAAGAGGAAGCAAAAGCAGTTAGATTGCTTTCGATTTCCCCTCTTACAGCAAACATGTACGTCCATTTGGAGAACACAGATACATTGCAGTGCACCTATTTGTCACAAAAACATACGCAGAGCTGTGTTGTTTCTCAAGAAATAGAACACATACTGCAGCAGAAGATTCATTAAATGAATTACAGCGATTGTTGGAAAAAAGGTATAAAAAAAAAATAAGTCGGAGACAAACTTCCTGAAAATAGCCCTTATGATCACAGGCTACAGAACATACACTGTCGATACCTCCTTGGCCTGAAAACGGGGGAGGGAAGGGCTGCTTCCTTCCCCGGCATCAACCACCAGAAGTACATACTCCAGCAAATCACTTCTCTACAGCTGTCGTTTCCAACCACACATTTCGCTCGTATCCGGACCCAAGCTCTCACACGTCGCTGCTCTGCACTTGTTTCTTCCCCGCTGCCGTCTGAAAGTGCCTTTATTCGCGGGGATGTGGCACTGTGATGTTTGGACAGAGTTTTGGAGACTCTCTTAGGACACACACTACAGAAACATCAGGGCAGGGTTAACCTCGGCAGCGCTCAGAAAGCGGCATGCCTCCCCAAAAGCAGCTTGGAAGCAGAAGACAAAGGAGTGAATCATTGTACAAAGCTAGCGAAACTGGGAGGGATTTCTGAGAAAAGTGCAACTCTGAGAGGCGGCTTCTTAGAGCACTAAGTGCACTTCTTGTGCACTAAAAGAGCACAATTTTCAGCTCTCTGAATACTCTGACAGTTCTCCCCCCACCTTCTGCTCTCCTTCCCTCCCACCGTTCGGGAGCTGGTTTCAGGTACAATGCCTTATTCTTCCCTTCACTGTGGGCAAAATTCATCAGAGGAGGAGGGCGTGTTTGTCTTGATTAACAAAGTGCTTCCTATTACAACAAGCTAAATATCAGGGTAGGAAGGCACCGCCTTGCTTTCGAGTGGAACTAAAGAGGGAAAAGCAGCCTTCACGTTAAAAGTTCAAACTTAATGCAAACGGATTTCCCTTTAACTTGTAGTTCTGTCTTCTCTTCTGGCAAAAACATCCTTTCTCTCCCCATGTTTCAGTACAGATCAAACTGACAACAAGCCGCTGATGTACAGAAGAGACAAGAGTTTGTTTTGTGGGATTCTCACCAGGACAAAACAGCTCGGCAGTGGCTGGAAGTGCAGCAGCTCCTCCCCTGGCACTGCCCAGGACAAAGCATCCGTTCACAGGTATCTCCATGGCATCGATCCTCACTTCATAAAGAACCTACGTCCACGCTGGCTGCCCCACGCCACATTTCACGCCTCACCAGCACCCCTCAAAGAGGGCAGCAGACTAGTTAATCAGAAATCCAATGAAAGGGACGAGTGCAATGAGGCAGGAATTAGAACATGCAAGAGACAACCCTGCCCCTAAATCTTCCCCCTACAAAGGCTGCTGCTCGGGGACGGGCCTTTTTCCTTCCAAGAAACACTGATCTTGAAAGATACGTCCTTATTCCACTAACACATCAGCCACCTCCAGTTGCACCAAGCACCCAACACCCCTTCTAGTGACTGCCACGTTCAGACCTCATCTCACCCAGGGAAGAAAACCGTACTCAGCCTGACCTAATTCGCAGAAGGCGAAATTCTAGCAAGGACGAGGCAGTTTGCAGCTATCGCAGCAGTCTAGATAAATGCTAGGCTCCAGCATGCTGCCAAGGCATTATCAGATATGTTCCGGCAACCACATGGGCACCAAGATGCGACCGGCTCTCCAGTCAAGACGGTTACTATCCATGAGAACTCATCTGTACTTTCATTCAAAGCAACTAAAGAAAAGCAAAAACAACAGCAAAAACCAAACTCAGATACTCAGCTGCTTTCTATGTAAGATGTTTGAAGATATTTATATGTACTTTTCCTAAGATATGCTATTTTTTGTAGCTTTTTCTCCACCCCTTTTTGGGAAACTTCAATGCCATATAGTAAGTATGGTTCTCAAGCACAGTAGTTTGCAATGAATTTTTCAGTAACTTACAGGATTTCTTGCAGTCAGGTGCTTCCTGCCCCTGGCCAAGGCTGCTGTCTGAGCTGTGCTACACGTCACCACCGAGCATAGCTTCTTATCGTTCATTCTTGGGCGTAACACCAGCTAAGATTGTATTCCCAAGGAGAAAAAAAAACAATTGCATCCACCATATTTATCTTGTCTCATTAAAGACTGCCTTTAATTACCAAGCATCAGAGGCAACTAGGAAGATATGAATCATCTTCCCCTCTCTGTCCCAAATCCACAGTAAGAATTTTGTGCATGTTCCACAGCAGGCGGGAGCTTGAAAACCCTCGAAACGTGTCACAGCCGTTACAGCTCTCCAGACGCCGAGATAAGCCATTAGGGCATTCACTCATGACGGGTAAGAGTGGCACTCAGCAAAGTCAAGCTGCAGCTCCTGTCTTCACAGACCTCGGCATGCTCCTTGAGCATGAGCCAGATCCTTGGCTCAGCTACAGCCACCCACACCCAACAGTTCACCCCAATCACCACCCGTCCTTTACCATCACTCTTTCCCAAGCCTACTCAAGTGAGGTCAAAGATACAGTCTTCAATGGAAGTGAAAAAAAAAAAAAAAAAAAAAAAACGGGAATGTTTAGACTGCAGCCTGTTAAACCACAAAACAAACTAATTTCATAAAAACAAGCTCATCTGCATGTGACCAGCTCAGCAGCTCAGATAGGAACGTGCGAAAAAACCACCCTTCCCACACCGAGGAGGAGGACTGGATTCGCGGGGCCAGGGCTCAAAACCGTCCCACTGCAGCATCCCAGGGTCCGGCAGTGCCCTGGGACCGCCAGCAACGGCCGCGGGGCTCCACTTCTGCTCTGACCCCCCGCTTCGGATCCCCCACATCATCTCAAGGCATACTGAAGAGCATCGTTCTGTACAATAAGAAAAACACTGAAGTTCCTCTGATAGCACCCAAATTTGTTCCCAGCTGTCTATCAGTGAAACTCAGAGAGAGGACACCCAGTATGACCATTTACTCGTATTCACCTACTCCAATTTACTCAATCCCCACGTGAGAGTGGAAATAGAGCCAGGACAAAACCCAGCACCACACGGAAGTAAGGCATTGCTAATGCTCTCTTCAGATTTATCCTGTGCCTGCATCCACCCCAGCAGCTTTTAGCCATTTCACTATCAACATAAAGGTTTGACCAAAACCATATTAAACCTAGAGCATCAGTCAGCAGCAATGAGTTTTAATCTTCTATTAGCTGTGTGCATGTCTGAGTCAAAAGATGCACACTCCTAAAGCATTAAACACACAAACTCATTAAATTAACCGTTGTTATGATCGATTGCAATTAATAGATGAGGTCAGCTGTGCCAGTCATTTGACACTTAGGCAGCAGCCTGCTCACCAGAAGTGCCAACAGTTTACACGCCGTCTAGTCCATCCTCGGGTCCCAGGGTAGGATCGCTTCCACCCAAGGCGCCTCCAACCAGCATCCCTGATGTCCAGTGGGTTCCCCCCGCTGCGTTTGAAGCCGTACCTCTAATCCCCAGAGGAGGTGGACAGTTTACTCCCCTCACGTCCGGCTGCAAATTTTTAGATTTTCAAAGCGTGCCGTCACACTCCCCTCCCTTTCCTTCAACTAAGTAACAGCCAATATTCGATATGTCCTTGTGGACCCTATTTCTTAGATCTCTGACCGTTCATATTAGGCTCTACTCTCCAGGTTAGACGGTTCCTCTCCTGGAAAAGGACCAAACCAGGACACAGCAACCCAGCGAGGCCTCACACGTACGAAGGGTCACATGCTTTGTGTGTTTATGTATCCCACAGGTTAATCTGTCTTCCCTAACAGACAGCATGGCTGATTCACTTGTCATTCCACCTACTCTAACACTCGTTTCCTGCCAACATGCTCCCGCACCCCATTTTTCACCCTCTCGTACTTGTGCAGACAATTATTTCCACCTCAGCAGAACACTTTGCACCCGTCCTTCCAAAGCCGCATCTTTTGACAGATATTTTTCTTACGTGCCCGCATTATGGGGGTTGCAAATCCTTTCTTTAAGGAGCCTGAATCCTGTCTGACTGGAAGGGCGTCAACTGCACACTCAACGCGCATTCTCTGTATCCCGTTTTCAAAATCATAAAGTACTTTGCCATACCTGTTTGTGGAGAAACTTCAGTGAACTGCCTTACAGATGTCCTTCCAGAACACCATGTAACCGCCGATTACTCCTTCGGTGTATTTCTTCAACCGATTACATACCAGGAAAAGCATTTTTAGGTGCAGCTGACTCTCCCACTAAGATGACAGCTGTAGTAAGATTTATTCTTTGGTTATTGGAAGCAAAAATCTCTTTCACTTTCACTATGTAAATATTATCCAAGTCTACTTAAAAATATTTAGAGATTTATAAAAAACACCAAGCTAACAAATCTTCTGCTAAAAGTAGGAACATTTCCTATGAGGCCGGCAGTTTCAGTTCCTCCCGTACCTCAAAGGCTAAAGAGTGCCTTGGTAGGGCTCCATCTCCACAGCACCCGGGAACATCTGGCCAGCTGTTCTTCTACAGGGTGGTATTCCTTGTGACTTCTTTCCATCTCCTCCCTCCCTTGCTCTAAACCTTCAGACCAAGTGGGTCTCCTTGCGTCACAGCCTTTTTAGAGGGTAGGAAAAGACGACCAACTATCATGGCAAGAGACGCAAATTCACCTACTTGATTTATTGCTCACCTGGAATATTTTTTTGATGTTAAACTTGGCAGGAACAGTTAATGCAATTTCTCTTAGTATTTTACTGGGGCCTTTGGACATTAATGAGGACACTGAGCTCTTCTACAACAATATTTTCTAGAGAAGTCTTACCTCCCTCTTGCTGAAATCCTGACCTATGCTGTAAGTGTTTCCTGTCTAGACTCTTACTATTCCTTCTGCCCTTTCTAAAACCACGCTAATTTGTCTGCAAGACAACAGATACCACTGTTCCACAAAAAGAACTATCGCCCTTCTCTGGTACTGTCACAACATCCTCACCACCTTGGAACCTCCTTACAAGGAGAAACTGAGCAAAGCCGCACTCTCCTCTAGAGCAAGACGATTCATCTCACCGGGACACGCTTCCTCCTGGGTGAATGGCGCTGGGGTCTCTGCCCCCGACCCCTGCCAGCCTTGCCCCCAGAGAGGAGCCCTCGCGCACACAGAATCACAGAATGTGTTGGGTTGGAAGGGACCTTTAAAGGTCATCTAGTCCAACCTCCACAGACCCAACTCACTTCCCCACGTCCCACCAGCTGCGCAGACGTCAGCTCGCTTCACACAGCGGAGGTTCGTGGGAACGCTTCTCTTCGGAGACGTCGCTATCTTTAAATTTGGCCACCAAAGGAAACCACGCAACACAAATTCAATCACAGAACTCAGTAGAGCTGAGCAAATAAACTTTCCTTTTTTTTTTTTTAATTTTAGCTTGAGAAACGAGACATGCAAAAACTACAAAGTCCTGTTTCAAACTTCCCTTTTCCGAAAAGAAAGCACTACAAGAGGCAATATTAGCTACACTGAAATGTCTTTCACATTCTCATATGGAGGAAATAACCACAAAACCCCTCTTTACTCTGCTGAATGATTGTCTCAGATTTGTTGAGATACGGGTGAGGCAGTGCTGTCTTTTTCATGAGCTGAACAAAGGAATTATCTTAACCAAACATTGCATCTCCACAGAAAATTCAAACCAAAGTGTTTAGACACTTTAAGAATTCCTTTAAAAACTGGTAAAGCATGGCTAGAACATCCCGGCATGTGCACGACACCAAGTATCGGGGAAGAGATCCAGCAGCAAAAACCACAGTCCCTGCCTATGGCAATGTCAGATGGTTTCTTTTTGAATTTATACAGCCAAACGCTGAGGCCTCCTACGGTCACAAACAGGAGGGGGAAATCTACGCTATACAAATCCCCTAAGGCTACCCATCACTATATGACTATGTTCATTCAGGAATTTTCAGTTAGTAGTTTCCAGTAACACCCTATTTCTGCCTTGTACCCCTATTTATTGGTGAGTGTCCAAAGAACGCACATTCCAACCCAAAAGTTGGAAGTGCCTGGATGAACTGAAAGAGGTGACTCGTGTCTCCCCTCTTCTTCATGCTCAGACTGAGACAAAGGAGATCCATTATCTTTCATCGCGGATTTGGCATTATTAGGCAGGACAGAGATTCCAGAAGGCAGAGAGAAACACCGCCATCCACCATCGGTAACTCAGGGACCTGTGTTTCCTCCTACCCACAGGCAGGAACTACAATATTACTCCTCAAAACACCAACCAGTCCATTGGAAGCACAAGCATCCAATATCCCGGAGAAGTATCTTTTAAGACGTCACTCCTTGGCGCTCTGGCAAGGCAGTTTCCAACACGCCGCGCTACCTCCGCCGCAAGCCAGCGGCCACCTTTCAGAGCTCGGCTTCTGTCTGGCGCACGGCTCACAAGCGCCAGGGACAACACACCGAGCGAGAGGCACAAGATTCGCAGCACAGAATCCCTCAGGGAGAGGTACCCACCACAAGAGCACTTTTTCTCAGCATGAAGCATCAATATTAGTTTTAGAGAAGATTCCTCAATTAGGCAGCCCTGACTATAAAACTATGCCTTAATGATAAAATGCGGAAGTTTATCACAGCGCATATATCCCTTCAGGAGGAGGAAAGCAACGACAGAGGAGACATTTCTGCCTATCACGTACTTATAACATCAGAATCAGCATCGTAAAAGCCCATAAACCAAACAGTTTCAATTCATAAACAGCCCATAAAGACAGCACAGCGTCAACTCGTTAGAAGCCCATAAAGAGAGCACGGTGCCGTTCCCTGCTGTGAGCGATGGCATCGTGCTGTGCCCGAGCTCCCGCCCCAGGACACAGCCCCCGTCCTCCTCGGGGCAGAGCAGCCACCCGGGGTCCTGCCCCGCACCCGGCGGGGCCAGCGCGGGCACTGCCATGGCTCCTCCACGGGCACGGCCACCCAAACACAGCAGGGATGACACAGGTCCCTCCACGTGTCCCCTGAAATGCTATGTAAACAATGTGGGTGTCCTGTCACCTCCACGCAGACGTGCAACATCCTCTGGGCAGGGGAAATTACGCGGTTGTACCCAGGACCTGCTCACACAGATTTTTGGGAGACCCCTGACCAGGCTGCCCACCCCGCCACACGTTTTACAGGCTTTCCTGTACGTGGGTTGCCTCCTGCCCAGTAAGGGCAGCTGGAAGAGCAGACTCCCCAGTCTGGCTTGGGAGGGTCAGGGGGCAAGGTGACGGTGTTCCCCGGTGCTCAGGGACAGCCGGCTCACCGGCCGAGCCGGCACCTCGGGGTGCGGACAAAGGCCCCGCTGTCCCGCCGGCCCCTCTGCGGCACCTCCGGCCACGCAGGAGCGTTTCGGCGGAGACGGTCCTGGAGCGGGCCCAGCGTCGCCAGCCTCAGCACCCTCCTCCCCCGTGGTCCCGCGGGCACCTGTGACCCCGGCGCGGTGGCCGTGACCTGCCCGTGCTGCCCCTGCAGGGGACATCCCCTGCCCTGAGGGACACCCCCCTGCCCCGGGGGACGTCCCCTGCCCTCGGCCCCGCGCATCGGCGGGCAGACGGNGAGGAGGGAAGGGGGCTGCCCGCAGCCCTCAGCCCCCCCCAGACCCAGCCCGGCCCCGGTAGCCCTGGGGGCGATGGGGAGGGGACGGGGAAGGGGCCCGGCCGCGCTGCCCGGGGAAGGAAGGGGGCCGCAGGCCGCCTGCCAGCCCGGCCCGGCGGCCCTGAAGGGAGGTGGGGGCGGGCGGAGGGCCCCGGCGGCGGAGGGCAGCACCCTCCACGCTCCGTCCCGGCGCCCACGCGGGTCCCCTCGTCACGCCCGGCCCCACGGAGCTCCGGGAGAGGGAGCCGAGCGGCACCGCCTGTGTGACAGCGGCTGGGGGAAACCTGGCCTTCACCTTTCCAGTGCTTTCTGAGAGAAAAAACAACTGAGGACGAGCAAACGGGCCCCGAGAGCAGGCGGGTCCCAAAGAAAAAGCTCGCAGAAGGGAACTGGCATCCGCACAGACCACAGACACCGTGCCTCTTCTGGCCTTTCCTTCCAAAAAACTACATTACAAATTTGAAGCACATGGAAACACAGCCTCACCGTAGCACTCCCACCATGGGATACAGGTGAGTAAAACTCTCCAGAAGGCACCGGCGGTACTGCCCTCCGCTCCACGCGTGTACGGGTTGCTTGGCCCTGCCTCCGGCCATGCAGAGCCCCCGGACACGCTCCCAAGGCACTCCATGGGGCACCGTGTCTTCCCCTGGGAGAAGAGGAACAAACAACACATGACACATCACTCATGTTACCGAACAGGTGATGGAGAAGCACCCTCGTGCCATAGTGATAAGCAGCGTACGAGAGCCTAGACAAATAAAATCCAGTTTCACCAACAACTTCTCCGATATCAATAACCTTTCCTGGTTTTCCAAGTGGTACTTTACAGGTTTTTTTGAGCCTCCATGCTCTTTTCCCTCCTAGGTCACTGCTTGTGAACAAAACAGATGGAGCGAAATACCTCCCTGTAGATGCAGAGCCAGACCTGCGCCAAAGGCCACCCACATCTCAGCAGCACAAACAACAGACGAGAGGTGAGGGCCCTTTGGAGGCTACCAGCCAGAAACATCCCTACACACCCGAGTTCTCGCTCACAGGGGCCTGACCGACATCCACGATGTTTTAGAAATTGCTTTTGAATGCACGTAATGCGAAAGATGCCATCAATAAACATGTAACAGGCTAAGCAATGGGCATCAGTCTTCCCCCCCTTAGCGATGAGTTCTTGGCAGACTTTATAAGAGGTTTATGCTGCTGTCACTACGGTGAACAATTAAAGAGGAAAGAGTCATTTAGCCCTTCACATTCCCAAACCCTGCATCCATTTTTGCAGGAGCTGTAGGACAACCTGCGACTCGGGTTTCCCCCCTTGCAGCCTCCAGCAGCCAGAAAAGCTCCTGTTCCTGTTGGAAGGAGACAACAGCTTGACTCTATGGAGCCAGTTGTATGTAGCCGAACAGACCATAGCACAAAGCTACGCAGGAAGCCGGCATGCTAAATTGTATTGAGACGGAGGATTGTATTCCCACCTGAGGTTAGGTGGGGATTCCCACCTCTAACACAGGGGTTATATATGTATACACGTATCTCCAGCCCTTATGGAAGCTGCACGTAGTGTTGGAGTCAGGCAATACCCTCTGCCTCCCATAAGCTGGGTGTTACACAAGATATAGGAGGCTTTCCATGGATTAGGATAATATCATGGATCAAATACGGACACAACTGTACAAATAACGCACAAACATGAATCACCCCATGGTTCCTGCCTGGGGCATGAGATTCCCAGGTTTTAGCAAGAGCCATAGCTGTCTCCCTTGACATCTCCTGTCACCACCACTGTTGCAGCCTTGCAATACTAGGAATTGAAGACAACACACATCAAAGCTCCAGAAACGAAGCAGAAATGAGGCCGGAAAGCTAGGACAGCTTCTGAACACATGTTTTGGGTCAAACGCAAAGCTGCCAACTTCAGAAACAAAAAATCTGGAGAACTGCTCAGCCGATCAACCAGTTGAAACACACCTGGAATGCCCACATCAGCAGAGCTATCGCTCAGACATGGTAGAAGATGCTTTTGGAGAAGAATCGGGTGAAACAAACCAATAAATTGTGGAGCTCTGCAATGTGTTAAGTCACAAATGAAACCTCAAAGGCAAGCACGGACTCAGGCCACCAGTTGTCTTAGGCACAGACTTGATGATTAGAATAAGGCAAAGTGAGAAAACCCATTGCAGGCAAGAGCCTTACAGATTACTTGATATTAAAATTAGGATGCTTCATTCTCTCAAAGGCTTAAATAGGACCAATATGCTCTTAAATAGGCATAAAAGGCAGAAACAGGAAATATCCCAAAGAAATGAACTTACTAAGAAAAAATGTACACAAATGGAAACCAAATATGTGTGCTGGACATCTCATTCCCAGAGGACACTGGTAATACAAGAGTAAGCCCTGCAACACAGCCGCCAGGCCAGCTGAAATCACTCGCTGATGGGGCTGCCGAGCCAAAAAGATGTAAAACCAACTATTTACACCAAAGGGAGAGTAGTATTCAGTGCGATAACAAAGCTTATGTGGTAGATGCCGAAAAGGATCTCATTCAGTGTCTGGGGAAGGGGGGGAATGTGGTATTTTTCAAGGAAAAGCATTCTCTCATCCTTTGACAGAGCAGGGACACAGTCTCCTGCCCGCGGTTGAGGGAGGGACCACAAGACAGCAGCCCCATTTCCCAAGGAATACAGCGAAGGGGACAGCACGAGGCCAGAGATGTAACGACCAGCAAATAANCCCACAGAAAGAGGCATTTTCTCCTCTGTGTTTCGTCACTGCCAACCCCCTCTGGAGGCTGTAGAAAATTTTTAGTCTGGTTTCTAAAGGGAGCCAGGCTGATGTACAACATGAGCACAGTATGGTCTGGTGTATCAGGTGTGTAACTTGTACGTGTGGGTACTGGTGGAGGACACTGATGCTTTGTGAGCTGGGTGACAGACACCGCGGGCTGTGCTTTGGCGAGCCATACTGTGCTCGAGCCGACAGCGAGGGCAGGGGAGAAGATACGGAACGAATTCCCCAAACAACATCTGCTGTTTGTCAGTTATTTTCACAGTTCTTTGTAACAAAGCTGTAGAATCAGCAAGAAAAGAAGTTTCTCAAAATCCTCGTGCTGGGGCTGGCCATTCCACTCCCTGTTCCAGTGAATGCTGAACACGTACCTTTGCCAGACTGAAGGGTGTAAGGACTCAAACTAAACTGGCTGAACATGCAGCAGTACTTTTAAACAGCAAAGTCAGATGTGTCATGTTCTCCCTCCAACCTCAATCCTACTGGCTCCCACATCCTCTCCACAGGCCACGTGTGTGGTGTTTGCTTATAAGCACTGTAAATAAGACAGATTAAGGATTTTGGATCCAATCAGGACTTCACTGACATCACCAGCAAGAGTCCAGCTGGCTTAGGAAGCACACTCATTAACACCAGACCAGTGATCGCTGGCTGACGGGCACCTATGAATCCTGGTAACGGCTCTTTCCCAAATACATTCTTATCAAATTACATGTTTTGTCTGGCTTCCAGCTGGAGCTAATGAATGCCACGTACCTGCCTCAAACTGCGCTTGGCATTTCCAATCTAATGACCTCAAGACACTGTGGGGGGGGATTAAATGAGGTAGAAGAAAACTGATGGAAACAGGCAGCAGCTTGTCCAGATGTCGAGGGTCAACAGCAGGACCCCAGTCTCCAACACTCTACCTTTCTGTAGCTGAGTGTGCCGTTCTCTTCAGTTAATCACTGAGTCTCATCCAGAAAGCACTCGGAGGGGAATCACTAGAGCTCTCTGAGCATCACAGAGACGAGCCAAGACTAGGCAAGGGGGGCTCCCAATGCCAATCGCTTTGTACAAGGGGCAGGACAAGTAGCATAAAAAAATTCTGCTGCTTGACTATCCAAGCTGAAGTAGTTCCTCCTCTGGGCAGGGAGATGTCTAGACAACTCTTGAAGTCCCCTCCCTGTTTTCCTATTAACGGGAAGCTTGCTCAACAAGTTCAGTCCTGCTTATTTTCAAAAGACATACAAGAGTCACACTTTGGGGGGCTCAAGGGAACAGAGGCATAGTTTCACCCCTCCTGGCTCTGAGCGTCCTCCAGCAGCTGTGACCCACGGCTGCCCTGGCTGGGATTTCCTTGCTGTCACCTCACCTCCAACAGCGTTCACAGCCCCTTTGGGCACAACCTTTCCCCCAGCAATTAACATGGTAAAGTCTGAAACATCAAGCCCTAAAGCATGAGTTTAATTTACACCCATTTCAAAGATGCTTTACACTGACTGAATGGCGTAAAACCTGAGGAAGACACACACTCAACGTGATCTTTCCTCTGCCTGCCTTGGTGCCACACACAAAACCCTCAGCCCCCCAGCCCACACGCTATGCAATCTTTAAGCTCTTTCTAAAGCCACTCGGAAGCCTCTTAACCATTAAAGAAGGGCTTAGTGGGACAGCTGGCCACCGCCTCCAGCAGACCAATTCCTGTCACAGGGCAGAGGAAAGCCGACTCTGGCAGTACCACCACCCGGCTTGCCAGCCCATCAGTCATTAGCCACGGTGACAGGCCAAGGCCACGGTTCCCTGGGGAGGGGGGTCTGACCCCCACCAGGCACAGAGGGGATCTCAGTCCAATGCCAGGGGGAGCTGGACCCTCACTCCCACCGACTGCCCGGGGAGAAGCACCTCTCCGGGGCTTCCCCGGGTACTGGGCTGCTGCCTCCACGCCGAGCCCGGGCTCCGGGGAGTGGCGAGCCCCAGGAGACCTCGGTGAGCCCGGCGGGCCTCTCCCCGCCGCTGCCCCTAGTGGAGGCAGATGAGCTCCCCGCTCTCCTCGGAGCCCGGGGCGAGGCCTTCCCCGGTGCCACCGGCAACAGTCCCCGGGGAGGGGGCACTGGCTGCGCCCACCGAGCCGGACACCAGGGGACCCGAGGGGCGCGGCGCGGGGAGGCCTGGCTCGGCCGCAGCGGGCCGCTCCCTCCCGCACGGCGGCCTCACAGCACCGGGCGGCTCCCACCGCGCCCCAGCAACTCACGCCGAGCGGCGCAGCGCGCCCGGAGCCCCCTTGCTGCCGGGGCCCTGCGAGGGGGGCGGCGGGAAATAGCGACCGGGAGCTCCGCCGTGCGGCCATCGCCCGCCGCCCCTCACCGCGGGGCACCGGTGTCCCGCCTCCCGCCTTCGCCCATAGGCTGGCAGGCCTCCGCATCAGCCAATCGCCTCCTCGCCTAGCGCGGACTTCCGCCTCGCCTCTGGGAGTTACCCCGCTGTCTCTTCCGCCTTCGCTCTGACTGGCTGCGGGCGGCTATTCCCCGCCCCCCGCGGCGGGACGGCGGGCGCCCATTGGCTAGCGGCGGCGCGGCCCGGAGGCGGCGGCGTTTCCTAGCAGCAGGCGCCGCCATGGCGCCCCGGCGCGGCGGGCCGGTGGGGTACGCGCTGCTGTGCGGGCAGGCCGCGCTGCTGCTCGGCAACCTGCTGCTGCTGCAGGGCGCCTCCCGCGGCCTCCCCCACAACGGCACCGAGCCCGAAGAGCCCGGCCCGGGCCCGCCCGCCGCCTCCTGGGCCTACACCGACCCGCAGGCGCCGCTCGTCCTCTGCACCTACCTGTGAGCGCCGGCCCGGGGCGGGAGCGGGGGACAAGGAGCCGCCGCCTGGTCCCCCCTCACCGCTCCCTCCCTCCCCGCAGCCCCGAGGAGTTCGTGGAGTGCGAGGAGCCGGNTCGGCGGACAGGCCTACGGCGAGGTGGAGCACACGCGGGTGCAGTGCCGGGCGCTGGACGGCATCGAGTGCGCCGAGCCGCGGAGCTTCCTGCGGGGCAGCCGGCCCTGCGTCAAGTAGGACGCGATCCCCCGCTCCCCACCCGGGCCTGCACCGCTCCCGGCCCCCGCCGGAGGGAGTCCCGCTGGCGGCGACGGGGCCGGGCCGGCGGGACGCTCCCCCGNGCTCCCCGGGCCCCCCCTCACCCCGCCTGCTTCCATTGCAGGTACACTGGACACTACTTCATAACCACTCTGCTCTACTCGTTTTTCCTGGGATGCTTTGGAGTGGATCGATTCTGCCTGGGCCACACCGGGACTGCCGTGGGGAAACTGCTGACTCTGGGAGGCCTGGGCATCTGGTGGTTTGTGGACCTGATTCTCCTCATCACCGGCGGGCTGATGCCCAGCGACGGCAGCAACTGGTGCACCGTGTACTGAGGGGAGCACAGCCCACCCGACGGAGACCAGCGGCGTCCGCAGGACCGGGGCCACACTCCTGCGCTTGTCCCACGGCATCAGGACAGACTCCTGCTTTGCACAAACATGGATTTACAGAGCTGTAACTTCACGTGCAGAACAATTATTCCTCTGTACAAACCTTGGACACAAAATTGTTCAGTATATATTTTCCTTGTTTAAAATAATATGAATTACCTCCCTCCTGGCAAGTGGTAACAGTTTAAGGAATCAAACCCTGCAAACACAGGGGATCAAACAAAGCTTAATAAATTCTGGAAGGAGCCGACTCCAGTTACTTTCAGTATCGGTACATGCACCCACGCAGAGGCGCAGGCCAGTAGCGTGTCGTTTTGTGTTACTGGACTTGGCAAACCTTTAAGGTTGAGTAACCTGACACACAGTTAGAGAGACTGTGGCAAAGTGTTGAGCTCTGATTCGGCATTATTTGTTTAAAAACATTCACCGGCTGCAGGGGAAGCTGGATTAGATTTAGTAGAACATTACTTGCCCCTCTCTTGCAGGCTGCGAAAGCCACAGTGCAGCAAGTAACGTTACTATTCAGGCCTCTCAAAAGCAGCACCTGTGTCCATCGATGTAACTCTGCCTGCTATGCTTGTATTCTAGAAACATCATATGTGGGACACTGCAACCACTCCAAAGCGCGCATGTTATTTTAAAATTGCCCGTTTCTCCTCCTGTCCCTTGCCCTTCGTAGTAAATAAGTGTGCTTTTCAAAACATACCCCATTGTGCTGCCTGGGGCAGCAGGTTCCATTCCTTTTCCCTGCTGCCAGATAGTCGTATTCTTTCAAACCATTCAGGGGTAACCATTCGTGTTGTGCAAAACTGAAATAGCAGCTTTCCCTCATCAGTGATGAGGGCTTCTTTCCATCTGGAGCTGCAGGGAAGGGCCGGGAGCCATGGGAGAGCAAAGAAGGGGATGGAGCTGCCGAGGGGGAGCCGCCGTCCGTGTGACAGTCACCCCCAGCTCATGGCACGGGGCGCCTGTGGTACCCAGATGAGTGGGAGCCTCAGCAACCTCGCACCCAAAAGAGGAAGCCCCACCAGATGCAGCCTGAAAACTTACAGAGCTGAATAAAAACGGGAAAGGGAAGCTGCAGTAAGTCACAGGCAGAACCAGACACAAAATCTGTATATGCAAAAGTCCAGTCACGTTTGATGTGAAATCCAGCAAACACACACTGTGTTCTCACACAGCTCTGCGAGCCCAGCGCCCTCCAGCCGTTGGCATTTGGCGATTTTCTGCCTGCGTTACTTCTACGTCTGTCTCTGGCAGAGCTGCAGCGGGGTTCAATCTGGTCGGGAATTCTGCCTATTCCAGTTTTGGTTTGCGGTTTATTGCAACAGCTCCTCCTCTCCGGGGAATGGGGTTTGTATCCCATTTAGGTCACAAGTAATGTGAATTTGGCAGCTCTGCATAGGCCTCAGGGCAGTGGGGTGGGGGGAGGCTTCGTCATGAAACTACCACATTCCTCAGACCAGTGGAACAACGGGGCTGAAAAGCCCACGGTGGGGAAAAAATTATGCAGCGAGCCAGAAAGAAAAAATTAATAGTCCCGCGTGCAAAAGCCCATTGCCACTAACATCTCCCCGTGTCCCCAGCCCAGCAGCCGCCAGCAGGACCTCAGATTCCTCCCGTGGACGAGGCTGTCAGGGACCAGGCTGAGGAGCGCCGCGGGATCAGTCCCGCAGCTCTCCGGGTGCTCGGAGAGGCCAATAGAGCTGTGACCCCCCGGCCACCACCACGCACTCGCCCTCTCTCACCCCCAGGCCCACCTCAGGGTAACAAAGTGCTTAAACCAGGAGTTTTACTGGCACACGCTTACTTGTGGAAAGGCGCAAGATGAGCAGCAGCTGGGGTCTGAACAGCAGCAGCAGTAAGAGTCGACCCTCGAGCCGGGAGGACGGACATCGCCGGGAGACGGGCGGCTTCCGCTCCCTCTGTCGCCTTCCCACCAACGACACACTCGGGGAGCAAGGGATGCTTCCAGTCAGTTAGTCCCTGTCCCCTGGCTTTCTAGCGGTGACAAACAAGATCAAAAACTTTTTCAAAGTAGAGGCCATGATGTCCCTTCGCCCTCCCCTCAGTGCTTTCCCTGGTGAAGCTGCCTGGGGAGGGTCAGGGTGTCCAAGGGGCTCCAGCCATGTGTGGGGCACAAGGGACACCAGGCAGGACTTGGGCAGCTCCGTGCAGCACCCCTAAACCTACCCCAGCATGTGGGGGCAGCACCCGCCGGTGGCCCCCGTGGTCCCTCCACCCCAGAGAAACAGCATTCACCCCCCCCAGCAATCATGCCCCAAAACACACAGCCTGGAAAAGCGATGGGGATTTCCTTCTTTATTTAAAAACACAGGGAAAAAAAAGGGGTTCCATCTCCCGCATTAAGAGGCGAGGGGGGTAACCGACACCACGGGAGTCACGGAGCGTGGCCTGCGCGAGGCACCCCGGCCCTAAGAGCACTTGAAACCCCCAGCCAGCGCTCGCCGAAACCGCTTGGGAGTCTTCATAGGAAAGAGCAAACCTGTCTCTCCCACCCCTCCATCCGCACGAGGTTCCCCGGACCGTCACGCATCCCTCGGGAAGCGGGGAACCCCCAGCACACACACTGCATCCCCAAACGGGCGCAGCCCCGGGGGCCGCCTTCACCCCCAGGCAGGGGTGAGGGGACACCAGTGGCAGAGCTCCTCCGGGGTCTGGCTGCATCGGCCCGCTCCTTGGGGGTGGGATGCAAATTCCCCCCCGCGACACCACCCACGTTGCGGACGGGGCTGGAGCCCGGCTCCACGCGGAACGCGCCGGTTTCCGTCCCACATCCAGCCTTTGCACCGCCCTGGGGACGCAGGAGGGTGGGAATGAGAACCAGGAATGAGAACCGGGAATGTCGCAAGAGCGCTGGAGCCGCTGGTAGTTTCTCCTCCTGGATAATTAACCCTAATTGTGCAACAAGCTCCTGCTTTACCATCCCAGGCCCGAGGAAACTTTGCAGTTCTCGAGCAACAAGAATACTCGGTGCGCGGTGGTTTGGGCGCCTCGCGCAAAGTAACCGTCGTCCCTCTGCATCCCACGTTCTCCGGAAAGGAGGTCAGAGCGCTGTCACCAAATGCCGTGACTCTGGGATTGACAGGCTTAACCAAATTACTAAAACCATTCTGAAAAGCCATTTTATGAGCCAAAGAGCAAGTCAGCCTAAAAAAAGGCTAATTTCACACGCTAGTGCAAATAAAGCAAAAAGGAGAAGAAAAAGGAAGAGCATGATCTAGGTTTCTACAATTAAATAACAAATATTAACACTCGCCCTGTACCGTTTGCATTGATTCCTGCTCCTTTTCATAGTCTCAGTGTTCTCCAGCATCTCCACCCCCCTCTGAGCCACCCGTACCCCCAGTTTGGGAGGCCCCGTCCCCCCCCAGCTGCACCAAGGCTCCCCCAGCTGCCGGCCCCGGCACAGGGAGGCATCAGCCCTGCAGGAAGATGCAATTCTCATCTTGTTAAGATCCATCGGGCTAATGGGCGCCTCGGAGCAAAACCGACGGAGCTCAGCTGGATCCCGGGCTGCAGCACAGCTGCCAAACAGCTGGAGACCTGGAAAGGGCAGGGACAAACCAGATATTTTTTGCTTCTGGGGAGCACGTTCAGCTGATTTTGCAGAGCTGAGAAGGCGTTAATGCCAAAAAAAAAAAAAAAAGAAAAGAAAATAAACAAACAAACAAACAAGAATAAAAGGTGACGAGTCCACAATAGAGGGAAGCCTCAACCGCTGTGCACACTGCTGTTTGCGATGGAATTCCCGCACCGGTCACCCGGATTTATCAGCTGGAGTTTATCCGAGATGGGAAGGAGCATGCCCGTGCCTGCCCCGGGACACGGCCGTGCAGCCAGGCCGAGGCAAGCGCATTTAAAGCCCCCCGTGCCCCGGTGCATCCCTGGCGCCGCTGCAGCCGTGCCCGGAGCTGCGGTGCCCAGGCAGGGCACTGCTCCCGCCCGCGACACGCGCTCGGGCACCGCGGAGCCGGGAACACCTGAATTCTCTACACGCCATTTATCACACCTCCGCGAGGGGCTGGTTTGGTTACGGAAACGAGGAGTTCACATCACTCCAAACACTTCTGCTCGTTTTCGCTTCAGGGCGGGCAGCAGGCGCCTTGGCTCAAGGAGTCTTCCCCGTCTCAGTAAACGCTCGGCTTTTTGGTGCTTTTTGCTAAAAGCACTTCCCCACCTGGGGAATGCCTTCCTGCCGCCCGGGTGTACGCAGTGCAAACGCCACGCCGTGCCTGAGGATGCTCCCGGCCCCAGGAGCTGCCGTCACTCCGGCTCCCACTCGGGAGGTACTGGTGAGCCTTTCGGGGGGACCCTGCCAGTGCCGGGGTTTAACAGTGGCCACGGATATAAAAAGACGTAGTTAAAAGCCAGCAGATGTGTTGACACACCATTAGTCAGGCAGCGTAAAGAACTGGTCTCCTGGGGAAAAAAAAGTCATCAAAAGGGGAAGCTGCAGCGTGTCCCTTGCGCAGGCGGCCACAGGCTGGCGTCCCCCCGGCTCTGCCCAGCCGCGCGGGGAAGGCTGAGCAGCAGGAAAAGGGAGAAAAATGTTTTTCCCAACACAAGAAAGGCCACATTCCCCTTCACACCCCTGAGACCTCCTGCCGCTTGCTCCAGGCTTGTTTTGGGGGGAAAGGATGGGGTTGCAGCAGAGGATGCCCCTCATCCAGGTCGCCCTGCCCGGAGGCGGCTGCCGAAACTCGGAGCGCCCGGGGCAAAGCACAGGCAGGAGCGGGCAGGGACCGCGCTCCCCGGCAGAGCCGGGCACCGGGACGCGGGTCCCGCCGGAGCCTGTATCGCAGGGAAGAGCGGCAGTGGAGGGAAGGGGCCACTTCGCCCCCACCCAGACGACGGGGAGAGCTCGGTCCAAGGCGCTGAGCGGATGCACGGAGACCAGTCCCGGCGCTGGCACAGCTGTGCGCCCTGAACCGCCCCGTGGGGACCCCGGCAGCTGGGGAGGCGGCAAGCGAAGCCCGGGGGGGCGGCTGGACGCCCCATCAGACGTCGGAGGTCCGGATGCTTTCATCGTCCAGGTCGAAGGCGAATGGCTTCTCCTTGAGATGCTGCGGCTCCGACTTGTGCCGCAGGCGCTTGCCTGGCGCGGCTCCGGCATCGCGCTCGGCAAAGGCCGGCAGGAACAGTGAGTCCCTCAGCGGCGTGGGTGACTCCTCCGGCGCCGGCTGCTTGCCCTCCGCTGGCGGCACCGGCGTCCAGGGCTGCCAGGAGGAGGTGGAGGGGGCTTTGCAGAGCGCTCGCCTCTCCTCCCTGTGCCTCAGCTGGGAGGGGGCCGCCGAGCCCCCCGGCTTCACCATGGAGGAGGATCTCATGAAGGAGATTTCCTGCAAGGACAGGCGCAGAGTGAGCGCTGGATGGGGTCAGGGTTTGTGCGTGCAACTGCTGGGAGCAATTTGCAAAGCCCCGGGGATGAGGAGCCCTTTACACACTCTGCAGAAGGGGGGAAAAAAAAAACCCCTAAGCAAAGCAAAAGCCTGAATTAAAGGGCCCCTTGGCCACGTCAGGCTCTCGCTCGTGCCTCAGAGCGGCGCAGGGCTCACGCAGCTCCGGTGCGATGCCTGAATCTCACTTTTCAACCTTTGTCAAGGGAACTTCTCCAGCGACTGGCAAACCAACCCAGAGAGGGCAGGGATCTCACCCTGGAAACGGGCCAACCGAGCGCTTACACAAGCCACGAAATAAATATCTCACGCGTTGGCACGGTCGTCGTTTGACGCCGAGTACGAAGCAGAGAGGAGGTGACCTACCCTGGGGCGGGTTTTCAGGGCCTGGACTGCGCCGGTGATGGCCCGGATCCAGCTGTGCATGTCCTCGGGGCTGTCTGCCTGCAAGACACACCAGCCCCGCTCAGACCTTGCCTTCCGCAGGCCCCAAAGGCGCCCAGGAAGCCTGGACACGCAGACGGACAGGCGACCACCGTTCCCAGGGTATTTGCTACTTCAGCCTTGCTTCCAAATTTATTTTCTTTTGATTTATCCTCGCTGCAAAATCCCTGCGCCGCCCCCTCTCCCCCCGCAGAAGGGGAGCCACTCTCCACATGGTGGCATTTTTATCTCAGGAGGAGATAAAGCATTTAAGGAGAAAAAAAAAAAAA
>VXBH01005240.1:229614-245636 GCA_013400035.1 Rynchops niger
AAAAGACGACTTGCAGGGGGGTGGTGTTACCAACCCTGCCCCTGCGCAGCCCCGCGCTCGGGATGCTCATCGGATCAGCCCGTGCTTCTCTCTCTGCTTTTTCCTGCTCACACCAACAGCCGCTATTATAAATAAGCCCAAGGGGAGAAGTGAAACCGGCCGCAGTTCTCCCTCGCCCGCGACGCTCTTCCAGGCTCATCTGCTGGCGTTTGCCGGCAACAGCGCGTTCACGGGAGCCGCCGGGAGCTGAACCCGCTGCGCAGAACAGCAAACCCCCCCCCCGGCCCCTCACCTGGATGTAGAAGGTTCTGGAGCTCGTTATGATTTCAAAGAGGTTGTCCCGCATCAGGAGGTCGCTGGAAACAGCAAGAAAGAGACGGTCGCTACCCAGAAGCCATCGTGGATGGAAAAAATCCATATTTACCCCCATCTCTAGAGTGTGCTGGGGAAAGCCTGGCACAACCCGGGGCTCCGGCAGGAGCCATGGTCTGGGGGAACACGGAGGGGAGCATTACCCAGACTTGACCAGGCACTCGTGGGTCTTGCAGACGTCCCTCAGGAGAATCGAACGCAGGGGCTCCTTGTCCTGCGGAGGGGAGAGGAGACAATGACGGGCTCGGCTGGCCCCTGGGGCTGGCAGCGCTGCGACGAGCCTCCCACGGAGCCGCCGGCACCGGGGCGCAGCAGCCCCCGACCTCTGCCAGGCCCCCGCAGGGGCTGCTCACCTGCTCGCACTTGTAGTAACTGATGGAAAACTCATCCAGAACGAAGTACCGGCGCTTCCAGCTCTTCCTCTGGAAAAGAGAGGAGGGAACCGCTCCGTGCTGGGCTCTCCCCACGCTGTCGCAGTCCAGCATCCCGGAGCATCCCCGACCCGCGGGGCAGCATCCCCAACGCCACCCGCCCCCGGCACAGGGGACCCCCGGCACTCACCACGTTCCCCTGCTTCACGCAGTAGCCACTCTTGAGGACGGGTGGCCCGGCGGGCGGCTTGGCAGCCGAGGTGGGGATGTAGCTCTGCGAGCGCCGCAGCAGCGGGTGGGCGGCCACGTCGCTGCCTTCCCCTCCATCCCCCCCGTTCTGCAACCGGAGAGCAGAGAGTTACCGGGGAGCCGGGCGCTTACCGGGGAGCCGGGCGCGCGCAGGGAGGGGACTTCCCTGCTGGAAGGCAGGACACCGGAGCTGGAGGGAAAGCAGCCCCGAGCGCGGTGCTGCATGCCAAGGGCTAATTGCGATGCCTGGACACGAGCAGGGGGATGAAGCAGAGTCGAGAGCTGATTTCATCTCCTTACACACAGCTTTTCAGACTGCTGCCGGAGCGCCATTCGCCCTTTTGGCGCCCACACGTTAAAAACAACATTAAGAAATTGGAAAGGCTACAGAGAAGCCACAGAAGCAGTTCAAGGGCTGAGGAAAACCCCTTGCAGCAGGGGAGGTGGAGGACCTGTCTGTCCGCCTTATCAAACGGCGAGGGGTGACTCAACCGCACCACAGACCGTCTGGGGGAAACGCGGGGTACGAGCAGCTCTTCCACCTGGCAGAGGGAGGCAGAGCAAAAATCACCAGCTGGCAGCTGGAGCCAGACAGACCCAAGCTAGGAAACAGGGATGCTCTCCAACCGGAGAGGGACATATATTGCAGGCATAAGCTGCTCAGGAAAGCCGAAAGTCTCTTTTGGCCGAAAGCCACGTTTTCAGAGCCAAATTCTCCCAAAAGAAACTGCGATGTTGGGAGCTCAGGTAGAAAAATCATGCTTCCCCTGGCGCCAAGCTGTCTCTCCCCGGGCGCGATGCTCTCCCCGCTGTGAGCGCTGATGGGCACCCATCCCCTGGCTCCCCCCGCGCGCTTCCCAGCGCATCCCGAGGGCCGGACCCTGCCAGCATCACCCCTCTGTTCCCCGGCAGTGCCCTCCCTTCCCCCTCGGCAGCGCAGAGGATGGCTGAGATGAAACATCTGCGCTCATCTCCTTCCCCCGGCCCTCCAACCCCTTCCTCCAGCTCTGCGCTGAGGTTTGAGAATTGCCATGGCAGCCGGGGGGGGCTCTCGCCGCTGCCAGCCTTATATGGCCCCCGCGCTGGTGCGACTGCCGGTGCGGTTAACCAGCGACCTGCCCGCGCAGCGCTTCCAGCACCTTCGACAGGCGGCTTTGCTTTCTCCAGGGGCAGAGACAAGCGGCCATTTGGCTGTCCCCAGACTGGCCCCCGGCCCCTCCGGAGAGCGGCGGAGCTGAGCCCCAGCCCGGCCGGGCAGGGGAAGCCGCCCGCGCCCCTCGTCTGGGCTGCACCGGCTCCGCCGGGCGTTATGGATGTACGCGTCCAAACCCAGGGATGGGGATGCCGCTGCAAGAGGGAGCGTTACAGCCGGGAGCCGGGGGGATGCTGCCGGCCGGGCTGGGGGCGCAGGCGGAGCGTGGGGCTCCCACCCGCGGTCCCAGAGCCGCTGCGGGGCAGCACCGGCCGGGGCACAGCCAGGAAACCACGGACGCGCCCAGGAAGCTGCAGCAGAGAAATAGCCATTTCACACGGGGCATGCAGCAAGAGCACGGGAAATATTCTGGCAGCTGATGCACCAACTTTGAAAAAAAAAAAAACCAAAAAAACCGAAAACCCAAAACCCTCTGTGAAAGAAAGAAGTTGGGTGAGGGCTGGGGATGGAGCTCACGGCTCTTGGGATGAGGGGGAGCCCAGCTCAAGAGCCAGGAGAGAAAGCAGCTTTAACTCACGAAACAAAAAAGAAAAGCCACGGGGCCGGCTGCTGCCACTTGTCTGCACAGGGCTGAGGGTCCAGCAGCGGCACCGGGAAGGGACGGCCACCAGCCTGACCGATCCCGCGCGTCTCCGCACCCCACACACCTCCCCACCCCGACAAACCCCGTGGCCAGGGAAGCGTTAAAAGCGCCTGGCAGCAAAAACACTGCTGCAATGATCTAATTCTCTGCTCTATTTTTAGTGCTGCCACTGATAAGAGCTGAAGCGAGACCCAGAGCCGGACGAGCGCCCGAAGGTGGCAGACACCGACGACCATGTGCCGAGGACAGGGGCTGCAGAGCCACAGCCAGCGGTGACGGCCACCGCCTCCAGCATGGGACAGGCCCTTTGGCTGCTTCGATGGGGGCAGCAAGATGGGGTCCCTCTGCCCCGGGCACCTCAAGGTGGGATTTGGACCCAGGACGGGCGGGTGGATGGTGCAGGATGGTCGGGAAGGTGAGCAGGAGCAGATTCACCCCTCCTCCTCCTCACGCCTCCTGGTCTCATCCCTTCACAGCGAGACAGAGGTGCTGCGGGGCGCTAAGTGCAGCTATTTGTACAGCCCGGAGCAGGAAGGGTTTGCAGGCACCGAGCTGGTTTCCAGAAATGAAAGTGCGAACCAGTCTCCCCAACAGCCAGCAACTGCCTCCAGCCCCACGGCTGGACCTCCCCTGGACCCCACGCCCCAGCCCAGCACCACGTCGGGGGAGCCACATCCACAAGCTCTGCTGCTCCGACACGCGGGATGGAGAAGGACAGAGCCCACCGCTGCTGCGTATTAACAGTATTTCTGCACCCACTGCGCTGCTCGGGGCACAGCGGGACGCTGGAGCGATAACGCCCCAACACGCGCTTTCCCTGCGCTCTCCCTCCCCAGCGCAGGAATCTGAGCATCGTTCGCAGCAAGTGCTTTGCAGACGCAGCCCCGCTCGCCTGGGAAGGCGGCACAGCCTCGCGGGCAGGGCAGCCACAGAGCAGGAGCCAGGCACCAAACCCAGCGGCAGGGACCCCTCAGAGCCCGGCCCAAGCACCGAAAGGCCCCCGGCAGCCGCTTGCACCCCGAGGCGCAGGGACATGGAAGCGGGGTGTGGAGGGAATGCCCTCGCCCAGCTACGCGTGGGGAGAGCTGCCACCTTTTCTGCTTATCCCCATTAGGAGCTGCTCTTAAAACGCAGGGAGCAGAGAGAGCGAAGCGGGGTGCTGACACGGCAGGGATTTTACCCCCAGGATCCGGGACGCTGCACGGATCCTGACAGCTCACCTGGTTGATGGAGATGGGCGTGTGGACCACCACCCCCCCGATGATCTCGGTTTTATAGGCCACCTGGGGCTTCCTCTCCTGGGCCTGAGGCACCACCGGAGGCTTCGCGATCTCCGCGGCCGGTGGGACGCTGCCACCCTTTGGCACCTATGGGAGAAAGAAAGGGGTGAAGGGCACAGGCGTGATTGTGCCGGGCGGTCCCACACCTCCCTCATCTCTGTCCTTCCAGCCTAAATGCAGCTATGTCCCTTTAAAAAAACTCATAAATGAACAAGCCACCCCAATTAAGGAGGGTGTGGGCCCCGCCGCGGCGGTTTGCAGGAGGTGCTGAGACGGGAGATGAGAGGTGGAGAATAATTAAGCATCGACTCACATGAGTCTGCGACTCGCCTCTGCAGCCCAATGCGTTTGTGGGACACTCGCTCCTTTAATTGTCCCCGCTCTACTTACAGCCAGGCTTAATGACGAGCTTCCCTCTGCCTAACGAGGCTGAGCAGCAGCACGTCCGCAGGGGCACGGCAGACAGCCGGGCGCTGGGTTACACGCCGAACGCCTGCGTGTCCCCGCCAGCCGCGGCCGCGCAGGTTGAGTCTGTGCTGTGAGCAGCCCCATGTCCCCGGGCAGAGCCTGTGCCGCGGGGACCCGGCTCCCAGTGCCACCGTCCTCCTTCCCTCCGGCACCAGGCTCTGGACAGGACGGCAGGTTTCCACGTTTTCCTTCCTGGGTCTGCACTTCCACTTCTCAAATGCCATTAATTGGGGTCTCTGGCTGCAGCCCACCCTCCTGCCTTCCACCCCAAAGCGCACAGGGAGCGACACACGGTCCTCCCCCTGCAAACGCACCATGCGTTGGCTGCTGGCTGGGCAAGCAGAGCTCTCGGCTGCTCTGACGTCCCCTGGTCTCATGTTTAGGCTGAGACCTGGCTTAAGTCTTGGGGGACAGAGATCTGTGTTAGCAAACCCATGCGCAGGAGAGGAGGGAGAGCCAAGGAGGAGATTCCGGCCACCCCACAGCCACGCTGCCTGCGCAGGGCCCCGGCGGCTCTCCAACAGCCGGGCTCGGCCGTCGGGGCTGGCAGCGGCAGCACGTTCAGGCGCCATCCCGTCCTGCTTCCGAAATGCCACGGCCATGAGAGCGAGCGGCCGGACCATGGCAGGGTCCCCCCCACGGCTGCGCTGCACGGCCCCATGCAGAGCACCAGCGCTCACGGGCACCGGCCGCCTGCCCTGGCAACGCGGGCGAGCACGAGGCGAGGCCAGGGAGCCGGCACGGGGCACCCGGGGGGAGGAAACGGTTTCACAAGGCGGCTGCAGGGACATTGCATGTGCGGGCAGAGGGAAGGACCTGCATCTCTCTGCAGGGGGAAGGTGCTGCTCAGCACCCGGCACGGGTCAGTGCGGCTCCTCCTGCAGAACCGAGCAGGGCCCCCCGTCACCGTCACACCGGCTCGCAGCACACCTCGTGCCCTGAGCCACTGAGGCCCCGGCTGCCGAGACAGCGAGCGGGGTGAGGAAACACAGGAACCGATTTGCCAAGAGCAGAGGAGAAGTCTCTGTGAGAAGCGGAAGCTGAACCTGGATCTCTGCACTGGGAGCAATACCCAAACTGCTGCCCCGTCCTTCCCATCCCCCTGCGGCCGGCGGCGAGGTGTGACGTGGTGTGATGCTCCCCGTGCCCAGAGCCCGGCAGAGCCCAGGGCCAGGGGCAGACCGGAGGCTGGTAAGGGTCCAGACCCCGCCGACAGCCAGAGCATCTCCCCGCAGCCCTTCTGTGCCTCTCCACCCACAGCGGAGCGATGAAGCTGCTGCAACCCGGAGCATCCCAAGGAAACCCAGGCGCAAACGGAGACCCACGGGAAGGCGCAGAGCGGGAGAGGGATTTCCCACGCTGGGCAGGGCGGCCACGCCACCCGCACCCCGGCAGCCCCGCGTTTCCCAGCCAGCCCGCGGGAACTCCTCCCTGCAGGGCTGGATGAGCCGGTCGCCAGCCGGGACACCGCCAGAGTCGGGAAGGGCTGGCCGACATCGGGGTATGAAAATCACCGCGGTTCATTGCAGAAACAGAAGATGCACCTCTTCCGACCACCACCTCGGCCCGGCAGATCAGCAACACGCGGTGCCTGCAGGCAGTCACCCCGGGGTACACCTGGACTGGTGCCGCTGGCGGGCTCTGGTTACTACTCCTACCTGGTTTCGCTGGGGTTTTTTGTGGCCAATATCACCTGAACTCATAAAAAGAGAAGGTACAAGCCAGAGCCTGTGCCATCAGTTTGGTGGCTTCAGGCAGAGAGGCTGTCACATTTAATGTATTTGCAGATGTAAAAAGAAAATACAAGCCAGGTCTGGCCTTGTAGATGAGTTTCCCACAGAGGCAACACAGCACTCCAGTGATTTTAACAAAAAATTCAAGGAAAAAAGGTTATTTGATGGGACCCGATCCTAAACTGTTCATCGTGATTTTTCCATCTATTTAGTTCACAAACCATGAACAACACGCATCAGCGCACGATCCAGTAAAACCCCGCCAGCATCAAACATCGGCAACGCTGCTAATTGCAGGCGCCCGGAAGCCTGCGGTGCCCCCGGCCCTTCCGCGGGGATCCCCCGCATCCCGAGGCTGGGCAGAAGCCCCCAGCGCCGAACCCGGGCGCTGCTAATGGAGCCCCGAATGCAGAGGGAGCACGGCACCGTCCCCCAGCGCCGGGAGCGGGGGGCCGCTGAGGAGCACAGACTCCGCCAGTTCCTGGGTCAGTGACCATCAGTTTACGGTCCCATGAACGCCACAGCGGATGAGAGGAGATGGCAGACAAACTCCTTTCAATCCAGGCACAACCCGCCCCGCGACGCCCGACAGTGCAGCGCTCTGCCTCGTCACAAGACCCAGTGTTCCAGGGAAAATAAAAATTGAGTAAATAAATTACTGAAGCACAAGAAAGATGCCCTTGGACAGCCACAGCGAGGAGCTGGTTATGGGCATCCCAGCCAACAGGAGGGAAACAGCCCCAGAGCGGACGGGGATGGGGACAGGGATGGGGACAGATCCCACAGGACCTTCCCCAGGGTGCAGCCGCTGTCCCCCACAGAGCTGGGGGGAGCAGGGGGGGGGAAAGATGCCTGAGCAAACAGCAGCAGAGTAAATCCCAACCAGCAGCATCCCTGGGGACGGCGGAGGGAACACCCCCCGCCTGAAACCAGAGCCTTGAGAGGTGTCACCGGGCGGCTCTGGCCTTGCAAAGGGACAGGGCGACGCCGCCCGGCCCCGCATGCCGAAGGGCTGCATCGCCAGCACGTCCCCCCCTGCCCGGAGCATCTCTCCCCCGGGGCGGGGGCAGAACCGCACACAGCCCCGGGGTGGCCGGGCACGAGCCCTGCTCTTGCGGGGCCGTCTGGGGGACGCTCCCCTGGGAACGAGGGGCTTTTGGGAGCTACAGCCCCGTGTTACAGCTGCTTCACTCGAGCAAACCAAGGGGGGCAGCAGGCGCAGAGCCGGGTCCAGAAGGACAAGGCGACGCTGCAGCCACCAGCTGGGAGCTGCGCGTCCGTCCTTCCCCGCTGCAGCCTCGGCACTAGCCCAGAAGGAAGCCTGGCAAGTTTGGCACGGGCCGGGGACAGCCCGGCCACCCCCACGGCTGCTCCCCAGGTGGGACCGGGGAGGTGATGGAGAGCAGGGCAAGATGGAAAAGCACAGCTCTTCCAGGCGCGCAGAGCAGCCCGCCAAGGCAGGACACAGCAACGCCCGGGAGGAGCCCAACACAGCCTACCGTGATCTTACTGGCCCGGTTCAGCGCCTCCACCCAGTCCTGCAGGTCCTTCTGATCGCTGGCTTGTAAGAAATAGCGCTGAGACAGAGCATTGATAACTGTCAGAGAGGGGAACGACAAGAAGAGTCAGGGAACCCCGTTCGCTGCTTAGCATTATTAAAGCAAACCAAAGGATAAACCAACACGACAGCATCTCTCGACCCCCCGTCCCAGAGCAATTTGCAGATATCGCTCTCATAACCCCTCGCATGGAAAAGCGGCGGAGGGACATGGAAGGGGGACACGGGGAAGCTCTGCGGGGACAGAAGCGCAGGGCTGAAGCCAGGCTTACACCAAGGCTGCGGCATGGCCCAAACGAGGACTTGATCTAGCGCTGAATTTACTGCCCAGCACGGGGTGTTTGAGGGCCCCTTGGGAATTCCCTCCCTCGGCACTCGGGCTCTGACTCCCAGCCGAAACGTCGCTGTGAACCCCAAGAGGTGCGGGGAGCTCCTCGGGGACACGCTCCCCGCAGACTCCCCAGCGAGCGCTGCCTCCTGCCCGGCAGCCGGACGGGGCAGAGCAAGCTCTCGGGGGATTCCTGCACCAGAAACCTGGAGATGTTTTTAACTGCACCAGGTCTTGCTGAAGCTCCCCTGAGCGCTGCCACACCGGGGTCGCCGGAGCAGCCCCGTCCCCGTGGGGACACGCGTTGTGCGCTCTGGTCTTGGGCTACATCCCTTGTGGTAAAGCACTGCAAAGGCAGCCCCGATCCCCCGGGACAAGTACGTGCTCGTGCTGTCGTTCCTCTGCACCCGGGTTCACGGCTCAGGCACACGGCACAGCGTGGGTCGGGCTGAGGCCATTTGGGGAGTCGGGGAGGTGGATACGAAACACCCCTTTCCCTGCACCAGCAGGAACAGACCCTTAGGCTGGCGTTAAAAAGGGAAAAAAAACCTGTATTGCACAACGGGACACTCGGAAAGGATTCAAGAGCACAGTGAAGGGACCATCACGGAGGGAGCCCATAGGGTCCTGCCTCCATCACCAGGCTCGGGCCGTACATCTCGCCCGGGGGGTGACAGCGACGGGGCCACTGCGTGGGGCCAAGGCTCACACTAGCCCTACGCTGGCCCTCCAGCACGGTGTGCGCTGGCAGCATCCCCTTCCCTCCCGCGGGTCTGTCCGGCAGCTCACGCAACCGCAGCCTCCCGCGGTGGGGTGTCCTCAGAGCCCCCTCACTCACCAAAGCAGAACGGGGTTTTCGGCTTCTGTTTTGGGGTGGCGATGCTAACCTGCAACACAGCAAATTAAAGAAAATAACTAAAGACAACAGCACACGCTAACGGCACGCACTGGAGACGGACCCACACACCTGCAGAGGAGGGGGAGCGGGTGTTCCCCGCGCTCACCCCAGCCCCCCGTCCCGTACCAACGCTGCAGGTGAGCGCGGGGCCGAGGAGCCAGCGCCCGGCCGTGGGCGAGAGCGGGGGCACCGCCTGCCCTCCCGGCCCTGCACGTACCCCTCTGCAAACGGGGGGAGACCAGCCAGGGCCAAACGAACACGGCCAGGGCCCAATTAGCACATCCTCCCCGCGCAGCTCCCCGCCGGAGCCCGGCTGGGTGCCACCGCGGGAGCCCACCACGGGGCATCCTCCCACCCCAGGCTCTGTGTCCCCCCCCGGAACGGCCGGGCAGGACCCCCAGCAGCATGGCGGTGCCCGGGAGGATGAGACGCGGGAGCGGCGGCGCAGCTGCGCGCGCTGTCGGGCACTGGCCCGTGTCGGGCGGAAGGCAGCCCGTGTGCGGCCGGCGGCGAGCGCGCAGTCCCGGGGGAAGGTCAGCGCGGAGACGGGGCTTTCATCTCCCGCCATCCCCCCCGGCGCTGGCTGCGCTGCAAAGCAAAGAACTCAAAGCTTTCAAAGGCCTCGAAACTGCGAGTTTCTGCTGGACTAACACAGTCGCTCTTGTCGGCAATTAAGAAAATTGAGGGAAAATAGCAGCGGTTTCTCCCTAAAGAGCAGGAATCGTTTATATAAGGATAATACTCCCCGGGGCTTCGAGCACAGCATTCGTGGAGTATTTATTCTGACAGGCTTCCTCCTTCGGAGCCAGTCTATAATGCTTTAAATATGTTTTCTCAAGCAAACCTCCATTTTTCTGGCATATTTACAGAGGATAGTTAGAGCCACCAGCATAACCCAATCCTGCAGTTTGTGACCAAATGCTGTCCTACGGCAATTTGCATTTAGACTAAAACGTATATAATTTATACGTGAGGCTCCATCCGAAATGGGGAAGGCTCAGCCTCCCGGCGTTGCTTCATCTGTGCTTAATTTATAAATCATGATTCAGCAGGAACAGGGAGATCTGTCCAGTTCTTTATCCGGCTCCAGCACGGGGCTGAGCCTGGCGCGGCGGCCACGAGCCCCCGCTCCCCCGGCAGCGGCCGAGGGGCAGCTCACAGAAAGGGACGGTGGCAGCTCCGCTTTCCACGGCCGTGCTGCAGCCACAGCTCCACGCGTCCAGTCACCAGCCCCACAACAGTTGTGATTTATTCCACTATTTTCACCTTCCCACGGAAGCCGGATAATGCCGTTAAGACACACAGAAGACAGAGCTTCCAGAAAGCCTCCTCCTTCAGGGCGCTGCCCTCTAAGCACAGGGGAAAGCTACTGATGCCCCCAAACCCATGGCAAGAGGGACCCTGGGACCGTCTCTACTCCCCATCTTCATTCCTTTACAAGAGGGAAATGGTTCACACTGAGAGCAACCAGCCATCGGAAGAATCTCCCCAGGGAAGCGGAGGATTCCCCCGCATTGGGCGCTTTTAAGATTCAGCTGTGCACCTTGCCTAGACCGTGCTTTTGCCAAGAAGGTTGGACCAGACGACCCCTGAGGTCCCTTCCAACCCGGGATTCACGGCAGAGTGCTTCCTCTTCCTCCCGCGCCGGTCTGTGGGTGAAGGCAAACACCCGTCCCGGCGCTGGGACCCCCCCCTCCCCACAGACACGCTCAGGGGGCGCAGGGAGGACGGCAGGGGCTCGGGCAGGACCTTGCCTCCTGCACCGCCGGGGCGAGCCATTGCCTCTCCCGGGAAAGCCACACAGAGAGGGGACAACAGGGACCCTTCATTTTCCTTCCACCCCACCCTGACATTACCTTGGAGATGTAGGTCAGCTGCAGAGATCCCACAGCTCCTGCACCGATGGCCAGGTTCTGCAAAACATTTAAGGAACAATGGGAGTAAAACGGCAGGGGGAACGCGCAAGAGGCGAGCCAGGCTGTCATTCAGTGTCACTGGGGTCAGGCAGCAAAACCAACAGCCCCGCTGCCGGCCCCGGCCGCGTCCCCTCCCCGGGCACCTGCTTCATCTCGTGCCCCACGAGCAGCTGGGACCGGCCACGCTGTGCTGCACCCAGCGCCGTGCCCGTCTCGCTCCCCTCCACACCCCTGTCCCGCTCACCGCCCCGTGCACACGGGTGCCCAACGGGCTCCGAGTCCCGCGGGACCCAGAGAGCAGGAGTTTGGGCCAACACCGGCCAGCGGGAGCTTCCCCTTCCCCGCTGAACAAGGCAACGAAGAATCTGCTGCGAGATGCTCTTCAGGAAGGCGGGTGCCTCCCCAGACTACAAGCAGTGCTCGGGCACCGCGGGCTTCCCAGGAGGGTCTTCCCAGAGCTCAGCTTCGCTCTTGCTCTCTTGGGCTTGACCACAAGCGCTGGGGCAGCTCCCAGAGACACGGGGCACATCGCAGACTCCATCTCCCCCAGCCGCCTGGCTCCTGGTCTAAGTGCTTTTTGCTGCATGACACCACTTCCAAGAGTACAAGTATTCCCAGGATAACCTCTTCTCCAGGGCATCAAGCTGCTGCTGGGGCAGTCCTGGAAAGCCCAGGAGCGACAGGGGGCTGCTCTGCTGGAGCCTGGTCGTGGCTGCACCCAGCCACAGGAGACCCCGCCAGACAACTGACGCAGCAGACGGCATCCTCCTTCCCGGACCCGGCACAGCCGCCTCCAGCAGGGAGCCTGAGATCCAGCTAAAGACCGGCTAACAGCTTCCACGGACGTGCCCAGCGAGAAGCCAGGAGCAGCGCTGCTGCTCAGCTGCGGGTTGTCCATGTACCACAGGAGGCAGTTGGCCTGGGTGTCCAGGATGAAATACCTCCGCAGAAACTTGCCGCAGGTCTCATTTTCTTCAATGTCCAGGAACCCGCAGATACGGTTCTGTCGATCCAAGTACGGCATGCCGGGCTCCTTCTCGCATCACCCTGCGGAGGGAGCGGCAGGGAGAGGTGGGTGCTCTGCTCCCGCAGCCCCGGCTCCCCGGGGAGCTCCTGCGCCTACAGCCACCTCAGCGCCAGCCGTGCCGGGATGCCAGCGCAGCCCCTCAGCCCCCATCCCAGGGAAGGGACCACCTGCCAGGGCTGGTCCAAATGAGCACATCGGCTGCCTCCCTTCGCTGAAAAATGAGGCATTTTCATCAACGTGTTCCTCCTTGCAGGGGTGCACATCGCTGCCCGGCCCCGAGAGCTGCCAACCCCACCACAGCCATGCCGCAAAGGCGTGAAAGCCCCCAGGAGGCTGGGCAGAGGGGCTGGGGCTTTGCTGCTCAGCCAGCTCCCACCTCCGCACCACGTCCCACCGCCGAGCATCCTGCCGGTCCAGCCTCCCATCCTGCCCAGACCTCCCGCTCCTCTCCCAGGCCCCCGCAGCCGCGGCGTAACACACGAACAGCACAGTCAAGGGGCTGCCGCTGTGTGTCTGCGCCGCGGGGAAGCTGCCAAACCCAACCATCACCCAGCACGCCGTTGTGACAAGCGGGGTGCCAGCGTGCCAGCCCCGGGTGCAGGCAGGAGCAGGCAGAGCAGACCGAAATAGCTCAGGGAGGAGCTGCAGGACTTTGGGGAGCTGCAGATGGACTCAATCATCGGGCGCTGCTGAACAAGCACTCACCAGCCCGGCTCCAGGGCCACACCAGGGCCACCACTGTCCCAGGCAGTGACAGACGGAGTGACAGCCCCAACCTGCCCCTGTCACAGCAGCAGCTGCATCCCACCGAGACGGGCTCAGCAGCGTGGGGCAGCCCCATGCCACAGCTCAGGCCACCAAGAGAGGACAAAGTAGCCACAAAGGATTTGACACGAGACACCAGGTCGCTGGGAACCATAAGAAAAAATAATCCCGAGGCAGAGAGCGTGCTAGAGAGAGCCCGAGCACACTCCCAGGAAATGGAAAACAATCTGCAACTCCAGCAGAAAATCTGCGCAGCCAGGATGCCGAGTCAGCAGGGAAAACAATGACCCATCGCCGCGGGGCCAAGCCGTGTCACCAGGTCTGCCGTGGGCACGGACCCCCCGGCGCTGCCCCCCATCCAGGAGGAGCCACCCCCGAGCTCAAGCCGCGAGCAGAGCCGTGCCGGCACCACGGAGCCCTCCCCAGCAGCAGGAGAAACACCGCGCCGACTCGCCACGATGGCCCTGGGCAGCCGGACGGAGAGCACAGCAGCCGCGGTGCCCGTAGGTGGGCTTTGCAGGACGCGGGGGAGCCCGAGCATCGCTCTGTCACCCCGCGGGAGCAGCGGGGCTCTGAGTCAGCGGCAGTGGGTGCACGTCGACACCGCTCCCATGCAGCGGCGGCTCCCACCCACCCTCCACAGCACCTGGCACCCCTGGGTCTCTGCGCCATCGCTTCCAGCCCCATGTGGGAAGCAAAAGCAGCACCGAGAGCCATCATGGGCCAGGAACATCCCCCGGCCCGGGCAGAGCCCCCTCCCCACAGCGCAGGGAGGACGGGTGGGGACGGAGGCAGCGGTTACCCAAAGGATGCGAGCTGAACCCGGTGCGGTTTGTCCGGTAGCAGAGGGGTGACTCGCGCAGGTGCCAGAAGTGGAGGCTGCACAAATAAAAGATCTCATGCAGAAAAGGAGGAAATACTATTTTTGAGCCGAATAGCGGCAGTGGAGTGGGGCCCTGAGAGGCAAGTGTTGTGCAAGAGCTGTGGTGCAGCTGCAAAGGTAGAGGTGGCAGAAAACAAGCCAACCTGTTGTCAGGATCTCGGGGTTTATCACCAGGGTTTCAGAGATGGGTATCAGGGCTCTGCTAGGAGGGAAATCGCACTGCTTCAGTAGAAGAGACTGGTTTAAAACAAGACACGTACCCTCATACAAGGGTTAGGTGGGCACCTCACATTTTACTGCTTTTTTGTGGGGTTATTTTCACGGGTGGGGTGAAGCACACAGAGAGCAGATTCCCAAGTGCCTTCAACCACACCAACGTGTTCAGACCAGGCCCCACAAATTGCTTCTTTCTCCTGCTGCTAGTAAAAGTCCCGAGATTTCTGCTCACGAGAGGGATGAGGAAGAGCTGAGCTGTGCCGCAGGCAGTGCAGGGACGAGCCCCCAGCCCCACGGGACTCCCTGCGTTCCCCTTCTGCCATCCTTAATTAATTCGGGCTCAGCTGAAAGCCCACAAACCAGCTCAAGCCTTCTGTGTGAGCTGACCCCGGACTGCACTTGCTGCAAAAACCACTGGGCAGAGGAGATGGCCATCACTCCGCACTCTGCCCTCCAGACCACACTCCTCCTCAGCAGCGAGCGATGATCTGCCCCGTCCCTTCCCCGGGGCAGGGCACTCCACTGGAGCTCGGGCCCCCCCAGGGCCCTGTCCCCTCACATCCCACTGCCTGCAGGACACGAACTGCCCGGCCCCCCGCAGCCACTGAGAATTCCGCTTTTCCATAGGAAAAAGATAAAAGTAGCATCTCCAGTTCCAGCAGCATGTGGGTATTCGGTCCCCCTGCTCAGAACTCCAGAAGGGCAAGAAAATGCTCAGCCTGCACTAAGGCTTACGATTTATACAGCACTTCGTAAACTCCAAGTCATGAATACTTCTGTGCAAAAGCCAAACTTGTGTTTGCTGTAGGAAGGACATCAGACTAAACCTGAGGGGGAGAAAAAGAGGGACCTCACAGAAAACCAGCATCATCCAGTGCGGATGAGTCCCTGGAGGCCTCACAGCTTCCCAGGACATCCTTTATGGAAACATGATGGACATCGCACTGGCACCGGGCACAGGAAGCGACGATTTATGGATGATGCCCATGCCCGATTCATGGAGGCTAATCTGCCGTCCAACAACTTGAACTCCCCGAGCATCGCACCAAATCAGGCCCTCAGGATCTCATTAGCAGATCCTGTTTATGAATTTATGCCATTTTGTAGTGAAGCACATCAGAGACTTCCAGGACTCTTCCCTGCCACTGAAGCAGCTGACTTCCCAGCTCCTTCAGAGTCATAATATCCGACCAGTTAATGAGACAACAAGAGCAATTAGGCTATAGAAGAAGGTTTACAGCAAAAATACCCTCTCACCTGCCTCCTGAGATACAGGTGAGTGCTCCCCAGGGAGAGGCGGAAGGTGCAGGGCACCATCCAAACGGCACCCGAGCCCCTCTCTGCGCTCACCGCTGGCTCAAAGGCCTCATGTGCAGCCGCACAGCCAGACTTTCCAGGAAGCAGCCGCAGGACGCCAGTGCTTCACCGCACCATCGTGGCTGCCCGTGCCCTGCCCTGTCCTGCTCCCGGCACAGCGACCCAGGCACAGCCAAGGCAACAGGAGACCTGGCGCTCAGAGCATCCCAGCAGCACTGGCCAGAGGCAGCTCCTCGGCACCTCCCTCTGCAGCACGGCCCATTGCACCTGCAGGCAGCCACAGCAGGAGCATCATCCTCCTCCTCCTCTCCCACGCCTGTCTGCCCGAGCTGCCCCGGTGCCGGTTGGGGTGCAGGATGACCACCCCCGTGTCACCAGGGCTCCGCGCTGCGGTGCCCGCTGTCCCCACGCAGCACCGGCGCACGGGGCGATGGCTGCAGCCACAGCGGGTGCAGAACCACTTCCTTCTACCTGCCCGTGCAAAGGAGTTTCCAGAGCTCGCCCCGACGATGTCTATCCGGCGGCTGACACACGAGACAGACGGTGTAGGCAGAGCCCAGTAGCTAACTCCTGCTAATTCCAGACATTTGCCTAAATGAAATAATTAACCTGTTGAAAGGCAGGCTGGGAGCAGCGAGGAGACACTTCTGCACCTCACCACAGAACACCGGGCAGGGGAACACGCTCCGGGCGGCTGCGGATCCCAAATCACCCCCGCACGTCTGCCACCGACCCCGCAGACCCAAAGCGTGCGGCGCTCCCCCATCTCCCACAGGGACCCCGCTCCCAGAACCGCGGGGTCATCCCGGCAGGAGCATCCCCCGCTGCCCCCAGCTCCCCCGTCC
>VXBH01005240.1:255837-267614 GCA_013400035.1 Rynchops niger
AAAAAAAAAAAAAAAGGGCAAACACAGCCAGGCTGCGATCCCGACGCGGGGGTATGTGCGGCGTTTCCCGGCACTGGTCCCGCGGCTCGGCGGCGTTTGCGTGCCCTCGGCGTCGCAAGGCGTGTGGGGAACCGCTGCGCTCCCCTCCCGCTGCCGCCGAGACCCAACGGTCCTGCCCCTTTACAGTTTTTACACACGCCTTCTATTATATATAACTATAACCAGCATATATATATTTTTATATATGTAACTATAACCATATTATAGTTAATAAATCATTCCTTAGGAATCTTCTTTGCCCAGACCGGAGGTGCATGCTGACAGGCACAGGAATGCCACCGCACTGGGGCGAGAGGGGCAGCGAGGAGGGACAGGAGAGGGCAGGGAGCAGGGACGGGGGGGGACACGCTGCCAGGGCGGGGTATTGCCACGGAGCCCCTCTCCGCATCCCGGCCATCGGGAGGGGGCTGCCGGGGCACGGGGCCGTGCCGAGCGCGGGCTGGGTCAGTGCTGGCCGCGCTAAATCAAAGCTTCTGCAGTTTTCTGCCACCTCCGGGGCCAGAGCAACACCCCCGAGACCAACCGACCTCGGACACGCTGCGGTGGGCTCCCAGCCAGCCCCCGCTCTGAGCCGGTCACTCGGCTGGCCCTGGAACAGCAAACCTGGCCCGGGCAGGGCTCATCGTCCCCGCCGGCCACCGAAACCCAGCTCCATCCCTCGGGGCAAAGCGGGAGGTAGCGACCCCCAGCCAGTGTGGGGCACACACAGCTCCTGCAAAGCCGCCCCGCGGGGCAGCGTGTCCCCGCGCAGGGCACCGGGCTGAGGGCTCTGTCACCTCCGGTCCCTGCCCGGACCGGCCTCCAGCGCTGCGGCTCCATGGCACGGGACCCGGGGCATCGCGACCGTCACGACCAGCACCACAGCAAACCCGGGCAAAACCAGAAACGAGCCCCAGATCGACTTTTAATGAGCTTGTGCAACGCTGCGCTGGTCACCTGCTTCCTTCCATTTCTGAACAGTTGGCAAAGAGAAAAAAAAAACCACAACCAACTCCCTAAGAAACCCCCGGGTCTCAAGGGGTTTAATTTAACTGCACGGACCCTCAGAAGGTCCAAAGGGGCAACACCTTCCGGGGGTCACCCTGCTGTCACCAGCCCAGGAAGGGTCCCTCAGCCAGGCAGGGAAGCTGCTCTGCAGCGGGATGCCCACGAGAAGAGGAGGAGGAGGAGGAGGAGGAGGGCGGCGCAAAACCCAAAGGCTGGTGAAACAGAGGGGAGTCACGCTCCAGCAGGCTGGGGCTGGCACTTCGACTCCCCCAAGAGAAACAGCCCCTGTAGAGCATCTGAGAGAGGCTTTCCTACCACCTACCAGCCATTAGAGGGACGCGTGAGAAGGACAAAGAAAAGAGGGAAAAAACGAGGGGAAAAAAGTTTTTTCCTTTCTGTCAGCTGTGCAAAGGGGTGAAGATTCAGCACGCAGCCCCGAGCGCTGTCAGCCACCGGCTTCCCCACTGCACGGCCACCAGCCCGTTCACTGGGCTAACTGGGAGCGCGGTGAACAGGCCCCTGCTCCGCGTGCCAGGGCAGGCTGCTGCCATCTTTGTCTGCTTAACTGTATAATAAATTCTCTCTATACATAATATAGCTAATAAAATATATATCAGGTGTATGGCTCTGATTTAAACAGATGTTTGCACTGCATGCTCAACACAGGGAATTAGAAAATAGAAGGAAAACAGCTCAATTCTTTTACAAAAAGGTAGCAGCAAAAAGGTTTTTGAAAGTCTTGGATAGGCTGGGTAGGAAACAGTCCAAACAGCGAGTATTTCCCCTACGTGATGCTTTACAACTACCCCTTCAAGGCGACAGTAGAGAATCCGCCACCACTGCAGCTACTGCCCGACCCCGTCCTTCTGCCTTCTGCAGGAGGGGATGGTTCTGCCCGAGGGGCAGCACCCACAGCCCCACGGCACGCCCCAGCCCCACGGCATCCCCACGGCACCGGTTACTGCTCCGGACACCGAGCGCTGCGCCCAGGGCACCGCAGACAGGAAAACACATCCCCGCACTGCAGCAAGGCAAGGCTGGCTCATGCAGCGGCGTTACCAGGGCACGGATGGGATCTAGACGGGGATTTAAACACACCATACNATCCTGCTGGGCCTTGGCGTGTCCAGGAAAGCAAACACCTCCGAGACAGAGCAGGCAGCCTGCGTGGAGAGTCGGGATTTTGGGCCGCATCCAGACAGATCTCAAAGCGTATTGTACTGCTGCCTGGATCTGCCTTTGCCGGTGAAGGCTGGCTTTTGTTTGGTTCTCTCAACATCCAGTGCTGTGAGGGCGTTTTTGACAGCAGCACAAGAGCCGGGGCAGCGCTGCGCGCCGCCCCGCCGTTCCGTAGGGACTGGGGAAAGGGCTGAAGTCAGCGAAGGGTGAAGCGGCTCAGGGTTTGCTTCCTTCCCCCTGCAGCACCCAAGGTGGGGAACCGACCTCCCCGCGGCGTGGGCAAACAGCAAGAGCCTTGGCTTTGCGGCTTGTAAAGCAGACTGGAAACCTCGCGTTAACAAGCCTCAGGAGGTGCCAGGGAAGGGACAGGGAAGACAGACGGACAGTCCTAGCTCCCCAGAACCAACGTCTCCCCGTTTTTCAAACGCCTCTTGGTGCAGAAGCCTCCTGCCCTCCCCTCGGCTGGGCTCTCCTTTGAGGGGACTTAGATTACTACTGGTGCAGGGGCCGTACCCGTGCTCCTGGGGGAACAAGACGTGTGGCAGGACCGTGCCCGACGGGAAGAAGTGAGCAGAGAGCCAGAGTGCTCATAAATACTAATAAAGTGCACGAATGCAGAGACGTGGGCTTCCTTCCTCCCAGGCTGGCACGGCCAGGGACGAGGATGCGCCGTGCTGCCTTTCACCCGTGTACCAGAGCCTGGGACCAGCCCCCAAACCCACTGATCTACTGGGAGGCTGCTTAAGCCAGGGCATTCACGCTGGTGGCCCCAGACCATCTGTGGCGGGTGCCTGGGGTCCCCGAACCCCTTTGCCATGCACCCACGTGCCAGGTCCCCTTCCCCAGTGCAAGAGCCAGCGGCTCCAACCCCGGCATCGCCCACATCGCGGGGCAGGACCTGTGCAAAGGAACACGTGAGGACAGTAAGTGACAGAGCGTGCAGGGGCACTACACCCAACCCAGCCCGGCCGAGGCGGGGACAGAGCCTGGGGTGTCACCTCCCAGCTGAGAGGTGACACCCGTGCAGAGGGACAGCGTGGTGGCCGCTCGCTGTGGACCACAGGAGGGACATGCACAGCCAGCCCGGCCGCAGGGAAGCCATCCCGGAGTCCCTGGGGAGAGACGGGGGAGTGTGGGGGCTGGCTCTGCACGGGGATAGCGCGGGGACCAGCTCTGCATGGGGACAGCGTGGGGACCGGCTCGGCTCTGCCTGGGGACAGCGTGGGGACCAGCAGCCAGGCGGAGCAGGCGTCCGGACGCGTGTGCTTCTCTGTCGGGGTCCCTGGGCGGTAAGGCAAGGTGCTCGGCGTCAGGAGAAAAGCGGCCAAGTGCAGGGCGCTGGGCGAGGGGCGGCGAGGCTCAGTCTGTCTTCCCCAGCTTCGCTATCAGCTCGTCGCAGATCTTGGTCAGCTCCTCAATCTCCTGGTTCTGGAAGAAAAGCAGCCCTTGAGGACCCCCGCGGCGGCGCAGATGGGGGATAACGCCCGGGCCCATCTGCCACCGAGCCAGCGCGGGAAGGGGCAGCCGGCTCCTGCGCCCGTCCCTGCGACGGCCCCTCTGGGCATCGACCAGGCGCCATAGGGACCCCCGGGGTCACCCCTCCTCATCCCCGGCGGACCCCGGTGCTGCACAGCGCTCGGCTGCGAGCGGGCGCCCGTGGGCAAGCTCTGCCCAAGAGCCACAACAGCCACACACCTGCCAGCCCTGAACCGGCCCCGTCACCGCACGCAGCCGTGCCCGCGCCCGGGCAGAGCTTGCGCCTCCTTCCTTGAGAGGGGACGCAGTCATGCATTTAAACAAAAAAACCAACCTAACACAACCAAACCATCACAAAACACAAACAAAACAAGCAAACAAAAAAATACCCCCCAAAAAACCCAAAATACTTTCTGGGTCAAAAATCTGGAGGATACCTCCAGCACCACCAGGATGCTCAGGGCAGGAAAGGCAGGGATGCGGGGCAGGGAAGGCAAAGGCAGGGATGCAGGGGGGGAAGGCAAAGGCAGGGATGCGGGGCAGGGAAGGCAAAGGCAGGGATGCGGGGCAGGGAAGGCAAAGGCAGGGATGCGGGGCAGGGAAGGCAAAGGCAGGGATGCGGGGCAGGGAAGGCAAAGGCAGGGATGCGGGGCAGGGAAGGCAAAGGCAGGGANCTCCACCTTCATCTGCTCCTTGCGCAGCCCGGCGTGCAGCGCCGCGCTCTCCGCTTTGGCCTTGGTGCGCACCTGGGCGATCTCCTCGTTGGCTCTGCGGTGGGGGTTTGGGGACAAGGGGACGCGGGTCACGCCTTGGGGTGCAGGTGGGAGCACCGCGGCACAACCTCAGACCAGGCAGCGGTGGCGGCGCCCGGCTCCCGATTGCCTGGGTGCCTCGGAGGTGGTTTTCCCCTATGGAAAACCTGTGTGAAACTGGATTAATTCAGCTCCTCCAAACTCCTGTTTGGAAACTCCGCTTTCTCAGAGCGAAGCCAAACCAGTTCCTCACCCACTTCTCTCGGGGCTACCGCGTGGGGATGAGCTACTGCTCTCGGGAGCTGAGCCTCGGGAGCTGCGCGACCCCTTCGCACACCACAAACACGAGCCCTCTGAAACGCAGGAACTCATTAAACGACTGTAAACAGACCGTGAACCTCAGTTTTTCCGTTAAAAAAACAACTAAGCAGAGATCAGAGACTCCATTCAGGGATTTGGGCCGCCTTACTTACAGGCATTGCCAGTCACTTGAGCCAGCGGTTGTAAACAGCAGCTTTTCACATCAATAAGCTCCTGCTTTCCAACCTCAGGGAAGCCAAATGCAGACACTGCCCTGCAAGGTCCCGAAGCACCCCAAAAGCCCCCCAGCACGATCTCCTGCATGAACTTACTTGTCTAATTTTTCTTCTGCGTGGACTTTCAGGGCCTGATACCGCTGCTCCTCTTGCTTGACGCGGGTTAAATAATCTTGGGCGCATTTCTTCAGAGCTTCTTCATTCTGGAAAAAAAACAGTACCGCCATCTGCACCGGGGCTGAGCACGGAGACGGTGCTCTGACGGGGTGATATAGCCTGTTCTGAGCGTAAAAGAGAAAGGCTTTCAATAGAACCAGCTTCTCCCTGATGCTGGAGCCCCTTGTGGAGCCCGGCAGCATGGAGGAACGGTGTGTGGATGGAGGCAGGGGTTCTCGGGGCGCTTTGCCCCGGTACGGGCTCTTCCCAGGGCTGCAGCTCTGCCCAGGGCGCGATGCCCCACTGCCGGCAGAGAGTGCGGAGAAGCGCCAGGTCCCTGCACTGCCTTCCCGGAGCATTTGAAAGTCTCTTTACTGGTTTATCCAAAAACGAGCAGAGGACAGCGTGCCGCAGTCCTCTGAGTGGGGCCGGGGCACGTGAAGCAGCTCCACGTGGGACGGGAGAGCCACGGGGCTGCAGCACGGGACAACCTGGGGACAATGTCCTGGGACTCTGCGGGGAGAAAGAGGAAACCAAGGTAAGGACCTTCTTAAAGCCTTCTAGGACGCCCTTCAGGTTTTCGTATCTCCTGAAGAGATCCGACAGGGACCTCTCCACCGAGTTTAGGTCTGCCAGAGCCTGGTCCTTTTCCATCGTGAGCTGCTGCAGGTTCTTTTGAGACGTCATGTTTGTCCTCTGCTCATCCTCTGTGATGGAGCATAAACGGCGGGGACATGGTGACTGAGCGGGGAGGGCTGGGACAGCCGGCTCCTGCCCCGCACGCCCGGCCAGGTGACGGCACCTTACCTATCATCTGCGCAATGGTCTTCTCATACTCAGCCACGATTTTCCTAGCAGGAAAAGATGAAACAAAGCAGGTAAGAGGCAGCCATTTTTCGCAGACGTGCACCGACAGCTCTGCTGCCCCTTCTCCAGGGCACACGGCAGCCGGAGCAGCAGCGGGTCTGCAGCGCAGTGCCCGCGGGCGCTGCTCTACCCCAGCACCCCCCGGCCAGCGCAGCTAATGGGATTTTACTCCTGCCACAAAGAGACCTGCGGCCTCAACACAGCACAAGCACAAAGAGTGCGTGTCTCCCAACATGTCGCTGATGATGCCGAGCCGTATCATCCCATTACGGCCCCGCGTACCCACCCCCACGGGGGAGCGCGCAGAGCCCAGCACCGCACTGGGCAGGAGAAGGCTTTTACCTCATCTCCAGGACCTCCTGGCGGCTCTCTTCGTACTTCTTCTTCCACGCGTTGGCTTCAATCTCCTTTGTGATTATCTAGGTTGTGGCAAAGACAGGACCCTTGGGACGCGCTCCGGGCGGTCTCCCTTGCTGCGACGCGCAGGGGATCAGCCCCCCCGGCAGAGCGGAGCTGCCCCCGCTCCCCCCACGGCAGCGGCAGCCGGGACAGGGTGCCGCGAGGGGCAGCCCCGGGGGGAGGACGGGGTGCCTGGCCGTTACCTCCTCTCTGATGAGCGTGAGCACGGCCGTCTTCTCGCATTCACTGAGGCAGATGCCATCCAGGGGACTCTCGCTCCTGCTCACGCCGGTGACAGCCGTGGGGGGCTTGTCCATGGAGCACAGCCCAGGATTGCCCTGGGGGGAATCACCCAGCCGGGATGCTGTGTGGGGCTTCTTTTCACCCCGCTTCTCCTGTTTGGCGTGTTCTCCCCCATTTTATCAGCCTCAGCTCAGGCACCGAACCTCCCCACCTGCACACCCGGACAGCTCAGAGCCCGGTATCGGGCACCCAGAAGAACGCAGTCGGGGTTTTCTGTGCACTTTCTGCCCAGTCCCTGCCGGCAGCTGGAGGACACCCCCGGGCTGCCCCAGGGAAGCAGCATCCCGAAGGGGAGAGGGAGCAGGGGCCCATTTCAGAAGGAGGAGACCCAGCTCAGGGCAGAGACGTGCTCACTCCTGACATCCCTTCACTTTCCCCACGGCTGGTTTTCAACTGTCTCCAGCCTGAAGGATCTTTGCTGAGCGAGAGCCGCACGCCGGGGGTCTGCCAGGGCCCGGGTCACCTGCCTCCATCACCCCCTGGTCAGGTGGGGATGGCGCTGCAGCCGGCGCATCCCAATTGCTACCGGCAGCTGCAGGGATGTTTGCCGGCCCTCGCTGATGACCCCAAACACACGCAGGAGCTGGGGGGGAGCAGGCTGCACCCCCCTGCAGGGCAGGGTCCAGCCAAGCCAGCTCTGAGGCTGCTCCTGCTCCCCCACCACGGGACAGCCCCTCTCATCCCACTGTGCCCAGCTCTCCGGGAGCACTCCGGAATGGGAGAGGCTCACACAGGGCTCCTGGCACCCTCCTGTCTCCATTATGGGTGCTCTGGCAAGGCACCAGGTGATGGTAGCCCCCAGCTCACTGCCTTCTCCCCCCGGAGCGCAGCTCCTTCCCACCAGCGCTGCAAACTGGGGGGACCAAGCCGAGGGGAGAGCTCGTCCTGCCTGGATGCCGGCCCCATCCCTTCCCTCGCGGGGCGGGGGGGGGGCGGGGGGTCCTGCAGCCTGAAAGGCCTCCAGAAAGCATTCCTTCAAACTCAGGCTTACGCCACCGCCTGTTCCTCCTTTTATCATCCCAGCCCCAGGGACAGCCCCGAGCAGCCATCTCCTTGGGAACCGGCTGCCAGGCCATAAATAGAGAAGTGCTTCGGAGGAGGCATCTGCTTTTGCTGTGTTTTGGAAACGAGAGCACTAAAGCACTTCTCCCCCCCCCCGCCTCCCCTGCGCTTTAACTGCAGCCCAGGTTTATGCACAACCGAGCCCTTCGGGGGCTCTCACTGCGGCTCAGGGCAGTGGGCAAGCGATGGCCGCTGGCAGGAGCCACCCCCAGGTGCAGGTTTGGGTCTGGGCAGCCTCACACCGGGGAAGTTCGGCCCCGTGTGGTTTTGGCAGCAGCCCCCCTCAGCATCTCCCCTGAGCAGGCACAGCTCTGCCCACTGCCTGCCCCACGGCAAACCCCCCACGCCGGGGGCTTGGCGTGACCCCGGCTCGTCTGCAGGAGCAGGGTCTGCCCACGCTCTCCCAGCACCAAACAAAAGGTTCACTTTGCCTAATGTCCTTGTGGGGCTTAGCGTAGTTAAATCTGTCTCAGAGGAGCTAATTTTGCTGATGTTGCTAATCTCATTGTCATCTGCTTGCCACCTCGAGCAGCTTTGGCCAGGGGTGACTAAGCTGGCACAGGGTCCCCCCTGCAGCAGAGGGGTCTCGGGGCCGCGCGGGTGGCTCCTCGGGGCACATCGGGGGTGTCCCCATGCAGATGTGCCACTGCCAGGGCGCCTGGGTCACCGGTGGCTGCAGAGCCATGGCTGGTTTCATTAATCCCGCCACCTCTGCTGTCAGCTGTCTCCCCGAAAGCAGCGGCTGAGGCTCCCTTCTAGAAGGGACAGGCACCAACCGGCCGTCAGAGCCAGCCCTGGACTCCTGCACGTGAGACACAGCCCTGTCCTGCGGCTCGTCGCTTCCCTGTCACCTCCTCTGCCCTTCCGCTGTCATTCAGCCACCGCCAAATGCAGCGTTTGCTCTTGCTGCCCTCCCACCGCTGCAGCCCTGGCTCCTACAGCCCTGCTCCGTCCCCACCATCTCCCCATTCCACCCACGAAGCGCCCACCCGGGGGAGCCGTCCTCTGCCCGGCCCCTCCTGGCCTGCTGGGAAACCACCGGGAGCTTTAGCAAGTCCCTGCATGGGCTCAGCTCCCCAAGAAACTCCTTTCAGAGAGGTTTTGGTGGCACTTCTGGGATTAGCAGCAAGGTTTGCTGCAGCATCCCCCCAGCCCTCTGCTCCGCGGGGCAGGAGGACCGGCCCTCCTGCAGCCCCACTCCCCTGACGAGCTGCATGCCATGCCGGCACCGCCGCCCAGCACCGCACCACCACCCTGCACCGCACCACCGCCCTGCACCACCATCCAGCACTGCACCACCGCCCAGAGCATCCCTGTGGGTGAGGGAGGAGGAAGCAGCAAGAGGCACTCACAGGGAAGATGCTGGGCCCATCCTTTTCCATCTGCTTGGAGATCTCCTTTTCAAAGCCTAAAGACAAGGGAATACAACCTCTTAGCTACCTGGAAAGAAGACCCTGGCGGCACACGCAGACTTGCTGGGATGCAGAGGGGGTACCCCTGAGTCTCTACATCCCCTGAGCTTCCCCTCAAAAAGGCTTCTTTGCCCCCAGCTCTTGCCCTGGCAGGGAGGATGCATCCCGCACCCCTGTTCCCAGGCTTCCACCCTCGCAGGGAGGATGCATCCCGCACCCCTGTCCCCAGACTTCCACCCTCGCAGGGAGGATGCATCCCGCATCCCTGTCCCCCGACTTCCACCCTCGCAGGGAGGATGCATCCCGCATCCCTGTCCCCCGACTTCCACCCTCGCAGGGAGGATGCATCCCGCATCGCTGCCACCCTGCCCTCCTGCACTCCCCGAGTGGAAACCAACACTCCCCTCTGGTGGCAGCTCAGCCCCGTGCCCGTGTCCCCGCAGCCACCCACACCAGCCATTGCTGGGGACGGCGGGGGGCCGAGGAGGAGGAATGGAGGCACACGGGACACTCTGCGCTGTGCCGGCCGGCGCGGGCAGGACACGTCCCCGGGGTGAAGCCCAGCTGCTCAGGCCACTCCAAACAGCAGAAGCCTCAGCCCACACCAGCTGGGCCTGACGCCCCGCAAAAGGACCTGCCGCAAGGCCCCCGCTGTTCTTAACAGCAGCGGAGAGAAGGCAAAAGCCATCTCCTCCCGTCTGCAGCGCGCAGGACGCCGTGCCATCTCCCACCGCACGGGAGATCATTTCTGAACCTCCCTCAAACGTCTGCAGACATGACTGGCTACCCAGGTGTTACCTGGGCACAGAGAAAAAGCATTGCCAGAGCCCAGCTAGGAAAGGAAGGAGCCAACGTGGTGCTTGGGAGTGCTGATTTCCTAGTGTTTCCCCCCATTTATCCCTGGCCCAGGTCACAGCACCGTCCCTGCAGCCAGCACCGAGCCTGCGCTCCCCTGCCTGGCCCTCCGAGACGAGCAGCGATAAATAAGACCTCCCAGCCTCGCCGCTGACGATCACATCTCCTCTCCCTCGAGAGACAAAGGACTGTCGTCCTCTCCCGGAGCCCGCAGCTCCCCACAGCTTTCAGGAGAGATGATTAATGGTACCCGCGCAGGGGAGAGCTGCAAACCTTCCGCGCGGTAATTTCTCCTGCTTGCACCTATAACTTTGCTATTGATTAAACGTCGTGTTGCCTGGCTTTTAATTATTTTTTAATGGATTGGTCAGAGAGGCTAATTACATCAGAGACTGACAGCAAAACGCCACCGGGAGCATTAGAGGGGGCCTCCTGCAGCGACACGGAGATCTCCATCAGCCACAGCAGCCCTGCTGCTGGCAGGGGCTTTGGCCAGGGGTCCCTGCAGCCCAGGCACACACCGGGACCATCCCGGCTGATCGCTCACTTTGCTGGTGGACACCGGTTTTGGGAGGGCACTGGCTGCGGGGCAGTGTGTGCCACGGGCAGGGAGCATCACGGACCCGAGCCACCTCCTCCCGCGGCGACATGGGGGGAGTGCTCTGCACCAAAGAGGGTCTAAAGACAGCCTGTACCATGATTTTTCCATAATGCAAATAGCACAGATAAGCAACTGGAGGTTTCATTATAACTTGCCCGGTCAGTGTAAATAAAGGGTGATGAAGCCGTGTTGCCTCAGTAGCACCACTTCCCTGCCAGAGGTTGTAGAGATGGCCTGGGTGCACGCACGGCGCATCTCCAGAGCCAGAGACACGGGGATGCTCCTCACCTGCCTCTGTGCCCTGCTTCGCCACTGGCACGGGAACGTTGGAGCACTCAAAGTACTCCAGGTCATCTTCTGGCTCGCCCTTCTTCTCCAGCCCGGCCGGTTTCTGCGCGGAGGTGGTGGAGGCCAGCTTCTCCTCATCAGTGGCGTGTCCATCCCGGTTTGCAATATCTGGGATTTCTGAGATCAACGATCCTTCATCCTGCAGGATCAAGGCATGCGGTTAAGCAGGACTGAGCTAATCCATGGGGATCAGGCAACCGGGCTGCCTGGACAGTCCGTGGAAAGCACAGGAGGCTTAGCACGGCAGCCACCGACAAGCTGCTCCCCACCAGCGCCTCGGCAGGTTTCGGCAGAAGGAAACACATGGTGCTGGGGACAGCAGTGATTAACAGGCCAAATCCATTAACCCAACGACAGAGCTGCTTTTCCCTGGCCCGCGCTGGGGCGAAGGGCTGAGATGGGGCAGACACGGTCCCTAATGAACCATGTGGAAAAGAGAGAGTTTACCGGCCAGGAACCCCCCTCCGAGGGACAGGCTCACCCCGGGGTGGGCACCAAGCACAGCTCTCCTCCATCCCTTCCCACCAGCAACCGCCCACGGAGAAGATGCTCTCCCCACGGCCGGGAGCTGCTGCTTTCAGGGATCCATCCCCTCGGCCAGGGGCTGCTCAGGCAGACGCCAGCCCGGAGCTTCCCACGCTGCCCTCCGAGCACCCCGCGCCCAGCCAGCGGCTCCCGGCGGGATCCCACCTACCTGAGCACCAACGTCCAGGGCCAGGGACTGCGTCTCGTAGTGCTTCACCTTGCAGCCGCTCCTGCGGGGGAGACAGAGGGGGGGGACTGA
>VXBH01005241.1:1393-19246 GCA_013400035.1 Rynchops niger
GGCCCCATAGACTTATGTGTGTCTAGGTGCAGAAGCAGATCATTGACTACTTCCTTCTGGATTATGGGTGGGTTGTTCTGCTCTCCATCCTTATCTTCCAGCTCAGGAGTCTGAGCACACTGGGGATAGCTGGTCTGACTATTAAGTATCTCATCCTTCTCCTTGTACTTTGTTGCAACTTTCCCCCCTGCATCCAGTAAGGGATGGAGATTCTCCCTGGCTTTCTTTTTGTTGATGTATTTATAAAAGCTTTTTTTGTTGTCCTTAATGTTAGTGGCCAAGTTGAGCTCCAGCTATACATCAGTATCAACACAAGCAAGGGAAGAACACACAGGTGGGAGGGGTGTGGTATACCTAAACAGATCCTTTTTTGATTTTTAAATGTCTTATGAATTGGAAGCTCCCAGTCCCAGCTCAGAGATGCGACTGTTGGATGTCAGGTGTGTCCTGGAGCTGAGTTTCCTGGGGGTCCTGGCTCTGGGGAGATTCAGGAGGAGTCCCTGGAGAGGCAGGGTCGCCTCCAGAACTCATGAAGGTTTTTGCCAACATCCTGCCTTCGATCTGGAAAATGTTTATCAAACTTAGAATATATAAAATGTTTGGGTATTGATGACATTGTATTTGTAGAAAACTTATGACAACCTGAAGCTGCTGGAGAACTAGAGGTTAGCATGAAAACCAGTATTTAAGAAGAACCAAAGCAATGTCACCAGTATTTGGGAGAGGCTTGAATTGAAACTGCTGGGAGAGTGAAAGCCTCGAAAACCAAAAGTTGCAGTAATAAAGAGAAGAAATATCTAGAGGTTTGAAGACGGAAATGCTGTTGAACATTTAAATTCTCTTGCCTGATCTTTGTTCTTAATTAAAAAAACGGCTTCCCTATGGATCTGGGTGTTATAAGTCTCACATAAACTAGATAAACCTTATAATTGCTTGGAAATTCTTCTCAAAAAGAATAGGCCTCAGTAATGGTCAGTGAAACAGATTAATCAGACTACACTTCACTTCTGCTTTACGTTCTCTGTTGATTTTTGGGGGGCGTGCAGAATGGTGACTCTAGAGAGCTCTCCGTAGATCTGGGTTTGATTACCATCTGCCTCTTTCCTCATCTGTGCTCACTGGTTTCTCCTTTCTGGAGGGAAGGAGTAAGTACAAGATAGTAAGCACATAGATCTTGTGGTTTGTTCATTGGTGTTCCTGGGGGAAGAGCATCCTATCCCTTAACTTCATGTCTGTTCATAAATATAATCCTCTTGAACTTCGTGTGCAGGAGCATTCCTTAGCCCAGCAGTGTGTGGGATGCTAATTTTCATGCCATAAGTTTTTTTCAGACTGCTGATTGAAGGGTATTATCGTCCTACGTATCTACTCCAAGTGCTAGTAGGAATTTGAAAGCAATTTCTGGTATTATCCTTTTTCCTAGGCCACATCCCCTCTACCTTCACCCCCATTCCCTCTTCAATGGAATACATGAAATGTGTAAGGGAATGCGTGAGAAATACTGACCGGCCTACACTCCCTCAGATCTGCAGTCAACATAGCAAAAAACAACATCCCCCAATTATTAGACGATAAATATATTCAGAAAAAAAAGTGTGATTTTACGTTTACTAAGTTCTTTCAAACCTTTCAATAATGGCCACAGAGGAAATGTTTTAAAGAGAGTGCCATAAATTACGTCTTGAACAGACATGGATCACTGGAAGGATTTTCTCATAAAGATTCAGGACAATCCATTTTCTTTGCTTTTTGCTATCATTTAAGGAAAATAGTAACTTTTTATTGCCTTACCTTAGAAACCCTGTCCTCACATGGTGGGGTTGTGTGAGTTTTTATAAAAGGGACAGGAATGAGGCAATGAAGAATACGTGAAGCTGTTTTTCACAATATTGCACAGTTATATAGTCACCTCTACATCAGTGACATGATAACTGATAACATCATGCAAACATTTTTTGAGTACCTGCAGTTTACAATACTGAAAATGTAAAATCTTTGTTAAGTACACAGCAGTGGAGAATGAGAGCTTCCCATTTTTTTTGTCTGTGTCAGTGCAAATTTGTATTTCTCTTTAATAACTTAATAGTTCAAACCCTTTTATGCTTTAATCCCAGTAATAAATGGTAGGGAGGAAATTGCCAGATTCCAATCCTGCTGAACCTTTTCCTCTGAGTACCAGATGATTGTATTAGAAATTACTCAAAGGCTTCTTGTGATAGGAGGAATTACCGAACAGATTGCATGTTAATTCTTCACTAGACACATAAAACTGTTAAAATGCAAAGATTTTGAAGTATTCACAGATGAATCACAAGAATATGAGTCTTTTGCTTATAAAGAAGCATAGTTCATCATTTACTGAGGCTTTACAGAGCAGAAATAATAATGTATCTAATGAGCCTAATACTAATCTAATTTACATTAACCAATATATATTGGTACAAACTGGTGTAATACCACTGCTATAAGGCAATTCTGATTTTTGCTGGGGTAAATGATATCAGAATCACTCCATGCTATACGTTGGTGATTCAAAATGTCTCATCATTAATTACAACAACAGACATGCCAGAGTGTAACAAACTAAAGAGAAGTTTGCTTTAGTAAAAGAACAATTTCCTTCATCTTACTCAGTTGGCTCCACATGTGCGTCTTTAGTTATTTCAATAAGATCTGGTTCTGCAATTTCTCCTTCACTTCTAGAAAGCCTTTTTGCTCCCCGATGCCTTGTGACCATCCACTTCTCTGCATAACCCTGACCCCAGCCCCAGTCTGCTGCTGTTCATGTGCACTCTGCTACAAACTGCAAGCTATTGCTTGGGGAACAGAGAAGAAAAGTAGCTTTTTGCCATTTTGTAACTCACCTCAGATTGTTACCCCTGCAAACATAAAGGTTAAAGCTGTCCCAAAGCTACTGCAGTGCACTTTGATGAGCGGGAGTGGTTTTGTGATGTCCTGTTCCCCTCCAGCTGCCAGCCCTGTGGAGTCAGAGGAAATACTCTGGGTGTGCAGTTGTGGTCTAGCTAAGCATGTGCTGGACTGCCTTTGTGCTTACCTGTGTCTAAGAGTGGGGCTGACATGCCTACAAAGAGAAAAAGACAGGAATAAATCCAGCACTACCCAAACAGTAAGGCTCAGCACAACTTACCAAAGTGAGGATTTCTGGGAACACATTCAGGACCCTGCTGTTACTTCATCAGCTTTCTTGCTGGTGGACAGAGGACTGGTCTGTCTGTGGTCTTATCCTGCTCTTGCTGTAGTCACTGGCAAAACTCCTCTCAGCCTCTAAGGACACAAGATAAGACTTGTCTCTCTGCTATCTTTTCCTTTCTCCATCTGTTTTCCCACCTATGTTTACACAGGCTTGCCTTCATTCCGCAGCCCAGACGTAAGTTCCAGGAAACTATAACCCCTTTTTGCCTTTTTTAACAGATACTGGGTTAGAGCTGAAGGAATGCCAATATTCCTAGGGAAATCCAAACTGAGTGAGTAGGAAGTGTAGGTATATTTTATGTATTAGGCCTGGGGGCCCCATGGAGGTTTCACAGTGTTTTCAGTTGGTGGGAGTTTCCTAGTTCCAGTAGGTAAGTGTGCAATAATTCATGGTACCCAATTTGTGATGTCTCCACTGCAGTTCCCCCTCCCCATTGTTTTTTCTCCCATTGAAAATCCCAATGGTATTGTGACACTTGGAGTCATTCAAGAAATCAATTTGTGGACTAACTAAAACTCATATTGCTTAAAATATTTTTTTTCTATGAGCTTACAGGTATGTTGAACATATAGAAGTTAATGTGATTATTTAAAACTCATTTTAAGATATACGTATGGGAGTTGCTGTGTGTGAATATGAATATGAAAATGTAATGGTTTACCTCCTGAGTAGTAACAAGAGACAAATACATGTTTTATTTTACTTATTCAAAGGCAGATATTACTAATTGTGCTGAATATCATCATTCATCTAGCAAACTCATATATAAATCAAATTCTCATCCCCATCTTCCTGGAAGATGTCCCAGAGACATATTATGGCATCTTTTCTTTTTTGGGTTTTTTTTTTTGTAATGTGTAGTTCATGGAATACTTTAGATTTTTAAATGTTTTATTTCACTTGAATTATTTAATACTCTTTTAACAGTTATCCTTGCACACTTGAAATTCTAATAAATTGTATCTTGCATTTGCTTCAGCTTGTAGAAGGCCAATTAGCCAGAACTTCTTTGACCTACCTATTATTTATGGAGCTTTTCCACATTTTGGAACAGCAACTGTCAGTATATTTTAGACCAGTGCAGTGGAAAATAATACCATGGGAAATGTTGAGTCACTTCAGATTATATTTTGCCACTTTTTTTTTTTCTGGGTACACTCTAGGTACGTCCTTTTGATAGACTACTTTTAAAGATTTGCAGCATAATACTGATTATAAATAGGGAAAATGCTGTTAAAGTGTCTAACTGCTCACTGCTTTAGACCTGGACAATATGACATCATATACAGTTTTACATTTTGCAAAAGTACTGTATATGGCTACTCCATATGCAAAGTAGTGGTGAATTAAGTCTCTCGATACTCATACTCCAATCCAAGTAATTAACTGTATGTAGCCTCCCGGAGGTGTGATTATTTACATTCTTAATGGCAAATAAAATATTAAATGCTTTAAGGGAGCAGGATCTCCAGATCTCCATACCAACTCATTCATAAACGAACAGTATAGAACATTTTTCTAAAAGTGTTGTCTGCAAAAGGTCCTAAAAATGAAATGTCATTTTGGCACCAACTAGTCTGCCATTTTGAGGATACATTTCCTCATGATATAGCATAATTCCTTGTTCTGCATTGCATTGTTCTTTTGACACCATATTTTACATAGAAAATACTATGTAGTCAGAAGAACTCCTTGCTATCCAGATAACTATCCAGAATATTATTTTTAAAAGTCTAAGAGACTTTTTAAGAAGACAGTATGAAAATAACTTACTCCATGATGCTAAAAGGTAGAAGTGGGTTTGGATTTAGGAGTTTTATTAATTAGCAAATGTAAACATAAATTTAACAATATTAATAACAATAATGCTAGTAATAATTCTCAGTATTCATATAACATAATCTTCAAACCAAATTATAATTTTAATTCTGCAAATTCATAAACAGTGTCAATTTTTAATTTAGACTTTATACATAAAAGAACTAGACACAAGTAAAATATCACATCAGCATAGCTTGGAAATCTGAGGTGGCCAAAACAGATAAACCAGAAGATGATTTTGCAAGTACCTTCAATTTTACATAGCAGAATTTAAGCTAAATATTTGACTTTAGATTAAATATTTAATCTAAATATTTAATTCAGAACTGACAGTCTCTGATTATTTGTTTAATAATTTAATGGAAAAAAAATGAAGTGCAATATTTTTACAGTCCACTTAAATTCAAGTTGAATACTTTAATTTGTAACTGTTATTGTTTGCCAAACTCAAGATGACAAGAGCATGATACTGAATACATAAGGAACTAAGTGGCTTTTTTCAACAAGGAATAGAAAATATTGTTTAATATCTTCATCAATGACATAGACAGTGGGATCGAGTGCACCCACAGCAAGTGTGCAGGCAACACCAAGCTGAGTGGTGTGGCTGACATGCCTGAGAGATGGGATGCCACCCAGAGGGACCTGCACAAGCTCAAGAAGTGGGCCCATGTGAAACCCATGAGGGCTGAACAAGGCCAAGTGCAGGGTCCTACACCTGGGTCGGGACAACCCCTGGTATCAACACAGTCTGGGGGGGTTGGGAGCAGCTGTGAGGAGAATGACTTGGTGAATGAAAAGCTGGACGTGAAAGGGCAATATGCGCTCACAGCCCAGAAAGCCAACGGTACCCTGGGCTGCCGGTTGAGGGACATGATTCTGCCCCGCTACTCCACTCTGGTAAGACCCCCCCTGGAGTACTGCATCCAGCTCTGTGGTCCTCAGCACAGGAAAGACATGGACCTGTTGGAGCAGGTCCAGAGGAGGGCCACGAAAATGATCAGAGGGCTGGAGCACCTCTCCTTTACGCACAGGCTGAGAGAGTTGGGGTTGTTCAGCCTGAAGAAGAGAAGGCTCCAGGGAGACCTATTTGCAGCCCATAAGAAAGATGGGTACAAACCTTTTAGCAAGGCCTGTTGCGACAGGACCAGGGGTAATGGTTTTAAACTAGAAGAGTGTAGATTCAGACTAGATATAAGGAAGAAATTTTTTATGCTGGGGGTGGTAAAACACTGGAGCAGGTTGCCCGGAGAGGTGGTAGATGCCCCATCCCTGGAAACGTTCAAGTTCACATTGGATGGGGGCTCTGAGCAACCTGATCTGTTTGAAGGTGTCCCTGCTCATTGCAGGGAGGTTGCACTAGATGACCTTTAAAAGTCCCTTTTAACCCAAAGTATTCAATGATTATATGATTGATATATTAAGCTATATTACGCTGAATTATACTTAATAGTGTACAGCATTAACTTTACAGGAAATACAAGGTCTAACTTAAAAACAGCCAGTTATATATGTCTTGTCAAAAATTACAAAAATCATTAGAGAATGGCTAAAACGGATTGGCTTATTGCATCCAAATGTGCCTTGAAAATTAATACATGCCCAAAATGTCCTTTTTCCATATCAACATTTACTTATATCACAGTAGATAATACTTCAAAGGCTCTGTCAAGTTCTTTTAATGAATTTCACATGGAAATAATGAGAGGCCTTCTCTGAGTAAGTCTCAAAACATCCAAATTAGTAGCCTGTTATCACACTGCTTTTCTTAGACCTGCTATAAAGTAGCATATTAAGCTTTATTTAAGGAGATAGACTGATAAGAACAGGAGTTTTCTCAAGAAATGGGCTTCTCATAATTAGGTAGCAGAAAAGACAAATTCGGGACAAAATAAAGAAAACATATACTTTCAGGCTTGTTGGCAGACATTTTTTAAAATAAGTATTCATAGGATCACAGAATTGTAGAATTGCCTAGGTGGGAAGGGGTCTTTCAGATCATCTAGTCCAACCATCACCCTAACACTGAAAAAAGCCATCTCTAATCCATATGTCTAAGCACTACGTCTACCATCTTTTAAATACCTCCAGGGATGGTGCCTCAACCACTTCCCTGGGCAGCCTTTTCCAGTGCTTAATAACCCTCTCATTGTAAAAATCTTTCCTAATATCCAGTCTAAACCTCCCCCCTGGCACAACTTGAGGCTGTCTCCTCTTGTCCTATTGCCTGTTACTTGGGAGAAGAGACCGACCCCCACCTCGCCACAACCTCCTTTTAGGTAGCCGTGGAGACCAATAAGGTCTCCCCTCAGCCTCCTTTTCTCCAGGCTGAACAACCCCACGCTCCTCATAAGATTTGTGCTCCAGACCCCTCACTAGCTTCATTGCCCATGTTCCTTTATAAATCTTGTCAAAGTTTGGCTCAATGAAAGTTAAGCAGTTCTTTTCAGGAGAATAATTTGTGCTATCTCCAATGAAATAAATGTACCGCTCTGACAATGAGAAATACTGTTAGAAAAAAAATAAGAATAAAACCTCTCTAATTAGACCACTTACTGTACCAAATTTTTCACATATATATACAAAGGTTAAGAAAATGAAGGCTTGGGAGGCAGACCTTTAGGGAAGACAGTAATGGAAAGAAATATAGCAAAAGAATAACCTTTCACCTCTATTTTAGATTAGGAAAATGGTGATAAAATGCCCATCATGGATACCTGTCTCCAGCTGCTTCTAGCTCGTCTGTTTTGAGGTTTTCTCCTTGTCTCACAGTAGCTTTGGAGACAAACCCTTCTTTTTTCCAAATGTGGGGATTATGTCTCAAGGATAACATCCTGCATGAAAGGGACCAGTAAAATACTGTTTGTGGGGCGTGCTGATATCCCTTATAATCTAATTCTTTTTCCTATTGACCATTTCCTGTCTCCAGAAGACTAAAACCCCTATTATTACTATTAACTGTTACACCATACCACCGTGTCATCCTCAAACATAGAAGAGAATATTCTTTTCAGTCCCCATTGCGTTCTCTTCCTCTCTTCATATATATGACATGATACACATGGGACATCTTCATAAAGGAGAAATTGTCTCAGCTGTTAAGGGCGCTGGCAAGCAGGGGCAGATATTTGCAAACAAGAATCATGTTCCTAACTTACACTGAGGGGACAATTCCACAAGTAAGTAAGCATGAGTCTCTACCTTACTGAATGAAATACGGTTTTGCATTTTTAATTGCTATATTAACAGGGGTGTAATTCTCCTTTTTCTCATCTTTCACTGTTTAAAAAATTCACAATTTCAGCCTTGCTGTTTAGGGCACATTTTCTGTTTCTTTTATTTGTTCTGTTAAATTAGAAAAAAAAAAAAAAAAAAATAAACAATGAACATACTAAGAGTTCATGTGTCAGGGTCTTCAGAGCCATAAATTTCAAATTACTACAAAAAGACAATAAAAGCATTAAATAAACTAACCTGTTGGATTTTTTGGGGTTTGTTTTGTTTTGTTTTTTAATAGTGTGCAAAAGCTATCACAAATAGATACATTTAAATTAGGTCTAGGTAAATATTTTAAAAAGTGAGAGGAGATTGAAACTGCGGTATTCAGGAAGTTGTTTTGGACCCCTAATTGTAATTGGCCGTTTTCAATCCCTCTTCAAAATAGTAACTGCTCAGCAGTGTATCTAGGCCTCCTTCATGAACCCTCTCTCCAACTGTTGAACCCAGATATTTGAAAGCAACTTTACAGACAATTGTTGGCATTTTTTAAATGAAGAGGTCATGCAGGCAGTGTCTGCTATTGCTCATCTGCAATTACATATTTAGTGTAAATAAGGTGGGAGAAGGTGTGGATTTTGCGTAGCTTTCTTTTGGACAGTCCAAATTACAAACCTGGCTGTAAAAGGCAGTAATTGTCTCCATTTTCCTTCCTCCTTAAACTCTCTCCTTTGCTGCAGGAATGTTCCTGCTGAGCACTGACTATATTTTAAGGTAACTTAAATATAGGGCTGAATTCAGAGCTAAATTTTTCCTGAGCCTTTTCATTTCCATCCACTCCATAGGTCTGGATTTGGGGGATATCACTTCCTTTTTTTTCCTCCATACTCATGACTAATACGAATGTAAATACTGTTTTGCAAAACAACTGTAAAATAAAATCTGCATAGCTGTATGGCATAGCATTTAATTTTAATTTATTGGGTTTTTTAGAAAATAGATCACTGAAACTCATTTAATTAGTGCAAGCTACACCCTGACTAATCATAAGACCTAGTGCTAGTCATTTTAGTATCTATAACAAAAGGCAGCATTTCCAGTTTTCTATTTTGTGCACTAGTGGTAATACATTGAAAGAAAAAAAGAATACATTAAAAATTAGAAAAAAAAATTACAGATAGACATATGTTTTCCAGAGTATGATAAAGAAAAAAGAGATAGAAATGCAGAAGTATGTGTTAAAGCAATCACATTTTTATCATATGAAACAGCTTCTCCCTGTTTCCTATAACAGAGATGGTTAAGTCAACATGGAACTGGGAAGTTGCTCCACTTCAGAAAGAGCAGGGTGTCTTGAAGCTTACTGTTTTGTTTTGTGGTGGTTTTGGTTTTTTTAATTGCTTGATTATATAGTCCTCTCCTGAAAAAAAAAAAAAAAAAAAATCATCACTCACATTACTAGTTGTAAAGCTGGGAGCATGTTGCCCTGAGCTGAAGGTCCCTTCCTGTGACTGGCACACCAAGAAAGTTCCTGTTAGCTAGTTTCTGGTCAGTGGACAACTTCAGTAGCTTGAAGGAAATCAAGACCTATTGATCTTTGCACCATGCCAAAGAGCTGCTGTTATTAAGAATGATGTTGGAAAAGAATATCCTAAACCTGATGGTTCTGGGAAACATGTTCTGGAGATTTACGAGATGGGTGGGTGGAAAGAGTTTTCATGCTTCTAAGTTTTGCCTATAATAGTTTAGTAACTCATTGCTCTCTATGAAACAGAAAATATTCTAATCCAATAATCATAAAACATTCCCAAATGCTGTAGATTGACTGACCCAAGTCTTTGAATTTGATTTTCCATCTCTCTTCTGCTGCTGAAAGTAACCAGATGGTTTGAATAGCTGCGTGCCCATTTGCACAGCAATGTATATGCCTGCTACAAGATGAAACAAGCTTCCTGCTGAGGGACTGAAGCAACAGTCAGCTGTCCTCAGCTGGAAGGACACTTCATTATATCCTGTAATGTTAAATGTGACAGATGATCAGAAACCTGTAACGGCTTCAAAAGGGGACAGAACACTTAATAAACTCCTGTAGTTCAGAAATGCACAGAAACTGCTAATTATTTTTACTTGATTTTAATATGGAGTGCACTATATGTCTAAAATACTAGTTAACTTATTTATTCATTAAAAAAAATTAATTCCTGCACCTCGTAAAATAAACTTTTCCTTTAATTCTGGTCTTTGTGTCCTTGCAAAACAAAGCTGATAATAATTCCTTGTATAAATTTTCTACATATACCATCCTAAACTAAGAAATATGTTCCACGGAGACGGGACTGGTTTGGTTTCCTTTAATGAACCAGCTAACTACGGGACTTATGACTGTTTCATTTATCAACATAGTTTACCTATTGGTGAATACATTTTGTCACCGAGGCAACTTTATATAGTTATTTTGATTTTTGAAGTTTTTCAATATCTAGTCAAATGTTAATGTGACATAGAAAGTTGAGTAATTACATCTGGAGTATAATTTATATGGAAAATGAACTGTCAGTTAATGGATAGGTGCCACATGCAGTGAGATAAACTGTGCTGCTTCCCAGAGTGAAAAAGGGTTTTTCCTAGGTCTATATAAAGTGGAAACAGGAAATTACTGCTAGGATAACCAGACGATGTACCCACCCAGCAAAGACTAAGCAAGCAAAGCAACGCAACATCACGAATGGTGCTAGAGGTGAACTGCTCCCACATCCCCAGCAATTATTTTCTTGAAGGAAAAAATGTGTTGGAATCACATAGCAACAGGGAAGAGTGAAAATTATCACTTACAGTGGCATATCAGTACAGTCCACAAGAACGATGAACCTGATCTCAGTTGGAACCAAAACTATGGCACTTAGAAAAGGCCTACTAATCCTTATTCTTTAAAGGTCATCCTGTGGGTTATGTCATTCACCATATCTCATTCATGTTTTCCCAAAATCAGTCTTCCTTAGTGATGTCTTTCAGGTCTGTAGAATTTCCTCTCCAGAGTGTTTTGACACACTAATGCAATAATAAGATATGATCTACACATTCCCTCTTTTATGAGATACAGATATGGGAAAGCTTCTTTAGAAATTCATAGTGTTCCAAAAACTAAACTTGATGCTTTTGCTGAAATACTGCCATAGAATCAGAGAATCATAGAATCATTTAGGTTGGAAAAGACCTATAAGATCATCAAGTCCAGCTGTTAACCTAGCACTGCCAAGCCCACCACTCAGACATGTCCTATGTATGTGTGCAGCTGATATATTGGTGATCAGTTTTGCTTATTATAATTACAGCCTTCAGAACAGGCTTAGCTTTAAACTTTTCTCACTGTGTTTTTTAGTCAATGTCTTGACAGCAGGAAGTACATTGTATTTGAGACCTTTTCCATGTTCTTTTGAGAGCTGCATTGCTGTGTGGGAAAGATCTTGTTTTAGCAGAACATAAATTGTGATTTTCATGGACAAATGAATTACATTTCTATTAACTATGGACTGTAAGAACAAATGAATGTTTTTAGCATCTAATGTTTCCATATAGTAATTTTTCATTAGTACAGTGATTGACAGTTGTTTCAGAATGTTCTAGGGAACAGTTGTCCAAAGAGACGAAATAATGAAAGTAAAACTTGCATTAAGAGTTGAATTACAGGTTCATTGTAGCCTAATGCATAATTATTAATTGGAATTGAAGACCTTCTTTTGTTTGGGAAGGAAAGATAGAAGTATTTGACACTTTGAAAGTGTCAGCATGAATGCACTGCACCATGCCAACCGCAGATGGGAATATTAGTGAGTAATATGCTGCCACCGCTTTCTTTTTATGCTAATAGAGAACCTTGTTTGTCCAAGCTGTTTGAAAATAGTCTGTGCCCTTTGTGTTTGACTGCACACTACTGTGCTATTGTTTGTATTTCATAGTCTGTTTAAATCAATTGAACATCAAGGAGAACATAATTGTTGAGGTCACCTGGTGTACTTGATGCCACTAGATTCACTTTAAATATACCATGGATGCTTTCATTACTTTGTTCTCTTCATGAAATCTATTGTTTATTTATTTGTTAAAAAGAACAAAAAATTACTTTGATTTATTTAAAAGAACACAAATGTTTGATGGGAACACATTTTGACATTCTGTGTTCTTCTCTGGTCCAAGTAAATGACATTTCATATATTATGTCTTATTATGCTTGAGAGTTTGTTCCAAATAAATAGCTAACAGATGAAATGAACTTAAATGGAGAACACATACAATCAACAAGCACATTAGTCTTGTGGCCAGAGTACAAATAATGCTATTGATAAGTATTACAAAGCACCGTAGGTAATGTATCAGTGACTATAATACAACTCTAATCAGTCAAGAAACTGCTGGAAATGTGTTACGTTGGTATTCATCACATGGTACTTTTTCTGTCAGAAAGCTGTAGCTCCTGTTTTGAATGAGACCATTCAACTGCAACTGAGAACATGAAGCTTTCCCTGCTTCCTGAGCAGGCAGGCTCCACAGTGTCACTTCTGATTCAGTTTCTAGGCACTGGGATATTTGTCATATCTTTTCTGACCCATCCTTTATTATCTTATCTGACTAGAAGGCTCTATTATGGTACTAGGAGCCTTCCAAAAATATGTTCTTCAGCTAGAAGTTGTGGGCTGACAGGGTTTGCAGCATACAATGTATAGTTTTCGGTGATTCTTTCCATTCCCCTTACTTGACAAGAATAATAGAAGATTAAAGAAGGGGGGGAAATAATTATATTTGTTGTGGTAATATCCATTAATTCCATGTTCCCATTGCCCTATGATGAAATCCAACATTGTCTTTTACAGTTTCTTTCTTTCCTTCTTATTGAAGTAATCTAAAATACTGTGTTCTAGATTAATAATGATGAAAACAGTACTTTCTCCATTTTTTTTTTTTTACACTCATAAGAATGGTTGGGATCTGTAGTCAACATCTGTTTTGTTTTGGGCGTGTGATGTTTTTTAAACTCAAGTACTTCTGTTGAGTGTAGCAGAAGACACCTCCTCATGTCTCTAGTATTGTCTGCCGAAACTTTAAGTGCAGAAAGCTGAAAATCAAGAGAACGTTAGTCACACAGATTTTCCAGCTAGTTATCTCTAAATTCAACCATGTATTGTTAGACTTTACTCTGTGTGAGATCTAAAGAATATCTTTGGAAATGGAGCGGGCATTCACTGCATTTAACTGCTCCCTTTGGGCAAAATGTCCTTCTCACTCTTGTAACTAAAATGCAGTGGGTTCAATCAAAGGAGAAGGGGTCAGGGTGAGCTGGGGGATAGAAGAGGAAAGGACTGGCTTCTCTTTGACCCAGCTGGCTCTTTACGGTAAACTGTCATTATTTCATGGGCATCCAGTTTTGTGAGGGACATCAGGTCAAGACTCTTACAGTACCCATTAGAGTCTATAAATTCTCCCTATAGCTATTGGTGTTTAAGTACATTCTGTGCTAGTACTGGTCCCATGTTGATTTACTTCGATTTATCCACTTTCATTTAAGCATCTTTGCCCCTAAGCCTTCTGGGTTAAGTGGCATGTGGAAATTCTTCAACAAGAAGTATGAGACGAAAAGCCATCAAGGTTCTTTATGTTCTAGATTAATAAAAAATGCATTATTTAAAGACATTAAAAAAAAGAACTATGCTAGCACTTTGTAGATCTGAAGTAAAGCCTGCAGAATTCTTTATTTTTGTTAATGAGGAATATTTAGTTTTCCACACTTAAGAATGATAGTTTTATTGAGATTGACACTGATTATTTTTGGTAGACACACAAGCAGGGTAGGAGAAAGTTTCCTAGCTTGTATTTAAATATGAACAAATATGAACTTAGTGCTCTTGGCTGCTAGAACTGGGTAGGGAAACTATATCTCACCCTGCCTGAGCCCAAGAATTGTTTGTATTTCTAAGTGTGTTATTCTCCAGCTTGAAAAAGTATCAGCTCAAACACTTCTTTTTGCAATTGACTTTTTAATTTTTTGTCTTTTAATATAAATAAATCAATACATAAATATTCTGTTTTGCTGTTACAAGCCTTGAACATTGACTTTGGCCTTTACCCAGTAACCCTCTTCTTGGGGGTTTGAAAATCAGCAGTTGCAAGTTTGGGGCTGTTTCTTGGGACTCTGCATACAGCTTTGTTCTCCTCTGTTCCAGAATGATGAATTGCTTTTGGAGGCACTTTCAGAGAAAGGCTAATAGACTAATCAAATGAAGTAAGCAGAAGTTAAAAAGGTTCTGTGTTTTAGCCCAATGAGAAAGAAAAAGTCTAAAATTATAAGTTTCCTCTCCCAAAATACCTAGGACATAAAACCCAAGGAAACAGAATGCATTTTCATGCTTGAGGCATTTTTTTCTTAGAACAGCTCTTATATTCAAATATCAGTATATCATGTACTAAATTAGTTTTGTAAATCTGGTGAATGTTTAAAGGAATTGGTCCTCTATGTCAGCTGGATATTTAAAACAAATCAATAGAATCACTTGGGTTAAATGAGTCAGCAAGCTGTGTTTGACAGCTGATGGATCATTTCTTACAATTTGAAGAACTGTTTTTAAAAAAGCCTGATAAAATCAGTGTCCAGACTAAGAAAACCTATAAGCAGGGCTCTTAAAGGACATTAGTTATTTTTTGAGAGTAGCAAAACTAGAATCAAATACCTTCAGAATTGTCCCTGCAACCTGGCACAAATAGCAATAGAAAAATTGTTGCTGAGTACTGAATTATCACTCGTTAGCACTGAGTCACTTCCTAGCTTTTAAGTTTCACATGGTTCAGTAACTTGTTTGTTTTCTCTGTGTGTTGACTTTTTCTCTCCCCAGAGATTTGCCTTTTGACCAAGGGCCGTCAAACTGCCAGTGTACGAGCAGACACATACTGTCGCCTGTATTCCCTCTTGGTGGACAACTTCAACGAGGTCCTGGAAGAGTACTCCATGATGAGAAGGGCCTTTGAAATGGTGGCAATTGATAGACTTGACAGGATAGGTATTTTTTTTTTCTGTATTTGGAATTCTCTAAACCTTTCTACCTTTTCTTTTCCTTGATAAAATGACCAGATTAAATCCTCCTTAAAAGTTTAATTTCTGTTATGCTGCACTAAATGTTCTGTTGATCTATGAATAAAATGTGTCCAGACAAGAAATTCTGCAAGCTCACTTTTATATAATAAATCTTTGAATTTTAGAAAGCTCTCATAGTCCTTTGAGGATTATTTTGTATACTTTAATTATCATTAGCATTATTTATTTATCCCATTTATTTCTTTTGCTGCCCTCAGCACTCATAGGGTTTATTGCAGTTTCATGAGCAGTGGATGACATTTTCCTACATGAATAGTTTAAAGATGACATCTATAATGCTGGGAAGAGCTGAAGTCTCTCAGCACTCAGAAACACCGTGTTTGTTGAAGTGAATTAATCCTTTGCAGCAGAGCTCTCATTTTTCTCACATCATGGGCAGTGCTAGCATTGATGGCTGCACACTGGCATTACTCAGATCTGCTTGCAATCAGAAAAGCAGGCCAACGGTATCCAAGTGAAAGGCAGAAGGATATGGCAGATCGTCAAAACAGGGTTTGCAAAGTCTGCTGTTGTGCATCCAGACATTCTGGACCTCTCTAATAGGACATACTAGATAAAATATATGGTCTGTGGTCGGGAGAAATTGACTCTGATCATCATTATTGACACTGGTTTTAAAATGCAGCTATGCATAAAAAATTGTTTATCCTGATTTGGAAGAAAACTTCTTTTCTTTAATATAGCAAGAGTAAAGAAATTAAAAACATGTATACTGGTTTCAAATATTTAATAGACCTGTTTTAGTATTCTGCAGACTGTGAACATTCAGTGCATTAATTTATGTTTTCAAGGCTTTTCAAACTCTTAGAATTTGTCTCTCAAGACTCTCTGGAAATGTAGTCCAACCCAAACTAATATGTGCTTAAATAATATTAGTAGTAAAGTCCGGTCTGCTCTTGGAGGAGTAATCCTGTCTGAAGTGCTGCGTTTACAATATGAAATCTACACAGGAGAAAAGATAAAAAATGAACTGGTTTATTGTACTTGTTCCACCCTGTTTTTTCAGTAAATTACCATGGTTACATTTTCAGAATAATTGTAGTAAAAGCAATGCACTATAAGTGAAGAGGCACAGAAAGTTCAGGTGTCTTTGAGCACCATGGTGCTATGAAAACCTGCCATGCTGGTGCAGAGAGAGGGGGAACTGTGTGTGCTTGGAGGCCAGCTGTCAGGAGCTGTGTGTCAGCATGAATTTCTGTGGTGGTGCCTGGACAGGCTCAGCACAGCTCTGCCACAAGGGATGAGCTCTTTGGTCCCTGGCTCCTGGGGAGACTGGTGCAGTGCAGCCTATCACAGTGGGCTCGCTGCCGAGCTGTGGCCAGTGCTCAGCCTGGTGTTTGCTCAGGCTTTTACAATGCTGATATAGCCCTCAATGGGTTGAAACGCAAACTCAGAGTCAGGATTTGCCCCTGTGTGTCAGGCTTGCTAACTCTTCTGCCTCTCTGTAAAGGGAAGAAGAACTTGATCCTCCTGCAGAAGTTCCAGAAGGACCTTAACACCGGGGTTTTCAACAACCAGGAGAACGAGATCTTGAAGCAAATTGTGAAGCATGACAGAGAAATGGTGCAGACCATTGCCCCAGTGAGCTTGCAGCAGATGCCCATGCTGAACTCCAGCACCTCCACCGCCACCTCATTGTCGCGCATCAGGATGCAGTCCCCTCCTGTTTACACCACAAGCAGCCTTTCTCATGGAAACCTGAACTCTACCTCGCCCAGAATGCAGACACCCCAGCACACCATCATCCTCTCACCCTGCTCCTACACCACTGCTATTTGCAGCCCACCCATACAGAGCCCTCTGGCTGGCCGAACTTTCCATTATGTCTCTCTAACCACCTCGCAACTCTCCCTCATGCAGCAGCAGCTGCAGGCACCCCAGCAGCTGCCTGGTGCCACACAGAAGAATGAGGTCCACAAGAGCACCCAAGCCCTCTACAACACCAACCTGGCCCAGGAGGTGCGGCCCCTCTCTGCCTCTCAGCCTTCCCTGCCCCACGAGATCTCCACCCTGATTGCCAGGCCTCACCCCACCATGGGGGAGTCCATTGCTTCCCTCCCGCAGCCCACCCCTGGCCTCAGCATGCCCCCGGCCAGCCAGGCCACAGTCCCCCAGCGTGTCTCACTCTTACAACAGATGTCCTCAGGATCCATGCCCCCGAACTGGGGGGGCCACACCGCCCACAGCCCCTCTGCAAAAGGATTCTTCCACAGTCTTAAGCACAGAGCTCGAGGGAGACAAGCTGTGGTTCGCATCAAACATGATCTCTGGTAACTGTGAGCAACAGACTTGTAATGAACTGAGAACCATCCCCAGAACTGTTTTAGCCTATTTCCTAATGTACTCCATCAGTCTACTATGAGAAAAATACTTTAGACAGCTTTGCCCTACATAACGAAAGTAAAAATTTTATATGTATATATAAAAAAAAATTTAAAAAATTTGTTTGAATTCATGTCTT
>VXBH01005242.1:0-25584 GCA_013400035.1 Rynchops niger
TATATTATATTATATTATATTACTTTGTTATTTTCGGGGCACTCAAGTGTAGCTTCTTTACACAGGAATGCACATGTGTACAAAATGGTTGAATAACAGGAAGTTTCTGCTGGTGTAAAATAATTCTTAAAACACTCAGAGGAAAGCTTTTTCAATTATTCACAAGTTACAAGTGAGCAGGAGTTATTTGGGAAAAAAATGCAGGGAACATGTAGCCCACATGGAGAATCATAAAACAATGGAGAAAAAAAAGATAATAACACAACGAGAGCAAAATACTATGAATTTCTGGTCAACAGCGTTGAAAAAAAGGGAAAAAGTAAACACTTAGTACTGACACATGAACATATTACAATAAAATTTTGGTCTACTTTGAAGCAATGACAGCCTGTAATACAACAACATTTCACTTACATACTGTAATTTTATGTTTTCTTCTGATGTAAAATCACTTGGCAGAGTGTTGTGGAAAGAGATAGAGAGGCTCTAGAGATAGAATAACAAATGAAAAAGATTTGAGGACTCAGTGAGAGCTTTTTCTTTCATGTTAATTTCCATGACAGTGTGAAGGTTCTTGTCAAGGACAGAAACTGGTCTTTAAAACAAGGCGAAATTTAGTGTATAACCAGGTGATTCTTTGACAAAAGGCAAACATGCCCCTCCTTTCTTCTTTCATTACTGCTGCTAGGAAGGAAAGAAATGGACGTGGCAGATGATAATGAGGTCAGGCGCTCCTCACCTCATGAGTTGAATGTTTGCTGACTTGCAAATAAGATACGAACCTGCACTCCTTATCTACCGTCTTCAGCAACACAGACTGGTTTAATAGTTCAGACTTTTCAATTTAATCTCTATAGACATAGAACCAGAATTCGTTTGTGACTAGTCTAATGATCTGGAAATCATCTCATGTGAATATTCACTGGCCTGCTATCAGACTTTTTACACCCGTGATTAAAATAAAAGAAAAATCCAGATATTCACATAGCATATATTTTCCTTTCATTCGCTGTAGTACAAAAATGTGACAACTTTTATTTTAGAACTAACTGGATAACTCAGAGGTCATCAGTGACAGAATCATATTCATGCAAATAACATATATAGCAAATAAAATACGTAGATCCATTGGTCTGAANGACCATTTTAATAACTAGATGGTATGAACAAGTTCTATTCTCATAAGGCTGAGGAGAGGATGATCTATTTAAGGAGCGTAACATATGTTTTCTTTAGGACAAGCCAAGTCCCAGATCCTGGCTAAAAGTAGTGCAACTGTTCAAGTTCAATGGGATTTGAAAGGTGAACAGAGTTCCTGAAAGAGCAAACACAGAAAAGAAACTGGATTGCGGGGGATATGGATGAAAGGAGTGCTCTCACTTTCAGCAGAAGTGGATACTTGTGGCCCCTGCTACAAGTTTTATCCACCATTCCAGTCCCAAGCTACTCTTTCTGTAACCACCTCGTTGTGAAGTGGCAATTTTGCAGTAGTTTGCAGTGTCAAACAGACAATTACACCAGTTTATGTCAGCTTATTGCTGCATGCAGAAATGCAGTGCACCTTATACAACTTGAAGAGAGAACGCTTTCTATGTAGGCACTGTTAATTGCACACAAATCATTTATGCTGCTACTCTTAATTAGCCTGTATTCAGTGTAGAGTTTTATGATGAAAATCAAAGTCTCCTATCATTGCTTATTAGATTTTAATCATTTACATGTATACTTGGACTGCAGCTTGTGCAAATACATTATTCAGGGAAAAGCAACTTATTTCTGTTTTCCTCATTTCAGAGACTTGATTGTTTTTCCTTTCTCTTCAGTTCACGTTATTTTGTTATTATATTCATTAACACATTGCCAGAACTTAGGAGTTGAAACATCCATTAATCAAGAGTTTTAATAAACATTAAACTCTGCATGCACTACAGAGAAAACTTTGCAGTTAACTTGCTTATTACAATCTAAATTAAGTGATATGCTAGCTAGCGCTGTGCTTAATTCCTTGGGAGAAGAGAGGAAGGAAGAGAAGGAGAAAATAAAAAAGGAGCCTCCAGTCCTTTGAGACTAGCAAGACAGAACTGTTACGTTCCTGGAAGCCACTGATGTTCTGACACTAACTACAGGAAAATTAAACTTTCTTCCAAGGAACAGACCATTCATAGATAATCACACCCCTCTGTGTATTACCTCATTTTGTTGCTTTTTTGTGAGGCGTCACTTCAGAAAAGTTCAGGCTTTCTGTAGGGCAGATAAAGGAAGAGTAAACACTTTGATGGAGAGAGTAGTTCTCATACACTTCCTTTTCCTTCTGTTTATGTAATTCTTCCTCTCCCCTTAATTTTAGCATGCCTGATTCAGCAGACACTGAGGTCAACAGCACTCTGAAACAGTAAGGCAGCAGCCTTTTTAAAGTGTAACCTATGCTATGATGCAATTGCTCTTTTAACCTGCTGGTAGCACAGACTCATTCCAAAGGGGATCTGAAGTCTTTATCTGATGATTTGGGTAGGAGGGCATTTGTATTTGCCAACAACTTGGATCCATTTGGGGAGTGCTAGCTACCACTGCCATGTACCCTTCTCCTCTTCCTTCCTTTTTCCTCCAAACTCTTTGTGACATGGGTCAGGTGGGTTTTAGGAAAGACTCTACAATTTAGCACTTAAAACTGCTTAAGCAACTCAGGATAAGCATTCCTCATGATTTAGCCCTGCCAGCTATAATTAGAACTGAAGCTGTGAGCAGTGGCTTTCTCGCTGAACTCTCCAACTCAGTGTTAAGTCTAGTTTATAACTATGAATGCAGAAGGCATAGTATAAGTATAGTATATATAACTATGAATGCAGAAGGCATAGTATAAGTGGGATAGGAAGAGAAGTATCCAGCACATTGGATTCACATGTGGTTGTCCTCAAAGTGAAAATCTGTAGTAGGGAATCACTATCTCATTTTCCAATGTATTTCCAGTATAGCAAGTGGCACTTGGATCAAGAAATGGGAAAAGCATGGTTGTTTCCTGCATCTTTTCACTTCATTTCCATTTCTTCTGTTAAGTCTATAAAACCAATTGGATGTAGACCAGACTCCCCATAAAAGTCTACAGAACTACTATTTTGCTGTGACATACTTAGTTTCAGAAAGGGAAGGAGGGGGGCAGAACTTACAGCTGAATTTTTTGATGATCATATTCTGGATGTCTATGACCAGTGACTGCACGAACACAAATCCTTCACTATCCCTTGCAATATTCTGTCTTTTTCTAAAGCACGTCTTCCTTATTTATACTCATGCACTGAAATGCTGTTCTTCTGGAGACTGAATTCTATTCTTTAAGCTTTCTTTCAATGCCCCATTTTTAATGCTGTTTTGAAATATTTTAAAACAAATGATCACGATATTTAAAAAATATTTTACTGCAGGGCCTGTTCTTTCTTGATTTGAAAGAGGAATGTAAATTAAAGACTGAAAAGTGAAGTCAGATATATCAATCCTTATTTTAGTCTGATCATGACATAATATTTACTATTTACTGGGAACTATGATAAATGCCACCAGATTTCATTTGATTTTTTTGTTCTTGGATAATGGAGGTAGATTGAATTGAGGAGCACAAATGATCTTTCACAACCATTCTTTATCTTTTTTGTCACAACCAGAGTTGATCAAAGCAACAGCTTTTTACAGGAACTTTTTCTCATGCTTCACATCCTCCTGCAACTGGAGCGGCTACTTCTGTGCTGCTTTGACCCACCACTTATTTCTGTTCTGGATATAAGCATGGTACTCTGATGTGTTAGCATTCTATATTGTGCCTGAGTACATAACCTACCAAACAACAAGAGGAAGGGTGTGAGGTTCAAAACAGTCCTGTTAGGCTTTACAGTTCATTGCAATCTGCTTCACTATAAAAGTGCAGATAATATTTGAAATTCTGTCAAAAGTATGGCAGCTAAACTGACAGCATAATCACACATTTGCTAATGCAGGGAGATGGACGCATATGCATTTGAGTAGCATTTGAGTAGCCAGAACAATGATGTTTAATTCAGATGATAAGCACATAATCACATGGGTTAATAGGAGGATGGGGAATAAAACTCAAGTCTCTTGACAAAAGGCCACTTTAAATAAACACTATGCCATTTGAAAAGATAGTAGAAAGAGACACTTTCAAGAGATGAATGTGCTCAGCTGTTTCCTTCTGTGAAAATCTTTAAAGAGAATATTTTCAGGAAGTATTATTATAATGATTTTGCAATATGCCGTACTGATGAAGAATATTCTCATAAATAAACAACACTGAGTTTTGAGAAAGAAAAACAGAATTTACAGGCTAAGTATAATGTGGTTTATGTATGAAGATGGATGGGGAAAAAGAGTGAAAGATCCAACATATAGTAGTGGTAGAGCGGAGTAGTTTTATTCTGTACAAAACCATGTATTCAGTTGTTATCAGAAAGCATGTAGCATTAGTTATGTGTATCCTCTATTGTATTTGTGGTCTACAAAACTTCGCTTCGCTTAAATTAGAAGTCATAGTACCATATCATAGGACAGTAGTATAGCCCAAGTTGGAAGGGACCTCAAAAAATCACCTGCTCCAGCCTTTCATGGGAAAAGAATCGTAGATGAGATTATCTAGCGCTTTCTCCAGTTGCATCTTGAAACCCTTCAGCGATGGGGCCTCTACCACTTCACTTAGGGAAATTGTTCTGGTGAATGATTGCCCTTACTGTAAGAAATTTCTCTCTTACGTTGAGATGAAACCTCTCAGAGTGCAACTTGTACCTGTTGCCCCTTGTCTTCTCCATGTGGCTCCTTGTGAAGAGAGAGCCTCCATTTTCTTTGTAACTGCCCTTTAAGTACTGGAATACTGTGATGTAGTAGAATACTGTGAACTCAGACCACTCTTTGTTGAAAGGCTAAACCAAAGATTGATCTGCTTTAAAGGTTTTATGTCTGTAGAGTATAACTATTACTTTTAAGAAATGCATTGCTCACTATTGATCTTTTAACTTATGATTTTTGTTAAGATACCCTTTGAAGGAATATTAGAACTCAAATAATAATACAAAACCAATAGTTTTTAAAAAGTAAAGTATGAGAACTAAATCAATAAAACATTTTTTTCTTTTGAAAGCTCACTGTTTAAAAGAGTGTGTTAAAAGTATTTGGTAATTGAGGTATTGTTGGCCACCACCAAAATAAATATAAACCTTGATGTAGGTTTTATTTAGCCATCAAACCAAGTGGCATGCTACAAAAATACTGATTGCATGTATCTTGACATGCAAATGCTGGTAATCTGGCATATACAGATAGGGATGATTTAGAGGCTGACATGGGAGAAAAATGTAGAATAAAATCATAGAAAAACAGTGTCATTAGATCTAATAGAGGAAGAGAATTTTTCCTTTTTTATCATTAAAACTCTAAATATCAAATAATTAATCTTTAATGGCAGCTGCATGATATCTAAGTTTTAGCAATCTCTAATCATTTCTAAAGGTCACCTTGATGATTTCCAAGATTTACTACTTTTTCTGGGATGAAAATATAGGAATTATTGCCGCAAGTAAAAAGCTCAAAAGTCATTATCATTCTGGTGCCTTGTTTAATAGTGGACCATGAGATGGAAACTTTTTTACTTTTTAGTTTTAGCTGGTCAAGAAAACTTTGAGGATTTATGGTCATTTCAGAGCTATTTTAATCACTCTAAGTATCTTCAAGAACCCTGCACTTCAGATATTTTTGTGGGATAATTAAAAACACACCAGTATTTCAGAGCTGCTTTCTTCTTTCTTATTTATGTCTTTATTTATTATGTGTAACCAAAAGACTTCACCGTCTGGTTTGATCACCTTTGCCTCTAAAAAACAAATGAAAATTAATAGCTATTCTTTACATAAGCTTTCAAGTCTTGAGCCTTGAAATCTCGAGATCTTTTAGTCTATCAGAATAGCATGGTGTACACAAATATTGTGTCATTAGCCTATGTCATTTAATGAAAGATCCCACTAAAATAGCTTCCTAATATCTTGCAACAGATGTAATCCAAAGAAAACCATATAAAATGGTTCACAAACACTTTTATTGTCACGCTGTAAATTGTTAAGAAGAGTGGTATGACACCGTAATACATTTATATGGCAAGATGAATGTATATTGGACTGAAACGCAATAATCTCAAATGCTGCTTTTCACGGTTAGGCAGACCTGTGAACCTTGATTGCATGTGACAACGCAGTTTGTATGGTTGTTATTCAGTAGGTGTTCTTGTGCCTTATATACTGATATTAAATATAGCAGTCATTAGGTCAAAACAGTAAAGCACATGTACAATCCAGTTATTTTGTAAACAGTCCAGCGTGCTAACTTTGAGGACTGATATGTTTTTGGTTTTGTGAACACAAAGCTATTGCACAGTAAAGGCAAGAAGAGAGTTTCTCTGGTATTACTTGAAAGCTTAGGAGGATTAACAAGTCTGAAGCATGTACAAAACCAGTAGAGAAACAACAAAGCAACAAAAAAGAACTAAAGAAAATGTTATTTCAGCGAGTGGTACTGTTTGATGATGATGATGATGATGATGACGATGATGATGATGATTAAAGGAGACCATGCATAAAAAAAGTTTTAATGATTTTTTAATTTCTGTTTATCTATATCCAGCTTATTCCAACTGAGTGTTTATTAGACTCAGTCTAAACCCTTCACTGAAGCTCAGCCTAGCCACCAGTAAAGTTATTCCTCCTTGAAAAAGGTATCACAACAGGAAAAGCTGTGTAAAGATGATCTGTGGGAAGGGAAAGGGTGGAGAAAGAAGAAGAAGAAGGTAGGAAACCTCTCAAGTAAAATTCATTCACATTTTCCCAGGTGTTTTGTTTCCTTGAAAGCATAGTATAACTGCAGTACAAGAAGGCTGCCTCTGGTAAGGGCATTACAAAAAAGTTAATGTTATTGGGATTCAGCTTCAGTTCTCCTATGCCTCCCACATGGCTTTGGGAAGGTCTGGTGCACAAATTATTCAAAAATGGAGCTGGCAGATGCAGTTTTTCTGTTTTAACTAAAATATTTTAACTGCGCAGCTGAGTCCAGCCTTTACTCCCATAAAATCCTACAGCAAGTGGCAGGGCCCAATAAACTATGATGAAGGAAGGAAATAAGAAATTAAGACAGCGAAGGAAAGAAGATGGTAAACTATGTTGTTGAGAAAAGGGTAGACACAAGCAGCAAGATGAAATAGTGGTAGAGAGAAGCAAAAAAGAGGTGAAGCATGAGAAGGGAAGGATTTTAGCTATAACTGGGCTTTGGATCGGGCTGTTTACCCCTTCCCAGGAAAAAGAATCTTAAAGTAGAAGTCTCTAATTTTGTATTGTTACATCTGGACCTTCTTGGTGGGGAATCACATGTGCCAAAGGAGTGTCATTCTTTCCATCCTGGAAAAGGTGGGAAAGTGGGAGACTTGAACACGCCAAGGTCAAAGATGGTCGTACAACTCTTACTATTGGCATGACTTAAGTTTTAAGATGTCATCAAGCATTTACATAAGAAAGCATATGTCCTGTTTGGAGAAAGGGTAACAATTTATTTGAGTTGAGATTGAAATATAAATTTGGCAGTGGGAAACAGTTTTTCTCTCTCACGAATACATGGACAAATAAGAACCTAATCACTGTATCAGAAGCTCTTACTTGTACTGTTCCATAGCATTATGCCTAAGGCACGGTGGAAGCTTCCACCTCAAAGTAAAAACCTTATCTGCACAGGAAACAAAAGCTATTCTAGTGTACTCTATAGCATGTACATGGAGGAGAGGAATGAGTAGCCAGACATTCCAGACAACAATAATGAATAAAGATTATGAAAACAACAATATTGAACATGCAAATTTAACAAACAAACAAAAAACACCCCAAAATAAACAAAAAATGGTAAAAGGAAGCTTTTAACCTGCTGCTAACTTTACCAATAGAAGGAGCTTGAAAAAAAAATGGGAAGTGTAGCATAATAAATTACATTCAGGTGAATACGGCTCAGATAAGAAGAGAGCAGTCCACCTAACATGAATAAAACAGTGTGAGATTACAGGTCAGTTACACAAATGCAATGTCCTGACATGGTAAAGGAAGATAATAGTCAGCCTGGGTGTTTCAGCTGCATGCTGATTTCTGTGTGTATGTGTCTATATAAATGACATTTTTTCAGAATAATCCAATACCCAGAACCGGAACTATGCAGCACAGGCTTTTATGTAACTGCTTCAACTGAAATGAGAGCTGATGAAACAACCTGCAGACTTTGGTGTACATAACAGAACAAGGTGGGTGAATTTGCTCTATGTTCTGTGCTTTTTAGAAGCATGAGAAAAAAATCCAAGCACCTTTTTTAATGCAGGAAAAAAGTATACAAAAGAACTATGATGACTCAGACAGATGACTTGCTTAAATAGTTTCTATAGGCTAGAATGCTTTGAGAATACTTGGTAGGGAAGGAGGTGGAAAAATCTCCTTATAGCCTAAGCTTATGAGGCTCTGCACTAAGAAAGAAAAAGATCATAAGACCAGTTCTTCAGGACCATGACATAAACCATAAATGGCAAGTATCTCTGTGTGGAGTTTTATGAAAATATTTATTTTGTTTAGTAGAAATGCAGATTAAATGAGCATATTTGAGATTGCAATATTTAGATTTTAAGTATGGCCTGTGTATTTGCCATGTTATCAACCTTGCAGTATGTTTGTTTTGTTCCTTTATCCCTTACCGTCCACTGAATGCACTGTTTTGAACTTCACTTAATAACAGATTTCATGCGTATTGAACTTTATTTCTAAATGCATCTAGGTTTTAGTGGAGGAGAAGGACTGAAACATGATCTGTGCTTTCCTTGGAAAGGAAGAACAGAAACACCTAATCACTGAGTCATAACATAATCTCCCAAATCCCTTCTGTTTTAAGTTCTATATGTGAGTTACCTGGTCTACTTGACAAATGTCAATTTTCAGTTTCTTCAGCACGTGTCTGTGTAAGCTACATGCATAACCATGGGTAGAAATAATTTGTTCACACTCATGCCTTAACTTTTTATAAACCAAATCAACAAGATACTCCTGGACAGCTTTTAGGAATTCACTTCAGTGTTTTCAATGTACCCTCCACACCTAGAATTAAGAATTTCACACCTGAGGATTGCTGGGCATTTACTATATTGCATGGTATGTGGTACAGTATATATTGAATATAGCTGGCAAACCTGTCTAGCTGTGTGTTGATTATTCTGCTTATAACTACCTTCATCCTCAATTAAACTTTTGTTCTGTGACTATAGATTGATTTTAATCACCCCAATCAAACACTGTTGCACACTAATTGTTCATTATGATTGCAGAGTATCTTTACAACATCAGATTTTCAACTTATATGATTTTCACCTTTGTCTTAATTGCCAAAGTTAATTAAATTAATTGTGGATTAAGATACCTTAGCTAAGATGATGACATACAGATTTACAATTCTTCCAATAAGAAAGTCATTAGCATTCATTAGATAAGCCTCATGATTGCTCTGCAGTTCGACATTGATAGATGAGTGCATATCATGGGTTGTCTGAGTGTAAACAAAGTGAAGCATCTAGTGGATACCTAACTACTTTTAAGGTGTAGTACATGATCAGCACACATTCTTTTCAAGACTTAGACGTGGATGAGATAGTACAGTGGTGACAATGTTTTCTTAATTCTCCTCCATTTTTATTTCATTTGAAATCTGATTTTCTATTCTAAGTATTTTTCTTATTGTTACATTTGAGAAATTAATTTTGTCATTTCTTAAGGGAACACACTTGAGAGCTTAATCTTGTTATTTCTTAAGGGAACATTATTATTTACTGCAATGTACAGCTTGATCAGTTTAGCCATAGCATGTTTTATCGCAGTGGGATGAACCCCATGGAGTTGAAGCAACATTGAATGTGAAGTCTGCTATCTAGAACCTGAGCAACAACACTGAAATGGCCTTCCCATTTCCCTCACTGCCACTGTGCGTAAAATGTCAGAAAGGATCACGAATGATGTCCAAATAACAGATGACTTGATCTAATGCAGTTAGAGGAGAGCTATAGCAAAGTTGAACCCCTTGGTTTCAACTCGAGCTTAATGCAAAGAGAGGTTAAAATTGGATTGGTTTTACAGAAATGACAGATCAAAATTTCTCCCACACAGAGCAATGAGAAAAATCAACTCTGTGAAAACAGACGGGGTTGGGGTGGGGAGGAGATTGAACTCAGAGACATTGTGAGGTTATATAGTGACTGTCTTCCCAAGGGGACACAGTATATTTGAATTCTACACTATTTCAGGATTAGGCTGAGAAATCCTCATAGAACTATTTTTTCCTGGCTTTCAATGTTATAAGTAAATACACAACTTACTCTTCAGGTATAGTAAGTTGGCTGTTCTGTGATATTAGAGATGAGTAATACTGTCTTTGCAACTGTAAAAGACTGTCCACCCAAATTAGAATTAAATCATTAGTAGATTTTAGATAATGTGAAGCTGCTGTTTAAATGCTGCCCAGGCATGAAACCTTGCACAATATTTCCATCTGTAAATCGGGAATCTGTATCTAACCCAGATGATATTAGTCCTTATTTACAGTCATTTGCACTTTGAGGAAACAGAGATGGAAGTATGTGACTCTGCATAACTATGACTGATAAGATTAAGAATTTGGTGTATAGTTTAAGTTTCCACTAGTTTAACTCTATGAACCAAGGCTTCAAAAACTATTCTGCTTTGATCCTCCTACTGCTTTAACAGCCTTGTAAAACAATAAAATAGTGTCCTGATAACTATTGAGAATCTACATTTAATTTCTGATTCTTGGGGGNCCAAACTGTAGGCATGTTGGTAGTGGTTTCTCCTCAGAAGCTCTAAGCTTGGTCCTGTTTAATATACCTTTCATCCTTTGAAGATGTGTGCTCTGAGATTTCAAGTTATGTATATTTTTAGACATTTTGTTGCTTCCCTAGTAAACACTTCTACAAATCATCTTCTGAAACAGAACAAACTACTTGTATGCTGCAAAGCCCAGTTTTAAGTCCTTTGTCAAGGCTCCCATAGAAGCCCTGTGGCAGAACTGCCACAAGACATTGCTCAGCTGCTTCAGCTGAAACATTATTCTTTCTCCTTGCTTCCCCCATGAGACTGAAAAGGTCGTTGCCACATTCACTCATAAACTCTGGGTTATTCAACAAGTTAACCTAAAGCACATAGGCAATATCCTCCTGGAATCAGAAATTCTGATATAGTCTTAAAGCAGGGCAGCCTGGTTAAACTAAATAAGAAAAGGGCCCAGTGATAACTGGATTGTGTGTTTAAAGACTGCATGATAGACTACACAAGCAAGATAGATGGTACTGCTTTTCTACTTTCAAATCGTTCATTTTCAAAACTCCGAGTGCTTTGATTAATACACTGAATAATTAAGTTTGAACATTAAAAAAAAATAGAACTTACAAAGTTGGGTAGTAACTTATGTTGCTGCTTTGATATAGATGTGCCTGAATCTAAGATTTCTCACTTCTTACCAGGAACCGTGGTCAAAAATCCAATAAACTACTGTGAAAGTACTAAGAATTCTGCTAGCACTGAAGGTGCTGCAATATGTATTTGTTTATATATATATAAAAATGCAGTTTTCCAAAAGCAATTAAACATTTCCATAATCTTTCTTTCTTTAAGTAAGAGTGAATATGCATAATTTCTAATAACTTCCCTGGGTTACAATGTTCACAGGAAAATGCTAAAAGCAGCAATATCCACGGCAGTTTCATATACATATCACATTTTCATTTCAGAGTGCAATTTTCTGACACTATTTATTCATTGCATATTTATTTTTTCACTACCTGATTTTGAAAAAGTTTCAGTATATATGGAATTGTTAAGTTCATATATACATTCAGAAGTCTATTGGTGGATCTTGAACAAGAGTATCTTAAATAGAAATGAAAATATTAGAGTCATTAGCAGATAGTGAGGAATGTATGCTTCTGGAGATAAATTTTATTGCCAACTCTCTGGCTAAAGAGGCATTCGTGCTACTTCCTAGACAGGAATAGGTGTGCTTAGATTAGCTAAGTAGTGAGCTAGGGGTGTAAAATACAAATATAGATTACACAGCACCTCCAATCCCCAGCAAGGAAGAATTTTTCTCTGTGAGAGGGGGGAAGCATTATCTCATATACTGGGATAAGTCTGATTATTTCTTCTCTTTCAGCTGATGTAGGAACCCCTTTAAAAATGTTGAATTCTGTTATTTTAAAATCCTGCAGAAGGAGTTTAATCACTGAGACAAACACAAATGTTTCCACCTCTTAAAAAAGCTCGCCAATCCAATGAGGAGGGCCTCCACTACTGTTGATTCTTGTATTGATTCTTCCATATTGATTCTATTAAAGTCCTATTTAACTGTCTCCCAGACTTAGGCAATCTTATTAGAGGACTAAAGAAACAAATTATTCTTGTTTTTAGTGATCATTTTCACTTTCTCAGATTCTCAGATTCCAAGAAAGTATCCAAATCAGACTTAAATAAAATACAAATGCAGATCTAGTCTGGCAGACCTGAATTACTATTTTTAAACAGTAAAGTGATATGTCATTTGAAGATATAAAAACTAGAGAACTATATGCTGGAATAATTCTTTTTATGCATTTTTAAACATATCCTGGAAAAGAGCAGATGTTCTGTACCACATTTTTCTCCCTTGAAAATAGAGGGATGGGATGTATGTAGATACAAACATAGAACAGCCCCGGTTGGAAAGGACCTCAAAAGATCATCTAGTCCAACTTTTCATGGGAAAAGAATCCTAGATGAGATTGTCAAGCACTCTTTCCAGTTGCATCTTGAAAAACTCCAATGATGGGGACCCTACCATGTCTCTTGAGGAGGATATTCAACTGAATGGTTGTTCTTACTCTAAAAAAATTCTTTCAGGCGTTGAGATGAAACCTCTCCCAGTGCAACTTCTAGCTATTGCGCCTAGTCTTCTCCATGTGGCTCCTTGTAAAGAAAGAGAGCCTCCAACCTCCTTGTAGCCTCCCCTTGCACTTTCAGGAGGCTGCTCTCGAATAACTCCCAGCACACACAAGCTCCTTTGCCCTCCATAGTTGCTTTTCTTGGATTCCCTCACAGCTAGGCTCTGAGTGTGTTGATGTTCGCTTTTCTAAAATCCAGAGTCTTTATCCTACTACTGGTCTTCAGTGTGCTCAGCGGGATCTTAAAATCCATAAAGTTGTAGTTGCTGTATCCAGGGCTACCATTTCCAGTTATGTTGTCAAATAAGTCTTCTTGGTTTATAAGCAGTAAATCCAGCAATGTGCTGATCCTAGTCATCATGTCCAGCATCCGTAGCAGGAAGCAGTCCTCAGTGCATTCTAGCAACATGATGGAAAACTTGTGCACTGCTGTGTTATTTCACCAATAAATATCCAGGTAGCTGAAGTCATGAGGACCAGGTTATGTTGGACCAAGATTTCCCTGAACAGCCAAACTAAGCTTTTGTTGGCCTTGTCATCCTGACTGAGAGATCAGTAACAGATACCTAACATAAAATGCCCCTTGGTGACGATCTCTCTCTAATCTCCATCTAAAGCCATACAATAGAACTTTCATGGTCTCTGTAGCTTACCTCTATATATTCAAATTTATCTTTTACATAAAATGCAACTCCAAATCCTCTTCTTCCTTTCCTGTCTTTGCAAAAGAGTTTGTAGCCATTGTGGTCTTCCAGTCATATGATTTATATCACCATATTTATGTAATTCCTATGACATCATAACTCTCCGATGGGGCACAGAGCTCCAGTTCCTCCTGTCTGTTGCCCAGACTACGTCTCGGTATACATACAATTAAGGTAGCTGGACTTAGGGTTCTTGGCTTTGGGAAGGGTTGGAGAGAATTCTTCAATAATCTGGTATTGCTCATCCACCTTGTTGCTGATGGCTATACAGGTGACACGGCTGTGGACCCTACCCCCAAGCTTGTTAGTTTAAAGCACAATTCAGTAAGCCAATCTGCTAGTTAAGATTCTCCTGCCTCTTCTAGGTAAGTGGATCCCATCTCTCCCCAGTAGGCTGTATTTTTTGAATCATGTCCCTTGATCATAGAAACCAAAGTCCTGGCGACACCATCAATCATAAAGCCAGGTTCTGATCTGCATGATACATCAAATTCTGCCTGCAATCCTATCCCTGACTGGCAAGACAGAACGGATCACTTGGCTATCTGTCCCTTTCGCTTGGGCCCTTGGGGCTCTGAGGTCCTCTTTGATGTGGCTCAGGTTTTGCTTGCATTGGTGCCCACACGGAAAACAAGTAGAGGATAGTAGTCTGTGCTTTTAACCAGTAGTGTCATTCTCTCTGTGACATCCTGGATCTCCTGTCAAGCTGCAAACTTCCCTTGACTGTGTATCAGGCCAACAGATTGGTGACTCAGTGCCTCTCAGCAGAGTCACCCACCACTGGCACTCTTCACTTTCTTTTGTGGCTTTTATTGTGTGCTGCTGGTGCGGTTTCTCCCAGTGAATCTTGCTCATTCGTTGTGACAACTATGAAGATTTTATATCTTTTGCTAGTTGGTGCATATGAAAGGGGAGAGTGAAATGATACCCTATACTCACCAGTCACCAGAGACCATGGCTTCTCCTCCTCCAAGTTGTTGCCTGTTCTCTGTTGACACCCTTTGTCTACTAGTCCTTGGAAGTCAGTGCCAATGGGCCCTACTATTTCTTCTTGCAGTCTCAAATAATTATGTATTTCCGGTTCCCTCGTCCTAATACAGTGTAACCTGATAACTTCTTTCTGCAGCTCCTCCACCCACTGCTTGAGTGGCTCTACCAGACCACAACTTGTGCAGGTGGATCTTCCAGTCTCTTCCACGCAGGAGGGAAGGGTTCAGTTTTTGCAACCCTCCACCTGGACAGTAGCTTCCCCGATAGGAAGCTCTGTATGGATGGTGTTGCATGAAAAGGGGCAAAATGGTTTTGGCAGAAAATAAACCCCCTTGTGTTCTAACACTCCTCACTGAGGTGGGAGGCTAGGTGCAGCTAGGTTTAAATTCTGACTGATGCCCAATTCAGCACTATCAGTCCAATCGTGTTTAATATGTGTTAAACTATTACGATTTGGATACACTAATAGTGGACTGCACCTTCAGTCTAGTCGTGCTCCTGAACTAGCACAGCCACTCTCGAGTCTTTAGTCGAGACCGAAAGGACTAGCTACTTAAACAGTGCAGTTTATTTAAACAACAGATATACAGGTTCTTAGGATTGCCAGTGATAAATACACTGTCTGCAAAGCACGTGCAAATAAAGATATTGTTAAATATACAAAACCTGTGACAAAGTTATAAACAATACAGCCTGGCTATAAATGTAGGAGAGAGATTCTCTAGAGAGATTTCTAAATTCTGTGAGGAAACACTTGGTATAATCTAAGTCTTACCCAAATGTGTCCCTATAGGGGGGAAGAAAGGCTCAGCCCATTGACTGGTCCTGGAAGTTAGTGGTGGAGTTCTCCTGACTTGTTCGCAATGGTGTCTTCCCTGATATCCCCGCTCTCTCAGGCTATTTTTATACTATTTTTTTTTATCTTCAGAGTGGAGTTTGGGTGACTTTAGTCATAAATACTTTTGTTATGATTGGTGTACTAAAAGAGGAGTGGTCACACCTTGGGGGAGGGTAGTCTCTGGGATGGAGGTGTGTTTTGGTACATTGTAATGAGCAAAGTTCTCACAAAGGACAGCATTTCATCAAAATTTGACAAAATGTTGTCTCGGGTAGCAAGTAGGACGCTTATCTCTTTCGTAGTAAGCAAGTAGGCAGCTTATCTGTCCCACAGTACCCATATCCCATATCTGCTATTCGTCACAAGGGAAGGCCACGGAACAAGCGCGTTCTGTTCCATCCCTCGTGTAGTTTCACAAAGAACCTTGTACAGGGAATCGCAGATGCTGCATTCTTCGTGTGCCAGCTGCGGCTGTATTCTACCTCAGAAGCGTCTTGATTTTATGACTTTCCTTGATGTGTGAACAATGCTGTACTTTCATGTTCTTGGCCAATTTAGTAATTATTCCACAGATGGCTACTTCCACTCATCCCAGGCTAGCCTGGATAGGTAGGCAGCTGGTTCCTGCTAGCTGCACACACTGTTCCTTGGTCTTTACCATCATCCTTCCAACAACATCTGCCTAACAAGCTCTTTGTTCTCTGGAGATCGCAGGTTGCGGGGTAGACTTGCACAGCTGCCAGTTAGGTGAGGTAACCATTGGGACTGCAGCCTAAGCCTGCAGGTGAGCAGAGCAGGCAGCAGCCTGATGACTGTCAGAGTGCAACAGCCCTTCCTGCACGCCCTTCCCCATGAACAGCTGTGAAGACTGCCACGCCACTCCCTCCTAGTTTGCACATGCTGTTTGTTGGTGCTGCCTATGGGCCAGTTATATGTGACCTTCTGCAGTTTGAACTGGCCACGGGGATTGCTAGCACTGCCCAACTCTCACCTCACTGTCTTGCAAGAGCTGTCAGCTGCAAGTTTGTTGCTACACACTCATAACCCAAGGGAGCCGGGGACCTAAAAATGCCCTCAGACTCTCCCTGGGAACATCACAAGCCCCGCACTCCTCCCAGCACAGCGCAACTCCTGCTGCTCTTGGCATCGGTTTCTTGCAACAGTTATGTGTCAGTAATAAAATAATGCAGGTGCTCAAAAAATTTCTGTTATTTCAGTTTTTAAAAGGGATAAGAAACCATCTACACTTACAGCATAGTGGGGACATTCAGTGATATAAGAAATGATAGGTTGTAGAAAGCCATTTAATGCTCATATCAATAGAAACAAATTTGATTCACATCCTTGAAGGTATATAAGTAATATGAAATCCCCAGGTAATACTAAGAGTCTGTGTGAGTGGGGACAACAAAGACTCTCATGGGACATTTTCAAGACTGATCTAGAAAAGTCCTATTCAAATACACCATTTCTCAAACATGGCTTTTCTGCTTATATGCAGGTTTTGTACACTAACTTGCTGATAAATTACCTACACAGAAAAGAATCATTGAATGTCTTTATAAAAGGTGATTATTAGGGCTATTTGAGTACCTAAAGTCTATGGGATTGTCTGAACAACAGGTTATCTAGAATTTTTTTTAGATTTTCAGTGAAGAAGCTGAAGAGATATCTTCTGATAAAGGTTTCTTATCTTGCTTTTTGGAAATATTTCAGAATTTCAGTTAATAATATGACAAAACCCCAAAAAATTCTTAATGGAAAGCACAGTAAAACAAGCAAATGAAAACAAAAAAGTAATACTTAAAATTTATTGAGCCAACAATTTGACACAGATTATGGAAGAAACAAATTTTTTCACTTCAAGTTTGGTGATATCTGTTTAGACAGGAAGTATGATGGAACCATCTTCCAGAGCTCAGGTCTCTTTGATTACTCCTAAACTCTCTGTACAGTGATCATGTACTACTAAATCAGCTGCAGGGCCCTGAGTTTCCTCCTTCTTCACAAGGGCTCATTTTCATGCAAATTTCTTCGATGACTGACAGCTGAGGAGGACCTTGTCAGCTCGTCTACCTTTGATCCCGAAACGTGGGTTCCTGAATCAAGATCCACAATCCAGTTCCCATTCATCACTGAGTCCAGTCTGGAACTTCCCCAGTGCCTGCCAGTGACACCTCCCTGGGAGCTTGGTACGGTTCTGTATATATTTGTATATGTTGTATCTTTTTCATTATTTCCCTTTTATTTTATTACTAAAATTTCATCAAAGTAGTTTAGTTTTTCCTAAACTCAGCTATCTCTTTATCTCTCTTCTTCTCCTTGGAGCAAGAGGTGGGGGAGAGCATTTGTCGTCTTGTCATCGTCCAACCTGGCCCAAACGATGACAGCTAGAGAAGATTTTTATGATTTATTGTGCTTTTTTTTTGTTGGAAACAAAAGTAATGTAGTAGTAAAATGGAAATATACTGACTTATTTATACAGCATTTATCTATTCACAAATCTATACACAAATGGTATAATTTTTCAGATTACAATCAGTTTAGGTGAAACAATGATCAACTAGTGACAGAAATCCCAGAAGTTCTAACCTTTAGTAGATTTACTGAGGAAGAAAAAAGTAGAAACATTGATACTTCTTTTGGACAAAATTCAATATAGGCTTGTATTTAAAATTTAGGTTACATCAGCAGCTTAGTATGGGAACAGATTTTACAAACCAAATAGTAGGGTTTTTTTCTTTTTTTTTTTCTTTCTTTCCTTTTTTTTAATGGAGTGTAATTAGTTTGTACTTGCTTTCTAATGACATATGTTTTTTTAACAGCTTAAAAAAAATAATTTTGCTCCAAGAACAATATCCTCACAAAATGGCACTTTACTTTTAGCCTCCTTCTAGAAAACAGACTTTTCTGCATAGGCAATAAGGCATCTCTAACATAGGAGATACAGATGTTTAGAAAGAACCTAAAAATTCATAGTTTATACATGGAGGCCATTGCTGTTGTTCCCAGAGTGCCAAGGCTGGGACTCGTTAAACATTACAGTGGCAGCAGATTACTGACTGTTACAGGGGAGGGCAGGTGGGGGTGGGGGATGGTGAAGAAGAAAAAAAAAGAATTAAAAACGCAAACATTTCCATCACAAGCTTCATTCCGTTCAGTGAGCTGACAGAGAGTTCATGAGGGTAAAAAGCTGTCTTACCTAGAATCGACCCCGGTACCAGCATAAAGCACAGCAATGATCGCTGTGACTTAAGGTGAATGGCCCATGAGTCAGTGATTTCTCCTATGATATGCTGCCAAAATTTTAACAAGTTTCTTCAAGTGCTTTCCACCCTGTGCCTGTAATAAACATGACATTTTCTAGCTGAAATACACTGTTGGCCACCGATAAAATCTCATATGCTTTCCCTCTTTTTCTTGGCTTCATTTCCTATTTCATACCCTCAATACTGCCATGCTGATCACTTCCCTGTTCTTCAGCCCTCTTAGTTCGCCACCCTGCCCCACCATCATGCTCAGTAATGCTTTATCGTGGTAGTATCACAAGGAAAAGGAGAATCTGGTTGCCTTAATGAAACGTAATGAATGATTTTCCTAAAGTTCATGTGACTTGTTTTCAAAACTGAAAATAAAGTGATGTATTCATTTTGGTAATGTAAATTTCTGAAATAAATGTTTAGTATATTGCATAAGTTTTTCCATTTTTGGAAAAAAAATGTTTGGCAGATGCATTTTGAAATTAAGTGATGCTGTTTGGCATGCTTACTGGGTAGATTTGACTTTTCAATTTTTAAGGGTACACGTTATTATAACATTCAAAATAGCCTAGTCAACCTAAATTTTCACAAAAAGCTTTGACTAACAAATTTTCTTTTTAAAAATTTGCTACTGATTTCCTGAGATATGTGAAACGTAATCTTTCCTTTTCCCTTCTTCCCTTCCATATGAAAAGGAAATACATCCAGGATCTTTTACTTATGAATTAGAAACCTGGTTCTGTTAATTCATTTATATACACCAACATTTGTACCCATCCCGTCAGCAATTACGCATTCCTGCTGTAAATCCATGAGATTTTTCACGTCTAGAAAAGTCAATGGAAATTATGGTGAACACAAACAGCTCGTTTGTACTTCATGTACTTTGAAATTTTTAAAGGAGGAATTTGATACATTGTACACTGGTTTCACATAATTTTATTCAGAAGAATGAGGTTTGTAGTAATTACTGAGGTTTGCTGCACAATCTGAGTAACCATTTTGTAGGTTCATTTGCTCAGAACGATGCCTCGTTCGGATTTTCAGACTGCATAAGTCTCCAGAGCTCCAAAGAAGACAAAGATTTTGTAAGCTTTTTGTACCTAACGCCTTTCACTTTTAAAAATCAACCATCACTGAAGGACTACTGAAAATCCATGTTATTTAATAATGTGAAAAAATGCACTGTTTTGTGGATATGGTTTAAAAATCCATAAAGTTAATAAAATTTTACTTCAAACTCCTGCTTAGTTTTACTGGTACTAGCACATCAATATTGCCATGCCAGCACACAGATGAGCCTGATATGGAAAGTAACTAACTGAATCAAAACAATGGGAAGAATTACTCTTCACACATTCTGTTTACTGACACACCATTTATAACTTATTGAATTTGTACAGAACAAAGCAAAGAATAAATCCAGGCACTGTAGTGATCCGTGGGAGCTGTAACAGTGTTCAGGACCACTGCTCAGCCCATGCTACCTGCTTGACAGAAGGGCAGGACAGATAGTGGTGTGCTCACTGACCATGTGGACTTTGCTCACGAAGGAATCCAGGGCAGTTTTGCAGCAATTTATTGTATCGTTAGTGGCAAGCACTTTCAGTGCAGTCTGTTTTGTCAAAGGGGCAACACAGTTCTAGACTTCTGACCCAGTCATGCATTTTGATTGACACTTAAGTGAAAAGACACCGTCATACAGTCAGGAAGAATTTGTGGAATACAATGACACAAACAATAACGTATGTACAGATTTTCTTTTCTTACTAAATGTTCCCCCAGAATCTTACCTAATAACAAAGATGCTTCATGTCCAGTTTGCATTATAAAAGGCTAAGATGTACAACTGCAGGTGTTATTGTTGTGCAATTGTTATGCAATTGCTTTTATGATTTTAACACCCTCATTTGGCACGCTCTATCAAATCCTATTTTCTGAGTATTTCCTTTTTGTCTCAGGTTTTGAAGTTTATGCCCAACTTTGTTTTACCTTATTCTAAGTTAAATCCTAATGTGACACATCTACTTTTATGTTTGAAAGAGTATTAGTTTTCAGAATGTGATTACAGTACCTTAGAAGGTACTGTGTGGAATATGTGATTTCAATATCTGTCTCGTTCTGTAAGGTATTTTGCTGAAAGAGTTAAATGTAAGAAATGTTAGTAGAATGTCAGTATTTCTGGTATTTTATATATATATATATATATATATATATATATAATATATATATAAAGAGCTTACTGGTCTGAGTGGATGTGCAGTATTCAAAATTGTGTTCTTTTGAATCAGTCATCTACAAGAAAAGCCTGCTTCCAAAAGCAAAGCACCACCTTGGTTTCCCTACTCAAAATCCCCATGTCTGTCCACCCTGTGCAAGTTATTTTGTATGATTGTTTCTTCATAACAACTTCTCCAGATTTCTCACAGCTCATCAAGCTGCAACTGAGTGGGTACCCTTTGCAATCCTTGAGAAAATCCTCCACAGCACACAGCTTAAAAGTAACTTTTCAGATAGCCTTGTTGATAAACAGAGTCTGATTTTCTTAACTAGAGTCTGATAGCTCTTTTTCTGGGCTTTTTCTTCGTTGAACAGCCTAAGATGCTACAGAACTCATTTTCCTTTCAGCCTAAGCCTTTCTACTCTCTGGGTATCTAAAGTGGACTGGTATTTTGAGGCAGCATTAGCTTACATTATGGTGAACAACCAAAATAAAGATTAATTTACACACTTCCTTTTGTGAAGATTGCTGGAAAAAGCTATTAAAGTGTTGGTAAAGAATATTCAAAAGACAGTGGCAGATTTTGATACAGAAGTCTATTGAGGAGTTTTCAGGTAGATAAATATGGGAAGTTTTTTGCACCTGTAATACTCATTCACATGCAGTGCTAAGCTGTACATCACTTGAGCATTTTCAATGCAGAAAAAGTACTTTATGTAACAACAGGCAACACAGTGTTCTCTTTACTGTAGTTATTTAATTGGCAAAAAATATCAAACATTTGGACAAGCTTTGAGAGGTGGAGCTAGGGAAGTTATTAAGGCTTTCGTTAACTGGTCAGTGCAGTGAGCAGGTTAATAATTAATCCTCTTGTATCAAGGCTAAGCAAAAACCTTCAGCAATTTGTGCTAAGAATATGAGAAATCCCAGAATTTTTTTAGAATCTGACAATTAAACACATTTATGCAGTTTGATGGAGCCGATCCCTACAGACAATACAATGTGTCCTACTATAAAAAATGCTATTAAAAGAAGTGTGGATGAATGTTTGTCAACAGCTATTGTTGCAGAGGTTGTAATAAAAGTATGTGCACAAAGTGTATTATATTCTATAATGAAAAATATCTGACACGGATTAATTTAAACCCCCTTTCTGAGCTTTGGTTGTTGTGTACTAAAAATTTGTAAAAGGTCTCATTGCTGCTTGTCAAAAATCCATGTTAGAGTAGTCTGCATGCATCCAGCCTAACTATACATCAACGAATGCACTGGTGTTGTGCTAAGCTACTAAGCAGCCTCGCTTGCTAAGTTCACATGGACACATTACCCAGAAAGAAGAATTTTCCTAAGCTTCCAAACAAACCAATAGGAATTTGAAGATACTTTGTTGTTTTCATTAATTCCTTACTTATACCAGGAGCACACCTCGTATCCTGTACTACAGGATCCTCAGAGTGCATTTTTGATCTTTATTACATTTAAGTTCAGTATAACTGGCGTTGCTGAGGCACGGAAAAATATTCTGTTGCAATGGCAATCCAAACATGGCCTTTCTTACACAGAGCAAGTTTACGGCTTGCACACTTAATCTGAAGCAGAAAGGCAATGCATTGACATGTTCCAACAGTTTTAGTAACCTACACAATTAGAGGGATGAAAATGAAGCCCACAAGGAGAACATGGCACAAGAACATCTACAAAACGTTACGTGTTCAGTATTTTTGGCTAGATACCAAGAACTAACAAATATTGATCAGAAATTTAAAAAGAAAGAGAGTAAAAGACATCTGTACAAAAGCATCTTCGAAAAAACGTCTGAATACAACACATAACTTTGGTTACTCTTTGTTGCAAAGATTTTTTTGTTTATACTTTATAGATATGTTCTTGAATTTATCCTCATGTTCATGTTCTTGTTTGTATCACCAACGCAAGCTTCAGTTGTGGAACTTTGAAAAAAATGAAAAGTTCAGATAAGAAATTATTATAAATATTCAAACAACAGAGTCTACAGGATGAGGACTGCTTACAACACAAAGAAAATAGTTGTAAACAGTGACATTTGTGTTTGAGACTCTGTTTTGACTTTTGAAATTACACAAAACTGTCTGATCCGACCTATGTGTTCTAACACTGTGGAATGTCATTTAGTGTATTTAATTTCTGTCAAAGCCATTAGAATTCTGATCTCTCCAGAAGTTTATGAATTGTCCAAATTTTAAAGATTTTTGCCAGAAAAACTGTCTTCCCAGAGAACTGTAATTTACCCAGCTAAATACAACCTTATATATCTATGTACCTAAATATATGTTTGTACACGTATGTACTTAAATAGATAAATAATTATAGAAGGGCATTTGGAGTTAATGAAATGTTAGGGGTGCTTGGCAAAAAGACAGTATTTCATCAAGATGCTATGCTCACAAACCTCAACTATTTAACAAAGACTTGTCTGGAGAAGAGGCANTTTGGGATGAAAGATCATTTTTATACAAAATGAAATAGAATTTGAAGCTGGGGCTATTCCTGTGCTGGCTGGCACCACAGCCAGCAGGATGTGGAATGACTAAAACATAGCGTTTGTTCTTGTGTGATCGAAGAGTCCTTGACAGAATGGGGAAATATGGAATTGTCATTCAGTGTGTAGACATGTAAGGTTTCCTATTCATTACTGATGGTGTAATTGAGTAATGTCTACACATGCTTCATAAGAGGTAATGAATGTTTGTTTACAGCTAACAAGAATGTAGTATTTTCTGTTTCAATTATACATTACAAATTCTTCTACAGTGCATCCCCATTTCTTTAGCAGAAGTAGAACCGCAGCATTTGTGAATTCAACTCTCATTTCAAAGCCTGTGCTTAAACCAGTGATTTATTTTCTTCCCTTAATGTTTTCTGTAAACCGGGAATTACGTTTGTCAGATTTACAACATTTGTCTGTGTTTAGTCTGTGATGCAGAGTCACAGGTCTTCTTGCAGGGTAGAGATGATGCATTTTGATTTGTAACTCTAGTAGGAACAAACTGCACATATACGGATAACATTTAGCCACATGTGAAGGAAGATGTCCCTTCTGCTTTGCGGCACGTATCTCATTGATTTTCAGAATTTAAAATTGTTGTTAGTACAGCATTTCAATCTTCCCTTCATAATATATTTTCATAGGAGAAACAGTACGATAGATTTCAAAAACTTCCCACAACCATGAAATCCTCCTTAAAACATACTCATTAAAGATTCTATCAACTACTACTTATCAACTCACTTAATATTTGTAGGAGCTCAAAACACATTTGGTGGTAATCATTTTTTGCCTAGAAGATACTTTATCTTATCCAAGACAGTGAGAATTTGGGACAAATTAAACAGAAAAAAAGTATACTATGCAATCCTTTAAGGATTTAGAGACTCACTTTAACCTTTAATTTTTTTTTGTTATTTATGCATTAGTGCATCTTTCTAAAGGTTATAAACATGATAGACATACACATTACCAAAGGACTGTCCCACTGTCATGCTCTTTACCTCCTTTCTATTGACCATGCAATTTACATGAATTTAATTATATGTTTCAAATAGCCTTTTTTTTTTTTTTTTCCTTATTACAGAAAAAAGTTCAGAAGTAAATATCTGGTTTTCCATTTTCAGCTTTTTGCATTTATAATAAAGCAGAGAAATTAATGATTATGGAAAAAACATAAGATAGTTAATGAAAAAGCTCTGCACCTTCTTTTTCAACCTTATCCCACATGTTGAAATACATCTGTGTTCTTACTTCACAGGCATTCTTCTTGAGAGTTACACTACGATTAAAGTAAACAGTAGCTGATAGACTAGAAGATAAAACAACCACTGCAGCATATATAAATTTTATGATGTGGTTTGCTGTTGCATTGTGTATGAGTCCACTGTCTCTCTACTCTGCAAGTGGCTTATAGTGATATAAAATTTAATAGTTTGATCGCTGATTAGTATAGATAGGTAAAGGCATCTCAGAATACATTGAACCTTGGAACTGAAGGTTGCTTTAGAGGTATGGGCAAATTTCCAGATAGTTTTCTGGAAAGTGGGCTTTGATGAAGTACCTTTAAACTGATTTCTTCTACCTTCAATTTCAAGACATAGAAAAGATTCTGGGAGACAAATGGTAGGAAGGTTCTTTCTTGCTATGGGAAAGCAACTTGGGTCAATAACAGCAGGGAGAGTGAGACACATCGATCTGTTCTACAGACATCCATTAGAAAATTCTTGCTTTTGTTTAGCCCACCAGATTTCCCTCATTTTATCTTAGAGTTTCTATGGGATCGTTCATTTGTTTGTTAAAGAACCACAATCTTCACAGTGCTGGTGTCCTAAAGGTCATACAGATTATGAGTTTCTGTGAAGAAAATACTAACTTGCATTCACATATTACTGCAGTTGCCGATTACCCTGTTGTAATCCCCTGATTTTGTGTTTAACACTCTCATAATCCCTCCAAGAGACACTCTTAAGTCAGATAAAGGAGCAGAGCTGGCCTGAGCAGT
>VXBH01005243.1:0-37671 GCA_013400035.1 Rynchops niger
AGATGCAGATGGGGATGGGGATGTGGGTGGGGATGGGGATGGTAATGGGGATGTGGGTGGGGATGCGGATGCTTCCTCTGCTGCCCATCCAGTCAGGTAGAGAGCAGAGATTGCTCTGACAGAGCGGGTGAATAGACGATATAAAACTGGCGATGGAAGAGGGCTGTGTCCCTGTCTGCCGCTGGAGTACTCCCAAGAAAGGTATGAAGGGCCATGCAGGTCCACGGCCTTGGCTCTGCCCAAGGCGAGATGCGCAAGAAGACCTGTTGAGGTCAGGTTGTCTCTTTCACAAATAAAAAAGAATCCACCAAGGGAAAATGTAAGCATCCTTCCTTTCTCAAAAGAGAAACCTTGATGCTGGCCCTCAGGGGCACAGCAGGTTTCTGCAGCCCGCGAGCCTGCCCTGCCGCAGCCCTCGCCTGCAGGGCTCCACATGGCTGCCTCCCCGTCACAGCCCGGAACATGCCTTTTCTCAGCTGGCAGAGAAGAAAATGTGCTGGGAAGCAGAGATGAAGGCTTTCGACTCAAAGAGCCCAAGGCAAATGAGAATGCCGGGGGGGAGAAACACGAAACTAGGAGGTGCACCTACTGCCCCGGTGTTAGAGCTGCCCTCGAGCAGGCACAGGAGCGTTTGTCAGCTCAGGGGTGCAAACAAACCAAAACCAGAAAGGGGCTGGGTTAGCAAGAGGGGGAGGAGAAAAATATTTAATCTTGAGCAATCAACAGCCCTTAGTTCGGCCTGAACATTGCTGTGTTTCCTAACCCTATATTTAACTCCCCTTATACTTAAGGTCACTTGTAATGGAAAAAAAATGCATTTTAAAAACTTCCATTGGAGATCCAAATAGTTACAGAGGCCCTAAGGTGAAACAAAGGGGAAAATAGAAGATGTTGAAACAAACGCGCTTTTCAGCTGTGTCCGTTGTCGAAATCATGAGTAATTTCAGTTCTCCCCAAATGCATTCCTTTTGTGAAGGGGAGAAGCCTGCCCTCCTCGCGGGCAGCAGCTCGGGGGTTATCCAGCAGAAGAGAAAATCATTAGAAGAGTTTAAGGAGAGGGAGGCAGCTCAAGCCTGTACCTGTGCCCTGGTGCGCGCGTGATGAAACAGGTTCCTGACTACACTGAACCGATTGCATATTTGGTATGAACATATAATCACCCGGCTGCAAAGAGCAGCGGGTGCCGTAGTTCACCACCCCTCGAGCCTGGCGTCTGGCTCGTGCCCGGTAAGCCCCCTCTGCCTTAGCTTTTACGGGGGGAGATGAGAAAACGCAGCCTCCTTGCCATGGGGCAAGACAGGCTCCGCGCTCAGAGGCTGCTGGTGCCGGGGGAACCGAAGCTGCTGCCAAGCCGGGGGGCCAGGGGGGTTTGGCTTCTGTGGTTTTTGGGGCAGGAAGGTGCCAGACGAAACCTTTGGGGGCCAAATCTCCTTCCGAGTATTGATGTGGGGCTTGTCCCTTAGCACTGCAAAAGGCATGAACGGCTCAGCTCGGGGGCAGCCGTGCACCGAGGGGGCGAAGGGTGTGATGTTCGGCACCTTCCCTTCCCTGCCCCTGCCAGGAGCCTCCCAGCCCGCGGACTTTGGAGCAGTGTTTCGCGCGTTCCCTGAACGGGGTCATTCGGACCTCAGCGTACAGTACTTTGCCCCCTGTGCTGAAATGGGATATAACTTTTCCAACAGCTAAAGCGTGAAGCAAACTACTGACTTAAGGGGCGCCTTTGGTTATGAAGAGTTTTGCAGAGCAGCTTTTTTGATTCCTGAGTTGATTACCCAGAGTACGGATGAGAAGAGGAAGCGCGGCCGCGCAGGGGGGCTCTGCTGGGCTCCGGCACGGCAGACCCTGCCACAACGTGGTTTTCCTTTTTCCCTTCCCAGAGGCATCCCCCTCCAGCCGTGCAGCCCCAGGACCTGGTGCCGGTGGGGAACACTCAGGGAAGATCCCGTCCCACCCAGAGACAGCAGCAGTGACGGTGGCTCGTTTTTCAGAGTCAGCAGCTACCCCCACAGCAAAGCTTCAGATGCATCAGAAAAGAGGCGTCAGCGTTAGCGAAAAGAGTGTCCCTCAGGTGGTGTGACAGTCTCAGGTCGGACTTTACCTTGGGCTGTACCCACTGCAAGAGCAAAGGAAGTCAAGCCCTTAAAAAACCCCTTTATAATGACTTCGTGTATCAGAGGTGTTTAGATGCTGATAAGATTTTAAGTTATTGCATGCTAAATGCCAGAAGTTCCTTGAAACTTTACCTTTCAGCTTCAACAACGCCGTTGAGCAGGAGGACAAACTCCTGCCCGTGGGACCAAGGTGGCGAAACCACGGTGGACCGAGAGGAGAAACCAGGGCCGCAGCGCCTGCTTTTCCCCAGTCTGAGCAGCGGAGGTGGGGGCACAGCCCCGGGCTGCTGCCGCGCCGGGGGGAGCTCCCTCGCTCCCCATCCTGCTGGAGAACCGTCCCCCCAGCCCCGTGACGCGCACAGACCCAGGACACGGCCAGGGGCATGCCACCCGCCGTCCCCCTGAGCAGTCGGAGGAGCTTCTCCTGCCGTGTCCCCTCTATGCAGTGAGCGCGTCTCCTGCTCTAAATGCCTGATCCCCAACACAGCATGCACGCCTTGGCTACGTAAGGATGCACCCTGTGCTGTCACCTAAGGTCACCCAATGCACCTAAGGTGCATCTTCCTGATGTTGGAGGCTGGCTTTTGGGCCAGAAATACAGGTGGGCAATGCCCAGCCCAGCGCCCAGCACCAAAGCTCCTTGCAGTCTTTACCGTGTTACGCTCCTGCTGCTGCCAGACGTGGCCCTCAAGGGGTTTGTGGGCTGCTGCTGGGATGCTGTTTGGACACGGGCCAGCATCATGCCTGCCGCAGAGCAGGGGCCAGCCTGGGCCGGGGGAGGAGAGCCGTGAGCGCTGCCTCCTCCTCTCTAACCCGGCACGGGTCTCCCGCAGGGAAAGCTGGCGGCCAGCAGCACTGCTTGGCCTGCTGTTCCGCAGAAAGGCCGCTCGACTTTCAGGCTGCTGAGGCTGACGGTGTCACAGCAGTCATGATGCTCTCTCCCTCTTTCTTGCTTTTGTTTACACTGTACGTACTGGTTCCACTTCAAGAACAACCCCCCCCCGTTACCCAGCATAGCCAGAAAACTCCTGACACGTGCGTCTGAGAAGCGAAGGCCTGATTGCTCCGGAGGATTTTGGATGTCAATGGCAGTAAATTAGTGGCCTTTTCCTAAAACGAGCTGCCAGAATGAGGACCAGGCGGCAGCCCGTTTCGGCTGCGTCTGTGATTCCTTTGTTATGATTCACCTTCCACAAATCTCCAAATAAACAAGTTTGTTGGCAGCGATACTCTGGTGAGAGGCAAAAAGCTGCAAAAAAAAGCCACTGAACTCTCACTTTGAACGGAGACGTCTCCCCCTGAGCCCGCGATGACCAAAGACACCCCGGTTTGCGCCCCGCGACCCCAGCGCCGGCGGCAGGTACCATCCCCGGGCGCTGGGAGCACGCAGCCTCCCACCGGGAATGGTCGCAGTGCTCTTTTGGCACGGCTCAGGGAAATGAATATTTTTCCTCTGTGCTGTCTTTTTTGAATCCTGACGTAGAAAAATATCACTAAATGCTGTCCCAATATTCCCCCTGGTTTTGCTGATCCTGGTGTCTGGAAGCAGACGATGTTGTCCCCAGGACTCCAACGCTGTAACAAGGATTTCTCCCTTATCAGAGACTTCCGCAGCCTCTTTTATTTCTTGATAGATTCTATGTTCCTAAAAAAGACGGCTAATTTCCCAACTAGAGTGCCCAATGGATCGGTAGATCTGTGATTTCAGTAGATCAATGGGTATCTAGCATTGCTTTTACTTATGTGGGCAAAATCCTTAGAACTTTTGTGCGTATTATATAAATCAAAATTATTATTTTTGGGCGTTGTGAACATGCCACTGCCTGCCATTATGTTTTTAAGAATCAAATAATGATCGTCTCACGTGGCAAAGAACCGTTTTTGGAGGAGAGAGAAGGAAATCACAAAGAATGCTCACTAATACATGAGGTTATAATATATATATTCCCTTCTCTGTTCCAAGAAAGAAAGGAAGGAACAAAACCCTCCACTTTGCCCATCTCTATAACGGGCCACGGATAGTTTTTGGCTTTGGTGTCAACAGCGTCACCAAGAGAAGGAGCGGAGTCGCTCCCCGGGGTCTCAGCCTGCGCAGCAGTGCCAGGCTGGCAGTGTGACAGTCACACCGGGCGGCCTCTTCACCCCGAGAGGAGCCACCACGCTGGTGCCTGCAAAAATTCAGTACAGTTGCTCGAGACAGCAGCTTGCAGGATACTTGAGATGCCAAAATATATCCAGGAGACAACTGCTTTGGACAGGCTGACAAATGAGCCTGTCATCCCCTGTCCCTCAGCAGAGCTCGTGCCATACATCAGCTCCTGGCGGAAGCGGCTCAGGGCCCGTCCCCTGGGTGCAACGCTCTAATTTTTTTGGGTGGTGCGTATGGGTCACGCGGGAGTCCGATCCGGGAGCAGGCACAGCCTGAGGCGCCGCGGCCACGCGGCTCTGCGGCCGCCCGCAGACGTCGCCCCGGGGACGCGGGTCCGCGGGGGTGAAAAACCAGCAGAGGGATATCGCTCTCCCAGCCTCGGAGCTACAGACTGTCTGCTTTTTCTCCCTCTCCAGAAAGAATTCGCTGAGCATTTCTGGGCTCGGGCCGTTTGTATGTTTGCGTTAGTACATGGTTAAGTTGCTACTTAATAGGTATTCCAGAAAAAGAAAAGAAACTACAGGCCAAGGTATTTTTAAATGTACTCGGCTGTCTACATCCTGTCACTCACTAACGCTAAGCTTAAAGCTACAACTATTCCTTGCCATTTTCTCCAGGCAGCGCAGGCTTTCAGGATTCAGAAATAGCCCAGCGTCCCTTTTCAATAGTTTATGAGTTGTCAATTGATGCTCGCCGCGTTCTGTGTTTAGAAATCATCCCGAGCAGCAGGATGTATGTACCAGGCCCGAGAAGTCTGTTTATAGTTCATACACATAGTTATTTAGACCAGCTGTGCTCGCGAGGTTTCTTCCTATTAGTGCTATTGTGCAAAGAGACACTGCAATACTGTATTTCAGAAGGCTACGAAATGGCAACGTTTGAAGTCCTGACTGTGGAGCAAAACCTCTCTAATTCAGATTTCTGGAGCTTTTCCTGGAGCCACGCGGATATTTCGGGAAGTCATTCAAAGGAGCAGTTTTTGGGAAGGGAGATGCTTCACAGGAGGATCTTTTCCTCCCAAACCAGGTCTTGCGTTACTTCTGCAGGGAGAGCAGTGTGGTATTTGGGCTGCGTGCTGACTATTTGTGGCCTCTTTCAGGAGACAGGTGCCCCAGCACCGCCATGAGCCGCCGATGCCCGCGGGAAGGGGTTCAGGGAGCACAGGGGATGCCTGGTCCCGGCCGGCGGGGAAGCCCGGCCTCCTTCCCTGCTGACACATGGAACACAGAGATAACGCAGAAATAACGACCACGAGAGAAGCTGGGGAAGGGGCCGGAGCAGATAAGCACGCAGAGACACCGGCCAACGCCATCCCTTCTCTAACCGAAGAGAAGTCCGCATGGAAACATGCTATTCCCCACGCTTCGCTTCACAGAATCACAGAGTCACATACTGGCAGGGTGGGAAGGGACCTCTGGAGATCACCCAGTCCCACCCCCTGCCAGAGCAGGGTCACCCACAGCAGGTGGCACAGGAACGCGTCCAGGCGGGGTTGGGATGTCTCCAGAGACGGAGACTCCCCCACCTCTCTGGGCAGCCTGTGCCAGGGCTCTGCCACCCTCACAGCAAAGAAGTTCCTCCTCGTGTTGAGGTGGAACTTCCCATGCTCAAGTTTGTGCCCGTTACCCCTTGTCCTGTCCCCGGGCACCACTGAGAAGAGCCTGGCCCCATCCTCCTGACACCCCCCCTTTCAGTATCTATAAGCGTACCTCCTTCTCATTTATACCGTGTGGGCTTTGCTGCCTGAAAAAGGGCAGAAATGCGTAACAAAAATATTACAATAGCCATGCTAGGCTAATGCAGAAATAATTATCGGTTGGTGGCGGATCTGCCGTTGAGGCGTGCGGGTCCGTGTAGCCCGGGCTGCGGCGCTCAGCCTGCTGCCCCGAGGGACAAATCCTGCTCCAGCCGCAGCTCCCCGGCCACGAGCTGCCGTGGGGAAGAAAGGAATTTGTCTCTTCCAAAGCTCTTAAAACTAGAAACTTCCAGAGTGATTCAAAAGATTCCAGGAAACTTATTTTTTCATACGTAATTATTCTTTGCTTTTTAAAAAAAAAAAAAAAAAAGAAAAGAAATTGATTGAAGTAGCCAGCGTTTTGCAAAAATCAGAAACGTAATTGCAAAGGATGCTAAAAACGTCTGTCTGTTTTCTCTAAATCTTCAGATTTGCTCCAACGTGACTATGTTCATTTGGCCAGATGCCAAAAGGTTTTGATAAAAATCCAGAATTTCCCTAATCCTGCAAATAGAGTGAATTTTGCCTGTTTAAACGGCAAACAATTATTTTTTTTCTTGCTCTTTGTTGGGCCAGCGAGGGAGGAGCTGAGAGGCTTGCCGTGCCCCCCGCATCCTGCCAAGCACGGATGGCCCACTGAGGTGGGAGCAGAGGGATGTCAGACCTGCCCCACAAATGCTGCTGCTATGTGAGGCAGCACCTAAACGCAGAAGGACCATTTCCATGCAGGTATGGCCAGGCGGACCCCGAGGATGTTGCCTCGGTGTGTGGGAGACGTGGCAGTGCCTGGGTGCAGCCCGGCGCAGAGAGCAGCTCTCCGGACCGGAGGAAAGATGCTCCCTGGGGGCATTGCCTTTCGCATCCAGCGCTCGGCAGCAGCCAGCGCTGTTGCAAGTAATAACCTCCAGGCGGGCAGGAACTTTCCAAGCGGGGCAGAGTTTGCCTGGAAATGCCCGCTGGGTGCAATGGGGACCACGCGGTGGCAGCCCCCGGCCCGAGGATGGGGGCTCAGGGCCCAGGTGCGGAGCCAGGCTTGGGGACGGGGTCAGCACAGCCCTCCTGGGACTTGCTTTGGAACACCTTCGAAACCCTAAAAGCAGAGAGGATCCTCATTTTCGTGCCTCTCTGAAAGGACGGCAGGAGGTGAGCTCTCCTTCCTTGCCAACTATAAACTGAGGAGGCCAAACCCCATCCAGCCTGGGGTGGGAGCGCGAGCCAAGCTGTCCATGAAGGGATGCCCTGTGTCATTTGTGACGCGGTGTGATTACGGGTTACTAAACTAAGCTCCACTGAGTAATGGTTCCCCACATGCCGTTCTTTCCCTCATTCCCTGAACAACCATTTCCCCTTCCCGCTGCCGATCTACCCCCCTCCCACCCCGCAGCACAGAGGCGTTCGGGGTGAGCAAGAACAGACCATCCCTGTCCCGGTCCCGCTGCGGATCTCTGCGCAGCCGGCGCTGCTGCTCTCCCCTTCCCTTCACGAGAGCTGCCTGCAGGCAGGGTAGGCAGGGCAGGCAGCGCAGGGAGTACAGGCAGTGCAGGCAGCGCAGGCAGCGCGCAGCTGCTTCTGCTGCTCCCCAGCTGCCTTCGCAGGCTGACCTACCCTGTGCTGTGTGGCGTCTCGTGGCTTTCTTTTCCCCCCCTTTCTTTCTCCCCTTGGATTGCAGCACAGAAAAATGTGCAAATTAATGGTCCCCCAGCAGAGCTGTTTTCCTTTCTCAACACTTTTTGGGCAGGAGTAGCTGGGGTGCGTGTGAGGAAGAGACAGCGAGACAGGCTGATGTTATGGAAAGGCAGCGCTCTAACCCAGGAGGGGCAAAGGAAAACTTCTTGTGTTGTTTTTGGATTAGTTCACCCAGAGTTTCTCTTTGTTTTTCTGCCAGGGCTGCTCTTAAATGTCTGACTATACACTTTTCAGTGGTTTATTGAAAGATCAGTGCATCCCACAGCTCCACATTTTTTCCACCCGGCTGGTGAGCACTCAAGTGCCCTGCAGCTCCGGCGGGCTCTGCTCTGCCTCTCGGGGCGGCTCGGGGCTGCGAGGACGGGGACAGCAAGAGGGACGGCGTCTCTGCAAAATTTTTTCAGATTTCATCGGCCACAAAGCTGGGAAATTTCCGAGGGGAAATCATGGACAGCATTAGGTGCCAGCGGTCCCGAACACGGTGCTGAGCGGTGGCCGGGCTGGGTGTGGGGGAGCTGCTGCCAGCTGGGAAATTGCCGTGGGGTTAATTGAAGGAAATAGCAGAGCAGAGGCGGTGTTGGGAGCAGGGGGACACCATGTACTTGTCCTGCAGGCTGTGCTGGCACAGGGCTGTGACCGGCTTGCCCGTGGGGTGTCACCTCGGCAGCCCACGCCACGGCAGCGGGTGCTGCTCCCCACGCTGACGGCAGCTGGGGGATGCGCTGGGTGTCGGGGGGGCTGCCTGTTTGATGGGGGGGCTGCGCTGTCCCTACCGCTTCCTGGTGCCAATCAACTTTTTCGCAGCCGCCTTGTCCCCAGGCTTAGGTCGGGCAAGTGGCTCAGGCCGGCAGCTTCTGCCGAGCTGCGAGTTTGGGGCAATAAGTTTTGGTGCTGTGGGAAGAGTCTGCCTCGCCGGGCTGTCTCAAAGGCAAACAGGGACACGGCATTTTGCAGGCCTGGAGGGAATATGCTGTCCTGCCACAGCTTTCCTCCTTAGCCGGATAATAATGCTGAATGCTCTCTTTGCAGCCACACTCACAGGTCTCTTAATTTCAACGGTGACAGAGGAAGCAGAGGCCAAGCAACAAGCACGCCAGGTACATAAATTCCGACTGAGGGCAAGGGCACCATGACAAGGTTTGAAATCGTACTCCAGGAGATCACCTTGACACACACACACACACACACACACACACACCCTGCCTGCACCGAGCCCCAGCAGTGCGGAAAGGCAGCTGGGAAATGGGGTGCCACGGGTGGAGGGAGCCGAGCAGCCCAGTCCTCCGCGCTGGGTACCATCCCTGTGCCCCAGGGATGTGCCTGTGCCTGTCCCTGGTGGGACAATGACCCTCGCGAGGCGTCAGCCGGGGTCTGCTGCCCAGCTCCCGGGGGCAGCTGAATTGACAGCCTCATGTGGCACGCAAGGCTGGCGTCCCTTTCCTTGCCCCTGACTGCGATTCTGTTTCAACAGTGGTTTGTTATTTCTGGCTCTTACAACAGCAACCTGGCCACCAAGTGAACCGGCCTCCTTTTGTTGCCCTTAAGTGCTTTCAATCCCTGTGCCCTGCAAGGAAAAAGACTGGCTCCTGTAAGAGAAGAAATACATATGGCAAATTCGGAAGCGTTTCAGGCGTCCCGGCAGTGCACTAAGAGGCTTAGGAAGCATTTGAGGAAAGCTGCCCCTTGTTAAAACCGTTTCCCCGCATTCTGTTTAGTGCAATTTCTGTCTCCTTCCCTTGAATAACATAATAACCGCTGTCAGTCTTGCTCTCTGGTGTGTGAATAACAAACAGCAGCGATGGTCGGAGGCCGGCTCTGGTGAGCAGGCACGGTCCTTCCACTCTCATCTCCGCAGGAGAGGAAGTCAGCAAACACTGCCAGCCCTCATAAAATAAAGAATTAACGCACCCCGCAGTGCACACAGTGCATTACTCATTGGACAGACGTATACGCATCCTCTGCCCAAAACAGTCAGCAGTCACTATTACCACCCAGCCGAGATCGCATCTGCCGAAACACCCCATCAGCCGCGAGAGGGGCTGCAGGATTCGGGAACGGGGCAGCAAGAGACACAGCAAAGGAGTTTCTGCCCTGGGGAAGGCAAACAGGATTGCTCCAGCCATTGCCAGGTATCAGGATGAGAACTGAACTGGAGGAGAAGTCTTTCCCCAAGCGACATTTTGTTCTAGTGGCCCCTGAAGCAAGGATCGCCCAGGAAAGCTGAAGGCATCCATACGTTCAGGTGGCCCATGGAGCATACAGGGAACAGCGAACTGCGGTGATGGGTTGCGGAAGGAGACTGGGGCACGAGGGGACAGCACCGAAGCAAGCACCCGGAGCTGTGGCAGCGCGGCCAAGAGAAGACCAAGGCATTAATAAACATTTTTTCCACTATGTGGCAAAGCAGGGTTTGAAAACGGTCATGGAGGAATTTAAAATGTTTGAATAACAACCTCTCGTCTTAACAAGGGGATTTCCCCAGTGGATCTCAAACACTTTACGAATGAGGTTAGTACCCCTCGTGCCCAAAGCACGTATAAGAAGACTGAGGCTCAGCCAGGGAAAAAATACCCTACCATCAGAGGCGGGGAGAGCTCTGCCCGACCTCCCGTCCCACACCAAGGTCTGCCCCATACCACGGAACCCATTGCAGAGGTGTGTGTAGCAAAATCCTCCTTCTCAACGCATATGGTCCAAAGTGGGATGAAAACAGCAGCATTCCTCAGTTTCCCAGCTCCGGTACTCCCCGCAGCCCGGCTGCTACCGCCCTCAGCGCCGTGAGCCATGACAGCAGAAGCGTGTTGTCACAAGGAAGGTGACAGCACAGCACGCTGAATACACAAAGGTTAGTCTTTGCATCTTTCGAGACTGAGATGTAACACGCATACACACACACACAGAGACAAATGTTCCTTCTGACCTGTCTGAAATGTCCCCTGAATTATCTCATTATCCTAAATATTACCGCTCAAATGAAAGTTGAAAAGAGGGAAGAGAAAAGCCCAGAATCTTTTTTGGCAAAACTGTTAATTCCCACACCGCTCTCTTGGCAGGCCAGGCGCGTTGTCCTGCGGACGCCCACCCAGCCTTGCTAATGTTCGTTTCGAGCGGAGGCAGCCCCTTGACCAGCGCTGGGGGGAAGGCGCGCGGCATTCCCGATGCCAACCACGGCCTTGGCCAGTTCAGCTGGTGGGCAGCATGCTGCGCCCCGCTGACAGCGTCACGCCAGGCGGTCAGAAACCTGTTGTGATAATTCCATCCTCTTAATCACCAGCTGCTCCAAAATTTCTCTGGAGCACGTTTGAAACCAGTGAGCGTTTGCATAATCCGGCTGCTGGACTGACACTTGACAGCTGCGGAGAGGGCAGGTCTCACCAGTTGCTGGTGACACAGCTGTCCTGGTCACCCGCCACCCCAGCGCCATCGGGGGAGATGCTGCTCAGCCCCACCAGAGCCTCTGGGCACCATCTCGGTGGAAAGGAGCAGCAACGGTGTGTTTGCGCAGGCTCCAGAATGCCAAGGAAGGAGCGGTGCGACACGGTGCCCTCTCTTTTATTTCTGGAGTTTCCTGCCGGAGTGCAAAGCTCTCAGGCTTTCAAAGGGTCTAAACTTTCTTGGGTATTAATGCGGGGGAGAGAGGGAAGGCAGCAAAGTGCCCTACTTCTTGCTTTCATTTTCATCTTGGCTTGACAACACATCGCCGCCGCTAGCGCACCTCCTTTCCCGTTCTCTTTTATTAGCAAATGCACTTTGACTGGTTGAATAATTCATTGCAAACAATTTACCAGGCCACATCAGGCCAGTTTTTCTCTGCCTGTGAGTTACCCACAAATGAGCGTGTACTTTTTTATTGATGTATTTGTTGTCCGTAACCGTTCAGTAAAAAGCGAGTACGTACTTGCGACGGCGAATTGTTTGTGAGCTGCCGTTTGCTTGGACAGACCTGTCCCTGGGCATGAGCTTTCCCGCAAAGAGAAGGGAGCAGCCAGGCATGGAGGAGTCTGACCCCATTTATACTGGAAGACATCTGATAACCGTCGTCCCTTCTGTCTCAGAAGCGCCCTGATTTCTTGGCGCAGTGGCCACCGGGAGCATTAAGGCCAGCAAAGCCCCAAGCGCACGAACGTGGGCACAAATGGGACGAGACGAGGTGACGCACTCAGTTGACCATGTCATCTCCAGTGAGCGTTTTGCAGCACTGGGTCAGGCCAATTGCTCGTACAACATCGATAAGTGCTGTAGGAGATGTCTGAGTCGAATGAAACCCCCAAAAGTCCTAGACTCGTGCAATATTCACAGTAGTTCTGTGTAGCCAGAACCAAGACATACCACACGCTTAGACGGCCTTAATCTGTTACCCCATCAACTGGATTTTCTCCAAGTGTCACATTTTTCTAGCACCTCACCCATCTACTATGACATTTTTTATTTTTAAGATGGGATGCGGTGCGGGTTGTACGAAACTTAACCTTGTCAGTGGGTCTGGAGGCTCTTTGTAGTACAAAAGTGCAAGTATTCCTCTGCTGTAAAAGAGAGAGACTTTGCTTGAGGCAATGAAGCAGCACCAGTTTACACCAGGGAAACATTTCCAGTATGACCTGGGTGATGGGGCAGAGTGTATCCTCAGCAAGTTCGCTACTGATACCAAACTGGGAGGGGTGGCTGACACTCCAGAGGACCGTGCCACCATCCAGCGTGACCTGGACAGGCTGGAGAGCTGGGCAGAGAAGAACCTCATGAGGTTNGACTGGAGCATCTCCCTTATGAGGAAAAGCTGAAGGAGCTGGGACTCTTTAGCCTGGAGAAGAGAAGGCTGAGGGGAGACCTGATTAATGTTTACAAGTCTCTAAAGGGTGGGCTGAAGGAGGATGGAGCCAGGCTCTTTTCAGTGGTTCCCAGTGACAGGACGAGGGGCAATGGGCACAAGTTGGAACACAGGAGGTTCCGTTCAAATACACGGAAGAACTTCTTTACGGTGAGGGTGACAGAGCCCTGGCACAGGCTGCCCAGGGAGGGTGCGGAGTCCCTTCTCTGGAGATTTTCAAGACCCGCCTGGATGCATTCCTGAGTGATGTGCTCTGGGCAATCCTGCTCTAGCAGGGGAGTGGGACTAGATGATCTCTAGAGGTCCCTTCCAACTCTAAAGATTCTGTGATATACCAGAACATCATCCAGCCATTTCTTTTGTAGAGATGTCGTAATTCTTAGGTGCTGCAATAGAGTGTACCGTGAAGCACACTTCTCCCCAAGGAGGATGCCGTGCCCAAGGAGATAAAGACAACACAGACTGCAGCGGCTGCTGCGTCCACCCGTGCCACTGGAAACAACTGGGAACCAGCAAGGATGCTTCTAGGACTGGTAGTCTGGGAACAAACTGTGTTACGCTGTTGGGAAAAAAAAGATGCATTATGAGAAGCGCTCTTTGCAATCCAAACTTTCTGTCTTGGTCTAGATTAATGTAATGAAAGTGTTGCAGGTTTTTCCTCCTCTTACCGCATTTTTGTAACCACACCGTTACCCTGCAGAATGACTTGAGTATCTTTGCACGCTTTCCTCCTTCCAAAGAGAGACAGTTTAGGGCAGAGAGAGAGGAGGAGCAACGAGGGACTGCTCACCGTTGCCCGCGTGCACTGCGGCCAGGCTCGCCGCCTTCCTAACGCTACCACGCTGCTGTAAATCCTGCTGGACATGACGTTTTGTTCACAAATGCCGGGTCAGGCTTGAGGATTAAGCTTCCATGGGCATATCTCATCTCGGCATCCGCAAGCGGGGAAGGAATCATTGCTGGGCGACTGTGCTCTGTGGCAAGATAAACACGAGCTTTGACTTTACAGTCGCTCCCGGCTCTGCCCACAGCTGCACGCTCCCACTTCCCTGCCTCCACACAGGCTTTGTCTGAAGAGAAATCTCCTCCTTTACTCCCCGAACAAGCCTGACGAGGATTGAAACTGAGCTGCTGAATGCCTGAAGGTCCATCTCCGTGATCTCCAGAGTGCAAAGAAAGAAATGTTATCATACATTATGTTATACAAATGTTATCGTACGTACAAAGAAAGAAATGTTATCATACATAGGAAGAAGTTCTTTACGCTGAGGGTGGTGAGACACTGGCCCAGGTTGCCCAGAGAGGGGGTGGAGGCCCCATCCCTGGAGACATTCCAGGCCAGGCTGGATGAGGCTCTGAGCAACCTGCTCTAGTTGAAGATGTCCCTGCTGACTGCAGGGGGTTGGACTAGATGGCCCTTAGAGGTCCCTTCCAACCCAACACACTCTAGGATTCTATGACTTTATACTGGAATTTATCCTAAAAGCAAGCTGAAGTATCCTCAAAAATAGAGAATCACTGCAGAAAAACTATAGGGAAGGTACCATACTACCACTGCAAGTAATTTCTATGGATTTTTGCTAAAAAGTAAGCTGAAATGAGATTTAAAAGTGAGGGAAGATCAGTATTAACTAATCCTGCAGGTCCCAGCATCATCATCTTCTCTCTAATGAGCTGAAAAGCTTTGAAATATGCTGTCAAATAGCTAAGATTTTTTTTTTTTTTTTTTTTTTTTTTGTCTCAGTAGAGCCTTTTTCCTGAACACTTAACAACCTCTTGACTAGTTTCACTTTCTCTCAAGGAGAGACTGTTGGAAGTGACCAGAACTGCCCGCTCTCCAGTTTGCCCTCTCCACCTGCCTGTACCAGGCAGCAATGCGAAACAGCAATACGGGGAGACTAACCAAGTACTCAATCAGCGTTTCCGATTCCTGAAATCTGGGAATGATGGAACAGGGGACATAGAGACATCGTCCCCATCCGCCCTGGGGCAGTCACTGCTGCCCACGGCCAGCAGAGCCGGTGGGCTACGGCCAGAGCAGCTGAGCTCGCTCCATCCACGCACCCACCCCATCGGCCCCATCACGTAATCGAGAACCGGCTATTAGTTTTTAGGTTATTAGAAGCGGGCAAATAACAAAGGAGCTGACAAATGGCGCTCAAGGCAGGTGATTTGTTAGCCCTGGGTAAATTTCGTGGTTGACTGCTGGTGGCTTGCTCTGGTTTGAGGGCACGGTGCTTCCCAGCCACCCTCGCACGATGTGGCGGCCGCTGTCTAGACTTCTGCAAACCCCAGACCGTGTGCTGGCGCGGTCGGAAACCTCATCGTCAGCTTCAGGTCCTGCTTTAAAACGCTTTTCCCCTTTTTCAGTGGAAACTCCTTCAAAACACAAATGGCTCCCCGCTGGGCATACGTGTGCTTCAGATTGTGCTCAGACGGCTTTTCTCATGCACATTAACCCACGGTAACTTGAACTGGAGATGCAGGCAGGATCCCCGTGTGTGTATGAAGCAGAAGTTTGCTCTACAACGCTGAGGGAGCGGAAGGGGGAGAAACCGTCAACCAAAACCCAGCACCTCCCATTCTGATGTCAGTATATTCCGGGACGCTCAATGCTTGGAAGAGGAGAGAGGGATCAAGGGAGAGCCACAAAAATCCCTTGCAGCCTAGAAACATACCTTCATCATGAGAGCATGGAGCCGAGCAGCCTGTTTATCCAGGAGAGCAAAGGAGACTGACTTGCTCACGGTCCATGCACATGAGGATGCAATTTCAAGAACAAGCACTTGTAAAAGCGACCTAAAGTGGGCAAACTGAAAAATTAAGATGCAAATAGCTAGTAACCGAGTTAGGTAACCATTAAGGCAATTCAGAAAGAATGTAAATTTTTCTGTCGCATTAACAGCAACAGAAAGAGTGGCTATTGGCCTTTTACAAAATGCGCTGCCGCCCAACCGGCAGGCCGGATGCAGGAGCTGCTCGGTGAGGACGTACAGCTCACATTAGTGTCTTCCGAGGGATGTCACCCTCTATCCTTTCCTTTCGCTTGGGACACATCCCTGTGTAGCATTCCCGGGTGTGAGCGACTCCATCTATTTGGCTCAGGGAATTCTCATCCATTCAGCATCCTCCTTTTAACAGCAATAAGGCATGCATAATTTATTATTATTAACGTTAATGAGACTTTTTCTTCCCATGCCTCAAAGAGCAAGGGAGAACTCCTGGCCTGATCTGGCTTCTGCAGCACCGATGACAGATTTTTCTCTAAATACCGTGAGCCAGAACTTCTCAGGGGCCAGGCCGTCACAGGCAGGCTGACGGTGCGAGCCTGTGCAGGTAGTAACTACACCTGGGTAAAATGTGCCAAATCTGAGAGCAGGAACAATTCACTGCACTCATCAGAACATCCCAGAACTTTTGGAGCAACTCCGGACCCCATTCGGGGTTGGAGCAAGCCACACAAGGCTCGAGACAGGTTTTATTCCAGCAACCTTTCCGAGATGGTAGCGCCAGTTGAATTTTTCTTCAGATTCACAGTTCCCGGGACCCGGAGCCCAAAAACTGCATGACAGTGACACAGCAATTCTGGGATGAAATGATGTAAGTACTATATGTCCCATTGCAAAATGCTGTGGCATCTCTGGTCACGTTGAACTGTGCTTTTCGCTGTACAGCTCTGAGCTGCTTTTCCAACCCACATTCTCTGGAAAGTCTCTCTGCTAAAACATACCAGTTGGTGGTGACGTGCCTTGCTGGATTTGCTCTGTCTTGACAAAGACACAGCACAGGCCAGGGATTAATTGGCTGAGATGAACACTTGGTGGCTGATTCTTATATCTTGCTAATACGATGCTACTTTATTGAACGCAGTTCTTTAAAAATGGAGTTTTACATCGACTTCATGCCATAGCTATGAGACCTTCTGAAGAAGCACATGGGGTGATGGTGCTACAGAGAAAACAAGACAGGGATCTGCCATCTGGCTGGTCTTGGAGCCGGCTCAGGCCATGCCGTGGCATTCGTGGGACCAGGAGGAGGTGGCCAGGGTGCACAGTCTCATGGTAGCCCAGCAGCCACAGAAGGGCAGAGGACCCGTGGAGCAGCCGGGCTGGGATGTGGCACGGGCACCTTTTGGGGGGTTATTTCAAAAGCTATTGGGGAGAAATCCCAAAAGCTTTGGGGTTATCTCCAGGTTCAGCCTGGAGAAGAGAAGGCTCCGGGGAGACCTTCCAGCCCCTTCCAGTCCCTGAAGGGGCTCCAGGAAGGATGGGGAGGGACTCCGGATCAGGGAGTGTAATGAAAGGACATGGGGTAATGGCCTCAAACTGGAAGGGGGGAGATTTAGATTGGATATCAGGAAGAAATTCTTTGCTGTGAAGGGGGTGAGCCCCTGGCCCAGGTTGCCCAGAGAAGCTGTGGCTGCCCCATCCCTGGAGGGGTTCAAGGCCAGGTTGGACGGGGCTTGGAGCCACCTGGGCTGGTGGGAGGTGTCCCTGCCCAGGGCAGGGGGTGGCACTGGATGATCCTTAAGGTCCCTTCCCACCTGACCAATTCTGTGATCCCTCCTGGGCCTATCCACAAGCAGAGCCGTGGGGCAGTGCCAGGCAGCAGCAGCCATCATCCCATCTGCTCCTCCACTTGAAAGTGGCCCATCTCATCAGTCTTCATGTGGCTCAGGGAACATTCAGTGGTGTCTCACAGCCTCGGACATCCCCGAGACCCATCACCCTGAGCCTCTGGCTCAGTGGGACCCTCCTGCCACCACTCCTCCTCCACAGCATCAGCTTTTCCTCCACGACTTGCCACCACCAGTGATGCTGATGTGGCGATCCAGGCTCAGCGCTGGCCGGTCTGCGAGCCAGCTTCGTGCCACTGCTGGGACTGATCCCTGAGGCACCTTTCCTGAGCACTGGGACACTATTCCTGTAAAAACGCAGGAGTGTTTTGAGACTTACAGCCCTTGTATGTGCGATGGCAGAGACAGGGTTACTGTTACGCTCTGCACAAACTTATACCAACCAATTTATAACAGTGAAACACAGAACTAGCTGGACACTGGACTAAAGTGCCTCCGCTGTAAAAAAGAAGGTTCAGATACAAAACCTCATATTTTGGGTTTAAAATACTAAACGAAGTTCTTAGCTTGCAATTTGTTGCTACAGGGTTTGGTTCTTTTTAAAAAAGGAACTAGGAGTCTAAGATGCAAATAACATTTCCTGACATGGAAAGCAGAAAATACTCCTCGCACATTTTCCAAGATCGACTCGGAAAAGGAAGCTGCTTCCAGACTACGGCCACAAAAATTAACGAGCCAAAAGTTAGAATCCTCTTCTATAGTTAGGCTGTTTATAAAAAAAAAATGACAGAGCATGTGGGTCCTCTCCTCACCCCAGAAACATCCTGTCTGACCTCAGCGGGAGGTTCTGGGTATTTGGGACTCTTAGAACTTGAGCAAGTGTCTAAACATGGACTCGGGAGCCAAAGTTTGAATCCGTTACGTCAAAAACCCTCAAAGTCTGTCATTTCAAGCAGTGAGACAGCGGAACAGTAATCTATAGTTTCCGTGTCTTCACATAAATGAAGGCTGAATCTATTCTCTCTCCCCGCTGTGCAAACTGCTTCCCCGCAAAAAGAAATGAGCATCTCAATCCAAACGTCACTTTATTTAAAGCGGCGGGTAAGGAGTTTACCCTGGGGGGTGGTGAGGACACCGCGGCGCTCCCTGACCTCCACCAGCTCCCGAACACATGGAGACCGAAGCGCGGGCCGCGGCTCTGCGGCCACGGCGTGGGTCAGTAGCAAGCTGGGGTACGTTCCAGGATCAGCAGCCAGGCAGAGCACCTTAATGAGCTTCGATTTGGGTTTGCCGGGGGCCGAGAGCACACACAGTTACTTGCTGTAACTCAGGAGAGCTGCCGCACCTCGAGAAGCCACAAGATGCGTCCAAGTATTCAAGTTTGCAATAGGTGACTAAAGGACACGTGCCCCCCAGGTGGGGCTCCACCTTACCCAGGCTGAGTCAGAGGCAGCAGTTATCCTCCCACTGTCGCCTCGAGCGGCCCTAAGGACAGGCTCCAGCCCAGCCGCTTCTCCATGGTCCTTGTCTGCAGAGATGCCCATGGGGGCAGCCAGCAGCTGCTCTGGAGGAAGAAGCAGCAGGTACCTGCCCTGTGCCAGGGCCCAGCGCCCTCTGCACCTGCCCAGCAGAGCCTTGGCCCATCTGTTTTCCGGGTGACAGTATCAGGCAGAATCAGCAGCGCTCAGAGGGTCCCTGGGCATCTTCCACTTACAAGAAGGTAGAGACACGAAGAGGCAGGGCAACGCACCAGGCAAGGGCGCAGTAAAAATAACCAAAACGATACAAAAGCAGAAGCACGACTCCTTCGTGCGTTTCTGTTGCCCTGTGATCATCCCAAAATAGCATGCATGATTCAGAAGCTAGCCCAAAGCCACAGTCACCCCCCCGACACCTCCTGCCACCCTGCTCACAGTGGCCACCAGTTGCCACTGCCCAGAGGCTGCTGTTCAGCCGCCCTGGCTCCCAGTTTAAATGCTCCTGGGCTGTACTTGCTGTAATGAGTATGATCAAGACTAAGCACACGGGACATAAATAAGCTAAAGGCAAGTTCTACTCCCAGCCTAATCCAGTTACAGCTTTAATTTGCACATTTCCTCTTTGAAAGCGTCTCTTTTATCTTCTATATAGAGCTGAGCCTCTCCCAGATGCCATTTAGAAGCCGGGAGAGGTGCTTTGCGTCAGAGCCAAGACAACAGAGAGACCTGCAGGAGCATTTCTGACCTACTCACCGCAGGACAGTCCTTCTATCAGCAGTCCCTCAGCCTCCCCCAGCTCTCCGGTTCACCCTGGGACCGGACAGGAGGAAAATTCCAGAGCTTATCAAATCCTTAGCCGGGCTTCCCACTCGGCGGCTCCTCGCAGGCAGCTGTAGCACAAAACAGGAGCAGCTGCAAAGAACTGGTCGTTCCTAACACAGCAGTTGTGGCTCTCGGTTTATAAAACCTGCTCCTCGTTTGCATTCCCCGGCACCTCGTCATAAGGCAGAACAGGCTGCCCCCTGCTCTCCTTTGGTAGTTCCTCCCCCAGTTCTCTGCTTCTCCTCGGGTGCGTGGGGCGGCTGTAGGTGCATGGGGCGGCTGTAGGAGCACTTTTGCCACGCTCCTGGGGCATTGCAGCAGCGTGCCATGGAGCCGAGCTGCAGTTCTCTGTCTCCGCGGCAGGGACAGAGTCATGCGCATAGATGTGGCTTGTGATCCATCCTGAATCACAGAGTGTGTTGGGTTGGAAGGGACCCCTAAAGGCCATCTAGTCCCACCCCCTGCAGTCAGCAGGGACATCTTCAACTCGAGCAGGTTGCTCAGAGCCTCATCCAGCCTGGCCTGGAATGTCTCCAGGGATGGGGCCTCCACCCCCTCTCTGGGCAGCCTGGGCCAGTGTCAAAAAATTGGGCTAAAAAATCCCAACTTGTTGAAAAGCACTAGGAAAAGCGCTCTAGCACAGCTCCACGTTGTCTGGTCATCCCAGGAAAAAGAAGTGGGTGTTTCCAGTTTCTGTGGATAGCCCTGGTGTCGTGTTATTGACGCCTTTGATGTTATCTGCCGTGCTCCTGCAGAGACCGGTGTCACTCCAGCAATCACAGGCACCCAGTCCTGCTGCCGGGGCTGTGATAGCCTGGGCACATACTCTCGGGCTTTTATCGCTGTTCACAGATCTCTGGCTGTACTTGCCGAACAGCAAAGTATCACAGAAGCGTACAACTTCAGAGACCTTGTAGATGAGGTCTGCCAGCTGCAGACAACGATGCAGGGAAAGCACAACATATAGCCTGCTTTTAGGAAAATATTTATTATTTGCCATGCCGGTGTTTCCTGCAGTTTTGGGATGTTATGGCTGAAAGGTTTCATTAACAACTCTTTCATGAGACTGTTCTGTTCTCTAAGAAATCTCATATGTATAAAACCAAAGAAAACACGAGGAATACCTGCTGGAGACCTGGCTTGGCCTTTGAAACAGCTAAAACTAATCTCAGAGCGGAGCTGCGTTTGTATAATCCTAACTGGTTAGACTGGGCCGAGAGCCCAGCTCTGCCCTTACCCGACTCCTGTCCGTGCGATGGGGTCCACCCGCCCCCACCTTCCCACCCGCGGGAGGACCTGGCCTTGTGCGCTCCTCAGCTTGGCTTCTCCCAGGGCCGGCCGGGCTTGCACCCCCGAGGGAAGCCGGGTTGGTGTATTTGGCGGGGTGACACGGGCTAACAGCGACGCGTCGGGGTGTCATCCCGGACAGCAGGGTCCAGCGGGTGGCTGGTGACTCCTTTGGAGCTGCAGCCGCAGGGCGGGGGTGGCAGTGGGAGGCGGTGGGTCTGGCTCCGGGTGGCACAGCTCACGGCGGGGCACCGCGTCCCACCCCCCGGCCCCTCCTCAGCCACCGCTGGGCTTGGGCGCTGCTTCACGGGCGCAGACGAGCTTTCCTGGTGGCAGAATTAAAAATTACCGTCACCCACGGAAAAGAGATTTTTACCAACTAAGGAGAACTTTGTATTTTCTTGGGCGGATAAATGGAAGGAATTCATATCCACAAGCCGAAAAAAGGCAAAACAAAAACCTGGAAGTGGCAGTTTGGTCCAAGACCCATAAACCTGGCTTGGCAAGAAAGTTCAGCAACAAAATTTGAATCTCAAACTCCTACGCTAAGCTGATGTTTAGCAAGTCTATTGTTTAGAATAATTACTTGAGCTTCCTTTTTGAGAGCAAATGCCAGCCAAGACTGGGGAAAAGGGTTCTGTAAGAAAAGGAACAGGGCAATTCAGTCACGGCCTCCTAGCAAAACACGTTTGTACTTACCCCATAGAAGCAAGTCATTTTCTGGATCAATATTTGGACTAGATCCAATTATTCACTGTTTAGCCAAGAAATGGGACAAACCCGCTAAGAATTATTATTTATTTGGAAATCGGCAGCGGTTGCTATAAATCAACTTCAACTGGCCCCGATTCAGCTTAACACTTAGCCCCTGGGCTTTTTCGTGTATTCTCCTGAATTCCTTAAGCCCGTTCGGTTCCAGGTCTTTGCTGCCCCGGCGTGCCGTTCCCCGCGGGGCGCTGAGCGCTGCTGGGTGGCGGGGCAGGTCGCGGGGGAGCAGGAGGTCGGTGAGCTCGGGACACGGGTGGTGGAAGGCGTTGCTGTGGGACGCACCGATTCCTCCGAGGAAAATATTCTGAGCCACGCGGTTCTGGTCACTGAAGTCCCTCAAACTATTATATCAGAGAATTCACGAGGCCGTTGGCATAATCCTCTGTTTAGGAGTATTTGCCACGGGAGATTAACCCTTTCTGCTCAGCTTCTGTGGACTATGGCAGCTAAAAATTATTCTGTAGTTTGCAGCAGCAGAAAAATGATGAGTGTAGTTCAACCGTACATCTAATAGAGATGCACGTGGTGTGGCCAGATCTTCAAGAGGCTATACAGAGATGGAGCTGCCTGCCTGGAGGAGCCACTGGTCTGGAATCAAAGCAATGGTGTTTCTTTGGGCTTGCCCACAAGCGAGTGGGGGAAGCGAGCACGCTGCCTAATCCCAAGCGATGAGTTGCCTGGCTTTGATGTGAAGCTGTCCTTAACAGGCGTCTTGAGGACATGGACTTCAGAAAGAACGCGCTGCCCGGAGAAGCACGCTGAGCCCGCTTCCCTCGGTGTTGAGCGGGAGGCAGCGCAGCGAGCCCCAAGGGCTCTGCCTCCTCAAACCCCAAACACGACGACCGGCGTGTGCTGGGACAGCTGAGCTCTGCGGGGCGGTGAGGGACCACGCCGCAGTTTGCACAGGGATAAGGGGCAGAGTTAGCAAAGTTAGAGTTCCCCTCCCACAGGAATTTGACATTTCAACCTTTCCAGCCTTTCTGTTTAGGGGAAGACTTACTGGCTTCCACGCTGATGGTGCATTTAATACTGTGCATCGCCGCTCGTGCAGAGTTTCCTTGTCGTTCACTGCCTGTTTCCAGCCTGGCTCTCCAGGTACCTGCAGGCTGCCGGGCTCTGAGGGTGGCTGAGCACCACCCGACCGATTCCGCGTCATCCTCCTCGTGGCAAAGGACCGAGCTCTGCCCGGCGGGTCCCACGCCGTGGGCCCTAGCTCCGTGCATCCCAGATTCGCAAGCCCGGAGAGGTGCTTGGCATCCGAGCCCCGGCAACGTGGATCCCTGCGGCTGGGCATCGTCTGTGCCCCGGGCGCTGCCGGGACTGACACCGCTCCCGGCAGAGCTGGCTGCTGCCCGGCTTCCTCCCGGTGATGAGATGAAACAAATACACTCCTGCAACTGCTGTAACAAGGTATCCGAAGGCAAACAGGGCTGCCAAGCAATTAGTGTCCAAACCATACCTAATTAGTCCCATGGGTACATCTTATTACAGAACAAAGCAGAAGATGTCTGCGTCTGGGTATTATACGGGGAGCGTGCGGCTCCGATGGGGTTTGGGCTGCTGCAAGGCAGGAGAAGGGCTGTTAGGGATGGTTTCCAGGACGTGTCTGGGGAGAGACGGCCTCTTGCTCTCGCCGCAGGGACGATGGCTCAGGCGAGGGCAGGAGAAGGGCCCTCTGAGAGCCGTGCGACGCGGAGAGCTGCAGTTCTTATCCCGGGGGAGCTGTAAGAGGTAACAGATAGATATAAAGGTAGTTTTGTGTAGACACACCCTGTAGATCTTAAAGACTGTGATACACAGTAGATTTCACGATGTAAGTACCGCAGAAAACTTACGTGTTGGCTTGGGGGCTGCTCGTGAGAAATAAACGGTTTGCTTCTAATACATAACGTAAGAAATTTCTTAGCTAAAATCAGCCAGACATTCAAAGCTGACCGAATGTTACCACCGCATTCCAGATCCAAAAATAGACAGAATCTGAATGGGGACCGAAATCCCGCTCAGTGACTGTTGGTAAACCCCAGCAAACCACACTTCTGTGTCGAAAGGAAAACACAGGCGTGCATCGGTTGGCTTGGGCAGAGCGGAAACAGACTCGCTTTCTCCGAGCTGCCGACATGTTTATCGGGATAACGTGAGCCAACGCACCGCGCTTGCCAGCGCAGCGCACAGCGGCAGCAGAAGACAGAAAATGACGTGAAAAGAGACGACGAACAATCCGGCCGCGCGCGCCGGGGCGGTGCTCGCCCGCCCTGCACAGCGCGTTGCGCTTCTGCGTGCGACGCAGCACGGCGGCACAGCCGGCTGCGGCCGGGGGAGCTGGGGAGAGGCCAGCCACCCTCCGGCTGCCCCCACAGCCCCCGGGGCTCTGTGAGAGACGGGGGGGGGGGGTTGGTCTTACTGGGCATTTATTTTTTAAAAGCCTGAAAAGTCTTTTCGTCCCATTTGCTTTAATTCTTAGGTAGAGTTTAGGCTCTGTATCACCAGAGCAGGACAGAGAACGTGCAACAAAAGGGACAGGAGCTAATGATGAAAACTTCCCTTTGCTTTCAGCTTTCTGCCTCTGTGTTTGCTGGAAAATAACAGATTTTCTTGGCAAATGTCAAGGGAATATTTGTGACTGAGCTTGCTCTAATGGACATGAACCGTGCTGTGCCTCTGAGGCCTGGTGCGCTTTCAGATGATTTCACCACTTCACAATCCAGCTCTTATGATAACATTTAGCACGCACTTGCTAAACCGTTCCGTGCAAAGGCGGCGTAAAGTCCAGCAAAGGGTAGCGCTGAGCACAGTCTGTTTCTAGATGGTCCCCCTCTGACAAAGAACGCGAGCGAACAACACAAAGGCCTGAGATGTTGTAACTTTTTAGGGTAGGGAGTAGAAATTTATTGACAGTGCTAACGCGATTTAGCAAATTGAGCAAAATAACACGTGGAACTGTCTTTTAGCTCTCTTGCATTGTGTGAGTTTTACTTTGTCAGTTGTTTTAAAAACGCGACCAGCCGTTTCTGGGAATGCTGAGTTTAAACAAACAAAAAAAAAAAGGCTGGGGAGGAGGGGGGAGAAAAAAAACCTATCAAGCATTTCCATAGCTTAGTAAACATGGTTAATCCGACTCAGCAAGACCAAACCAAAGAGAATTCATTGACCAGTTGATGTTCAGAAACTTTTTTGTTTAAATATGCCTTAAAATGCCACAGAAAAATGGATCTAGTCCTGAAACCCTGACACATGCAAAGTTCTCACTGTCTGGACATCAGGGCTTATGGTCAGATCTATTTTAATGTCTTTGAAAAACATAAGTGCTAGTAGAAAAGCAAAGAGTCATCGGGGCGTGTGCAGGGCTTAAAGGAACGTGGAGCAAAAACCAGTTTAAAATTAAAGTGCCTGGCCCAAAATGTGTTCTTCACATCCTCTCTTACCTGCTCCTCTGCATAGTCGCATAGTCCTTCACAGATCCACTGCTAGCAGGGGGAAGGATGGGACTCCCCTCGGGCGCCTCCTCACCTGCCATTAGACAAAGGAGTTGAATGTGCCCCTCATGGAATCATGGAGTAGTTTGGGCTGGAATGGACCTTAAAGCCCACCCAGTGCCACCCCCCGCCCTGGGCAGGGACACCCCCCACCAGCCCAGGTTGCTCCAAGCCCCGTCCAACCTGGCCTTGAACCCCTCCAGGGATGGGGCAGCCACNCCTTCTGCTGTCGGTGCCCCAGCGCTGGAGGCAGCACCACAGGGGGGTCTCACAGAGCAGAGGGGCAGGATCCCCCCCCTCGTCCTGCTGCCCACGCTGCTGGGGACGCAGCCCGGGCTGCGGGGGGTTTCTGGGCTGTGAACGCACATTGCCGACTCGTGTTGAGCTTCTCATCCACCAACGCGCCCAAGTCCTTCTCCTCAGGGCTGCTCTCCAGCCATTCTCCTCCCAGGCTGGGTTTGTGTTTGGGATTGCCCCGACCCACGTGCAGGACCTTGCGCTCCATCAGCGCGAGGTACTCCATCGGAAGATACCAAGCCACCCTGAGGAGCAGCAGGCACAGGGCCAGGTGGCTGCGGTGCTGCAAATGCCATGCGTCACCCAGATCGGCAGCAGTGGGGGACGGCAGACGAGCTACATCCCTTGTCCCCACAGCCCCCGCCCCGGGCGGTGGCCCCCGTCCTGCCCTTGCTCTGGGGGAGCCCTTCGCTGCGGCGTGGCAGTGCAGAGCCTGGCCAAAGGGCCGGCCAGCGCTCCGCAGCGCGTGTTCGGGTCCGAACTGCAGAACGCGCGAGGCGGACGCAGCTGTGGGCAGCATCACTGGTCATTTTTGCGCTTCCCAAGATTCTTCATCCGAGCTTGGGCAGGGCGAAATTCATGGCTGCTGCAAAATGATGCAGCGCCTCCCAGCAGGGCCCCTCTCAGCCCATCTGGCCCTGACGTACGTGTCACATCAACTCCTATCATTTGCTGCATATTCTTTGAAAACCTTTTCAAAGCTTTTCCTTCACTGCGTCCAGAGTTACAGCTTATGGGTCCCAGTGGCTGTCGGGAAGGAGAGGACAGGCGGGCGCCGACAATAGCAGCCGTTGGAAGGGAGACCTGTTATAACAGCACCTGCAGAGGCCGATAGGATGTGGAAAGGAGCCCATAAATTCTTGAATGGGCCTGGGACTCGATTTAATGTATACAAAAGATCCTGAAAAAAAGACTGAATATCCCCTATCTTGTCAGGACACTGGTATGTAATAAATAACCCCCATAAAAATGTTTGCCTCCTTTATTCCCAGCAGTAAGAGCTTCTTGATGGATTCACAGCGTTTTCATGAAAACAGTTCTGGTTCTCCTCGAGAGCTAGGGGGAGGGTTCACCTGAACAGCTGAAAATGTAATTTGTCCATTTTTGCCACCCAAATGATCAGTGTTAATATCTGAACGAAATCCAGAATTCCCTTTCCTGGTTCCAGCTGCCATCTGTAAGGCTTTTATAGGTAGGTGATGGCTGCTTTCTAGCTGATCCTAGAGACCCCCATGAGGGCATTCAAGGAAAAAAACACTGTTTTGTTGGCAGTTCGTTGCAAGTTATCAAGCGATGTAGATCTGGGATGCAACAACCTCCCACAGCCCTTCCATCCCCCAGCCGGCTGCCTCTGATGGAACCATCTTTGGGAATCATGAATGACTGGGGGGAGCTTTCTGTGGTGGTTGGAAGTCGTTGAGGCGTCCGAGCAGAGCAGGACACCAGCAGCTGAGATAACAGAGGATCTGCCCCCGGTCCTGAGGTAACCAAGGTCCTCAGCAGCGCAGATAAGCAGGAAATTACCCAGATATAAATCAGCAACCAGCAAACACACCAAAGATTTCTGGTTAGATGGAGCAAGCGCTGGACTGGGGACTTCCGCGAGGGTTTTCTGCACATGGATGCAGGATGGAGTTGGGCTCTGATGGCTCCAGCACAGTAAGACCCTCCATGGCAGCGGATGGGCTGGTGGAGTGTGGTCCTGACAAGTCCCGTGGGCAGCAGCCACGGGTGCTCTTACACTGCGAGCTTCATTCTGCCTTTGCCAGGATGCCGGCAGCGCCGTGCCGGAGCAGGGACCGCGTCCTGCCCGCGGCCGAGGAGCTGCTGCAGAGCAGCCGAAGAGGTCAGGGTCCCCACCGCGCACATGGGGCTGGGCGAAGAACAAAGGAAGAGGTGGGGAGCTGGAGCATGGTCTGGGTGCGCATCCCGGGTTGTGCCCGGCCGGCTCGGGGAGAGGGAAAGCTCTGCCCCGGCTCTGGAGAAACCCTGCCTACCCCCCAGGCTGACAGTTAGCCCTCAATTCCTGACATCTGGAGTGCTTTTTTTCCTGGCTGGCCCTAGCCAGAGAGCATCTCAGCACAGAACCAGCTTGTAATTTGAAACGGATATAAAAATGCACTTCTCTAAATACACATGATCCGTACCACCTAGCCTATTTTCAAGCAAAGCCCAACCCCACACAAAGATGTGGTTGGGGGCTCAAATTAGAAGATAAAACCTTGCATTAAAGGTAGGCCCTGGGTGGAAATTGCTACGTTTTCACATTCGGTTTGTGGCTACGTTCTGTTATCACCCTGCTTTAAAAGTGCTGCAATTACCATCTATTTTAACGAACGCTGCTGGAGCTGATATAAATACATCACCAGGACATCTTGTATGCAGTACACAACAGCTCCTTTTCCTTCCAGAAGCGCTGCGGTGTTCATTTGCGTCGTAGATTCGTGACCAGGCACATTTAACAGCCTGAACCAAAGTGCTTCTGAACGCAATGTTAGACCCGTTGTACCCGAAGAGGCTCCACGTGCCCATCGGCAAAACCGGGGCAACTCCAGGATCGGCGCGGGTGTAGCCATGCCTGGGGCTCTTGGGGTGTTTCTGGATTGCTGTAGAAGCAGAACAACCCCAAATGCTCCTTTTTTTTTGGTTTTTTGTTTTGTCTTGTTTTGTTTTTTTTTTCCCCACGGGCGTTGCTTCGCAGGGATTGCAGCCAGGAGCCGCGGCAAGCGGGGCGCTGGTCCCCCGGACGCCCGGGCAGCGCTGGGGACACCCTGCGCCAGGGGTTGCAGCCGCTCCATCCTCCCCAGCCCTGCTCAGCTCTTTGATGCTGAGTTCCAAGCAGGGCGCTCTCCCGATGGTCCTTTCCCTTCTCACCACTATCAGCACCAGGAAGAACCGTCTGCTTTCTCCCCTCACGTAGAGCTGGTGGACTCTTGAAAGGCTGGGTTTTTTTTTTCTCCAGGAACCGAGCTCCCTGAGGGATCTGCCTCCCCTGCATAATTTTTGGGTTGAGGTGGAATTAGTCAAATTTTTTGCAGATGATAGCAACTTCTCAGGAAAAGGAGCAAGTTACGAGCAACGTATAGGCTTATGCAAAACAAAAGTAAATCAGTCTTGTTCTAGTCCCTGGCTGTTTGGCCTGTGTTCCCTTTTCATTGCACACAAGCAACTTCCATCACCACTAATATGCAAATAAAGATATTTGACCTCGGTCTTTCCCACGCGTATCCGACAGCCCGGGCTTGTTGCGTGTCAGACCATGTTTTCTTCCCGTGTGGGCTGAGAAAGCCACGGGCTCCTGCACTCCCATAGTTATTAGAGAAGACCCAGACCTTCAAGGATGTCTCAGCTCAGCCTTTCCTCAGGTGAGGTTTTTCGCAAGTTATTTTCCGTATCGCAGAAGTGTTATAACTACACAACTGTGGTGATGGAAACCGGGACTCAACCGGCGAGAGCTGTTTAGTCTGTTGTTAATATACAGCAGGCAGCTCGCAGACACTGAAAATGCCGCTAGATTCCTGTCTTTACCCAGGCAATTTTCTGCATACCAACATCGACTGCGGTCAACAAAGAAACCTTGGATCGGTCGACAGCGAGATCCTTGAAGCGGATGCACAGATGAATCATTGTGCCGGGTCTAGGGCAGGGGAATAATCTGAATTTCGGAGGTGTGCTCTCCGCAGGCCCAGAGGAGGTGCGAGACCTGGGGGCTCCTGCAGATGCCCCCTTGGCAAGGCCAGCTCAGGGCGGTGCAAAAGGGGCTGGTGTTAAACCTTGCCGTCTGCACTGGCGGCGTTGCGTGGCTGTGGTCCCCAGCAGGGCTGCGCTCCGTGGTGTGACACACGAGCCACGCGAGCTCCCCCGTGACGGCGGGGAGCAGCGTTCGGTGAGAGACACTCTCAGTGCTCTGCCAGAGCAGCCGCGGGGCGGGATTTTGCACGGAGCTCGGAAAAATTCCAACCTTGAAGGGCTGTCCATCTCCAGCAGTAGCCTTCCTCAGATTTCACAGGTAAGACAACTTATTCAGCTACAGCGCATTTGAGAGTGGGATGTCGGGACGGGGAATTTTCCATTTGTGGGCGTCGAGAAGGGCTGGGAAAAGCTGAAAGAGGCAACTGCAAGCGCTCAGCAAAGCGCAGGCCGGGAAGGGACTCGTGCCTGGACACACTGCGGGGGGCACACGGGGCGGCGGGGAGGGGACAGCCACGGCGGCAGGGGATAAGGCTGACTCCAGAGGAGGCAGAGATGGCCACACTCTTTTAGGCTGGAAAACTGGAGCTAGGAAGGGTCTTCCGAGCAGGGGGAGCTGGCTGCCCCCGCGGCAGCAGAGGGAGAGCCCGCCTGCCCCAGGTCCCGTGGGTGCCTGTGGGCCACCAAACCCCGGTCTGCAGCCCCTCATTTCTCCAGTAACAGTCACCGGGAGGACAAAATACGTGCAGAGCATCACCTGTTCCTGGCATTGCCAGTAACACAGTGGGCTCCGCGACATTTAGGAACGCTCCCGGCAAGAATGACAAAAAGCTCCGTGCCCAGAGCAGCTGGGGGAGACGTTACCAGCTGCAAAGAAAAATTAAACTCCCAGACAACATAAAGCAGCCGCCCTCTCTCCCTCCTCGGCGCTTGGTTTCGCTTCCCACCCCAGCCTGGGTTCCCCTTGGGGGTCCCACCAGTCACCTCACTCCATCTTCACCTCCTGGCACACGTCCTCGCTCCACGGCAGGGCCAGGGACCTCCTCAGCCTCCAGGGACGGTGGCCGGAGAGCGACGGAGCCATTGCCTGTCTGAGGGCAGAGGGCAGCGAGCCGGCGCCCCGCCACCTTCCTCCCGCAGCCGGGCAAGGGCAGGGTTAATGGACGCAGCCTGGTGTGATTTAGAGATGAACATCCTCTTCTCCAGTCTTGGAAAAAGCAGGTCTCACCTTTCCCGGGCACTTGCACTTCTGCCAGCAGCCGGGGGTTGTTCCCGCCGTGCAGCAGAGCGCGGCCGCGGCGGGGGCTCCGGGCGCTGGTGGTGGCACAGAGATTCCCCTTCACAACGAGATGCGGCTGTGGATTAATTCTGGCCCAGCAGCACGCCCTGAGCATTTCAGAGTCATGAGTCAAGCTCCAAACATCATGAGGTTGACTTAAGTAACACGTGACATTACAAAAAAATAATTCCTTGTTTTTTTGGCATCTGACACCCAAGCTTTTAAGTTACTCTTGGGTCACAGTCTTCCCCACACAGCCGCAGCATTGAAAATTGACTTTTTAATACAGGCAAGCCAAGATTTTCGCCTCCTGATTGCCTTCAGGAACCAGGGGTTTAACTGCACCGTTAAACATCACAGAACTTTCAGTAAAATCGTGCGAGCTGGCAGCAGCCCTGACGGAGCGAGGAAGGATCTGCTTTAGGACATGGCTTAATACTAAATCCTCAACCCCTGACCCCGAGTGGATAAAGCCCAAATCTGATTTTTCTGTTCCTCCTGCCTCCACATTTCATCACTTAATGGTATGTCGCCTATAAAAGTGGTCAGAGTCGATCCAGGTGAGCAGTGGGAATAAGACTTCAGCGAACGAAACCTGCAATGGGGAAAAATACCTCTGTTCTACAAAGTTAAAGGCTTCAGAAAGTTTGCTAAAAGTTTGTTCACAAATGAGATGAGATTTCTGGAAATGAGTTGGTTGATAAAGTACAGTTTGACCTTCCACAGGCTGTTTTCCCCCCTCCAGGCTGTTTTGTGTCTGGGCTCCAGTTTGGGGCACCCCTCGCATTTCAGCCGAGGGGGGTTGTGTGTCTTTTCTCAGCTTGTTGTGACCCTCTTCTCTACCGGGTGGCTGCCTGGCAAACGCTCTGCTCTTAGCTCAGTCTGTCCCAGCCCCCGAGGGAACCCCGGTGCCCGAGATGATGTTTGGATCTCGGGTTTCTCCTCCAAGATTTTGCCTGTGGTTTTCTGGCTGCCTGAATCCCTCCAAGGACCCCTAAAAACCAACAACCCCTGCTGCCGGCAGCGGGTTCCACCTCCACCGACGCTCCCCCCGGCACCGTCGAGTCCGAGCAGCAAGTTCATGCTCTGCCTGAGGCCGCTCCACAGACGGACACCCCCCGCTTTCTGCAATGCAGGAGAGACTGTTGGCCCCCACGAGCGATGCCGTGCCTGCTGCTTTACCAGGATGGATTTGACCAACAGGTCTGCCCCAAACCACACTTTTTTATTCTGGAGGCCCCTAGTGCCGTGGTCCTCCTTGGGCACCACTTTGGGACTCTGCCCTGTGCCAGCTTGGCAGCACGCATCCCAAAGTACGGGGGAGTAACCCGGTGCGCGCGGCAATAAAACCAGCAAGAACTGACAAATGGGGAAATTCGCAGGGCAAGCTGGCCTTCCACCCCCGGTCTGTTAAGCTCATGAAAGGCAGGGCGTAGCGTCAAAGCAGACATCCCGGGAACAGCTACGAAAACACCGACCGGCAGCGCTGGTGCTTCGGTGGGACAGCCAGCCCCTCCGGCCACCGCGCGGGAGAGACCGGCTCCTGCGCACCGTTTTCCCTGGGCAGGCGTTTCGTTAAACCGATATAAACGTGCCTTAGCCTTTCCTACTGCAAGTGGCTGTTCTGGGTTAAAAAGCAACCGGAATGGTAGGAATTATTAGGAGAGGAACAGAAAACAAGGCATTCCTATAAATCCATCTCCAATGCCGTGTCTGCTTCAGCCCTGGTGTCTCAGGCAGATGTAGCAGAGCTAGAAAAGGTACAAAGGTGACCAGGGGGATGGATCAACTTCCATCCGCATACCATGACGTATCTGATTTGGACCCCGGTTTTTAGGCAGGATTCTCCTCTTCGTGTAAGGTGGGATCAACGGTGAGATTCCATTTCTGCACTGTACTGATTCATTTAACGGCTGCAGATAAGATTAAGCTGATTTACCAGGAACTAATAGTGGACTTAAATCTGAAATTCTCATATTTCCCTTCAGTTGGATAGATAGAATTAGGTATTTTTTGAGTTTAATTATAAGATCTTTCCCACCTTTTCCTTGAGGGAGCAATCCAGGTGTTTATATTGGACGGTTCTGACTTAATATAAACATAAGTTCATTTCATAGAGATATCTTTATTTTAAATTCACATACACTCCAAAAAAAAAAACCAAAAATAAAAAAAACAAACCAGAAGGCAGCAGTGGACAAATAGATACACCCAGGCTCTTCTCCTAGGAAGGAGGTGAGGAAGGGAGAACACAGCACGGGTCTATAAATCGCAAAGGAATGAATACTCACTCCTAATACCGGCCTTCGGAGGCAGACAGACAGACAGAAAGCAAACAGCAAAAGGCGGCAGTGGAAGAAAACCCCACCAAATGCTGTTAAACACGATGATACAAGCGGCTAAAGGAAGAAGTCACTGTGGATTCAGTGCAGTGACCCACAGGGCCACACGCACGTGCTGGTGTCCCCCCTCCCTGGGGACTCTCTCTGGCCCTGTGCGGTTCCCCCTGCGCTTTTAACCTCTCAGACACCACCAGAGGTGTTATTCTGGAGATGGCTTTGGCTGGCCTGAAACAGAGCAAAAATGTTTTCTGGGTTGCACAGCTGGTGGCCCTGGCTTGAGAGCAGCCGGCTGCTGCCACCTCCCGGGTTGGGGACCGCTGTCCCGCCCGTGTGGCACCGCACACTGCTGCGGACACCCTGCTGCGGACAACCTGCTGTGGGCACCCTGCCACGGACACCCTGCCACCACACCGTGCCATGGATACCTGGCCACGACACCCTGCTGTGGACACCCGGCCATGACACCCTACCATGACGCCCTGCTGTGGACACCCTGCCNTCAGCCACGACACCCTGCTGTGGACACCCTGCTACCACACTGTGCCATGGATACTCAGCCACGACACCCTGCTGTGGACCCCCTGCCACCACACCGTGCCATGGATACCCGGCCATGACACCGTGCTGTGGACACCCGGCCATGACACCCTGCCACGGACACCCTGNACCGTGCCATGGATACCCGGCCATGACACCCTACCATGACACCATGCTGTGGACACCCTGCCATGGACACCCTGCCACCACACCATGCCATGGATACCCAGCCATGACACCCTACCATGACACCGTGCTGTGGACACCCTGCCATAACACCCTGCCATGGACACCCTGCCGAACAGCCATCTGGGCAAGCGCATCTCCAGTGATGGCTGGAGAAATATCGTCCTGGCTTAAGCAACAATTTGTGATAATCTTTACTTTACAGCCACCTCTGGTGCGCAGGTTTCAAGGTCTCCCTGTTTCCAAGCTCCCCAGGTAGAGGGACGAGGAGGAGCGAGACCCGGGCACTTGCCCCAAGCTGCCAACAGGGTTATTTCATTTCAATAGAAATCAGAAAGTTTGCTGAGGAGTTCTCTCTCTCTCTCTCCCATGCTGGCTGCCATCCCAAGAACTCCTTGCCCCGGTGCCCGAGCCCTGAGCCCTTCCCTTCCTCCCGATAATTGTCCGAATGACGATAAATTGTTGTGTGTTTCTCACACGGTAGCAGAAGCGCTGAGCTACGTCCCACCAGCAGCCTCCCCGGGCTCCGCTCGCCCCGCGCAGCGCAGCAGGGATCACTCCAGAGAGAACTGCTCTGTGGTTTCAGTACCGTGGCGGAAAGGGGGATTTTAGGCCTGTTGGAGTGAATGGATTCCGTGCCCTCTCCCGATAAGTTTTTACCACGATGGTTGCGCTTTTTTGCTACTTCTAAATTCAGTGCCCTTCCAAGCAAAGCCTGTTTCGCCTCTCGCTGCAAGCAAAGTCACCCAGCCCTGCGGGGGAATCAAGCTAGAAAAAAAAAAGCATAGCTTTTATCCTTAAGCCGTCAATTTTAATTTAAGGAGCACTTAAAACAATATAAGGTACAGACTGCTGGAAACCATCTGTTTGGAGACCAGTATCAGGGCACGTTCCCAACACTGAGGGGATGCTGCACACTCAGCTGCTCCTTCAGGGCTGGATGGCTCCGTCCCCTTGCAACCTGGTTTAAGAAGTGATCGGGTTTTCTTAGCGAGTCTACCACCTTTTGTCAATATTTATAGTGACAGCGCAACTGAAATCAGAGATATTGCTATCTGTGACAGTGTTTCTTGTTCGTCTTCCATGACATCTGGATGATTTGCGTGAAAGGATTCATCACCCTGGAAGTCCGTTCGTATTCGTTTCACTTTGGACATACTGGGGCATCAGGTCCACTCTGATAATTTTGCCGATAACACCAAAGGCTAAAGAGATCACAGCAAAGATTTTACCAAATACCTCTTGAAAACCTCCCACTGCTTTGGAGCAGCAAACTGCCTGCTCAGCCAGGCCAGTGTCCCCCCCCACCCGCGGGGGACACTGACAGGGACCGCGGCTGCCCCAAGACGCCCGTGTGGCCGCACACGCCGTGCCCCGCACAAGAGGCTCAACTTGCACCAAAAACCTGCTGAAGGAAGGGAAATAACCGGAGGTGACATTTGACAAGTTAGTTTTTTATTCAGTGCATTGGACTCGTACATCACCACTTCGTCAACTAACAACATTTCACACGTCCCTATAAAACCAGCGCTGAGTCCAGTCCCTTGTTAAAGACGCGCGGTGTCAAACGCAAAGCAGCCTACCCAATATTCACTTCTCTAAGTGCAGCCTGGAGCCCAGCGACAGGCCGTGTCCGGCGCCGTCGGTGCTGGGCTGCAGCAGCGGGCGGAGAAGGGAGCGGTGACCCATGGCTGGTGCAGGGCTTCATTAACAACCGACGAGACCCAGCTCATTAACCTCAGCCAATCTTTCTCGGGCTGCTGCAGAGCCTGGCCCCCCTCCCACGGCCGCTAGTTGGATTATGCCGGTGCTTTGAGCACGACTGAAGCTGCACCCGGGAAATCCCTAACACAAGCCGAAAACCTAATCCAAAATCCTACTGCAGCACTGGGAAACCCGATTTGGGCTGGGGCAGCCCGTCTGTGCTCTGTGCCAGGGACGGTCACTCCAGCGGCACGGCACGGCACGTCCCTGCAACCGAGCCAGCAGCAGCGGACAGAACAGCACGGCAAACCAAAGAGAAATGCAAGGTGCTCAGGCCGGACTATCGGGGCAGAGCGAGATGTTTTCGGGATGGTGGAGTCTCACATGGCAAACCCCCAGGCAGGGACGCCAGGGGGCACGGCACATGAGGCAGCTGGGGGCGATGCTGGGGGTCGCGGGCAGCTGGAGCGTCCCCGCTGCTGCCACCGTGGGGCAGGTCTCTCCACCCCGCGCATCGCTCCCCGCTGTGTCTCGATGCAGGCAGGCACAGCGTCTTCAACCCCGTCCCACCCGTGGGACCAGGCAAGGAAGGCTCCAGGGGTACGGCCCAGAACTGGTTCCCCCTCCCTCCTGCAGGCGTCACCCCCAGGCAGCACAGGGCGGGCTGGCGGGAGGACAGGGCTGGTGCCATCCCCCAGCAGAGCCTCCAGCAAATCCACCTCCGCTCATCCCCCTCCACCGCCTCACTCACGTCCCACCTGCCTTGCGCTCCAGCCACGACTCACGTGCTGCCTCGTCCCTGCCCTCGGTCGCTCACTCATTCTGCGTGTAAGGAAGAAGACGGCACGGTGCCAAATCAGCTATCTCAGAGGAAATCTATCGAGTTTTATTGAGCTGCCCGTTATGGGGCCTGGATTGTTTCGGGCAGTCCCTGCGAGGAGCACATGGTGCTAAGGCATGGTGACCGTCCGGCCGGCGCTCCTGGCTGCTGTAAAGCGCCTCTTATTCCTCAGACCAGAGAACCTCTCATCCAGCGTCAGGCTGGTCTGCGGGGGAAAGGGAGAGCGAGTCAGTCCCGCGTCTCGTGGCAAAGCACGGCCGAACTTGCAGCGGGGTATTGATTAGAGCCCATCAGTCAGGACGGTGCTTCACAGCCGGTTAGTCAATTAAACCACTCAGCACACGGAGACAAGGAGCTCGACAGACTGTGTGCGGCTGGAAAACCTCCAAGCAGTGCCCAGCCCCAAAACACCGGGCGTCCTCGGCAAGAGCAGGAGCAAGCAGATGGCATTTGAGCACAAGGCATCAAGTAAAACCAAACCATCCAGACAAGAAATGCCGGCAATGAAGAAGGTGGAGCAGGATTTCCAACCAGCCCCAGGGCTCTTGGGACATACTTCAGCGTAAAACGTGGCACTGAGAAGGTCACACAAGCAAAGAGAGAGCAAAGCCCAGAAGTGCTGTGTGTCTCTGAGGAGTGGGGTGCACCAACACTGAAATGGTCCCCCCCGGCCAGGACTGCTCACAAGCAGCATCTCCCCGCTCCGAGCAAGCACAGGGACAGGCCAAGAGGGGCCAACAGAGCGGGGAAAACTGGGCTGAGTCTGTAGCCGCTGAACAGTCTTCTCAGGTGCCTTCAGTTGTGTGAACGACCTAGCCAACGTCGCTACAGGACTTTCCTCCCGGGTTATGCCAGACAAACCCAACCAGCAGCCCCAAACCCCCGAGCGTGATGTGAAGAGCTCGGTGGCAGGGCTGCTGGAGGGTGCCAGGCGCTGCCTGTCCCGTCGACAACCCTCTACCTGGTTGGCCATCGCGCGGAAGTTGAACCTCAGCAGCACCCCCTTGGGCTGGGGCTTGGCTGGCGGCGGCGGGGGCCTCCGGCTTCGCAGGAACGGGCGCTTGGATCCAGGCCTGGGGAAAGCACAGACCTGCAGTCACTCAGGAGGATGAGGCAGATCCCTTCCCGTCGTCTGCGAACCAGCAAGGCGTCAAGGAGACGCCCGCATGCCCCACACATCCCACCGCACGTCTCCCGGCAGCCTGGCTGAGCCCAAAGGGTACCAGGAGANGCTGCGCTGCTCCGGCACAGCCAGCCCACTGTGTCCCTTTGGGGCACATGGCGTTGCCCCCGTGACACCCCACCGTGAGCACAGCCAGCCTGACACCTCCCGCTGCCACCTCCTCCCGTTTCTCCTTACTCTGACTAACAAACGAGCCGCAGGGTAATTACCGTCTCCTTTCGGATAGGCCGGGAAGGGAACGAGACATCATTTGCTAACCATTTTGGGTCTGAACCACTCACTGCGCGCTCATTATAGAAGACGGGAAGCTGCAATAACGCTAAAGGGATTTGCAATGGCTTTTGTAGGGCTCCCATACGAACAAATCACCTCATTTACTTACGCGCCGGTCTGGCCCGCCTGGGGATTAGCCACAGAAACTGTCAGAACTGCTCCAGGGCTGGGCTTCANAGAGCTGCCGTGCCGGAGTCCCAGCGCGAGGGGCTGCGTCACGTCAGGGTTATCACGGGGTGCCCTCTGCGCCCACCCACCCCTCGCTCTGCCCCTCACCGGGTGCTGCCCCTGCTCCAGCACAGCCCCAGGCTGACACTGTCCCCTTCCAGCCACTGCGCTGCTCCAGCACAGCCCCAGGCTGACACTGTCCCCTTCCAGCCACTGCGCTGCTCCGGCACAGCCCCAGGGTGACACTGTCCCCTTCCAGCC
>VXBH01005243.1:38304-49414 GCA_013400035.1 Rynchops niger
AAAAAGACTTCAAGAATTAGCTCTCAGAAACAGCGATTCCTTTTCCAGTATTTCATTTGGCGTATCTGAATAGCTCTTCCCTTGCACGTTCTCAAGAAATTTGCTAAGTCTGGGTCTCCTGCTGGCACAGCGATGTGTACGGGGTGGCTTTACTTTGCCCGGCTTGTGCCGCTATACAAGCTGCAAGGTTGACTTCTGCCACCTGCCCAGGTTTTACCTGCCAGCTGCTAGATTAAGCTGCATTAAAAATTGCCTGTCCTGCAAACACTTTCCTAGGAGTATATTCATTGTTAAAGTTACTTTTAGAAGCAAAGATACAAAGGGGCAAAGGCTGCTAAAACCCAAGGCTTGTCAGCAGCAGCAGGCTGCAGAAAAAAAAGTCTCGATACTGACCCCTCTCTGAAAATTGGCTTTGGAGAACCGCTGCGGCATCCGCTTCTGCTGGAAGGCTGGTCCCCGGTTCAGCCGGAAAGGCCTGCTGGAAGAGGAGGAGAGAGAAAAGGGCATCGGTGAGTAGGATGCCAGGTCTCACCTGAAGTCTCGTGCCGAAATACCGAACCTGGTGCGGTATTAAAAAGCAGCATGAGAAGCAAATGAGGCTGTGTGCTCCCAAGCTCAGCCCAACAGGTTTCTCTGCCAGCAAAGGATTTCAGAGGAACTCGTTTTTCTGCTCAAATGAAACAACAGCTTGTGTTTGTTCTGAACTCTGCCCGTTCAAAAAAAATAATGAAATCATGGAATAAAACCCACAGAAAAAAATGTGGTCAGAAGGGACCTCTGGAGGTCATTCAGCCCCTGCCTCTACTCAGAGCAGGGAAAGACGGGACTGCAACGGTGTCTGCCTTGGAGGTGGGAGAACACGAGGAGCATGACGGGACGGGCAGCAGGGCTGCCCTCGGCACGGCTCGTGGGCACAGCAGCTGCTCCTGCGGCCCCTCGCCGGGACACGCTCCCTCGCCCTGCCTGTCCCTTACTGCTGGAGTCTGTATTTCCTGCCTTCAGGAAAATAAATGCTACTTCACCCTTCTCAAGTTTTCCACAAAGTTGACAGAGTTTAATAAAAACACAAAGTTGACATTTTCCACGCTTTCTAAAATAAAAACGACAGATCTAATACCTGAATTATTAACTATCAGCGGGAGGTCGCGTTATTCCCAGGTGCTTTCCTAACATGCCCAGGGGTGTTTTTCTCACGTTGCAGGAGCACGGGGCTGCAGCCGCTCCCAGCTGGCACCGACCGAGAGCGGAGCCCCAGGAGCTGCACAGGGAGTCACTGAAAACCAAAAAAGCCCAGGTTTACCCAAGGTCTTACCTTCTCCCCGGGGCCTGGGTGCTGGCAGCAGCTGCTCGGAATCTCCTGGGGCCCGGGGGTGGCCGTCGCCGTCCCTCGGGCTGCCCGCTGCTGCCGCCGCTTTTGGCGAAAGCGTTGTTGTTCTTGTCGCCCTGAAAGAGCACCGAGAGCTCAGCTGCTGCCACCCGCGCCGCCACCTCGCCTCCCTCCTCCCCCGACGACCGAACACCCGCCGCCTGTATCCAGCATTTTCTTTGGCTCTGTGCCGGGGGAAATCCAGCTGCCAAGCGCCGGTGCGGATGGCTGACCCCGCCGCCCCCACCTCCCCGCCTCAAAGGGGGCTCAGCCCCCGGCTCTGGGGGCTCTGCATTCCCCCTCTTCTCACTCCCAAACATTTTTCCTTTGCAACAGAACAACCCTGCTCCGCAAGGGCTTTCCCCCCACCCCCCACCCCTTTGATATTTTCTCAATGGGAAACCANCAGGCTAAAGAGTCCCAGCTCCTTCAGCCTTTCCTCATAAGGGAGATGCTCCAATCCCTCAATCATCTTAGTTCCTCGCTAAATCTATTAAAAACGGTTCTGGGTGTCCCTGCTCTGGCAGGGGGTTGGACTAGATCGTCTCCAAAGATCCCTTCCAACCCCTGCCAGGCTGGGATTCCGTAACCTGGCCTCGTCCAGGGTGTTTTGTATCCATGGCAGGAATATTTCTACTGAGCAGTGTCGCTGCAGTCTCAACACTTACACACCGTTGTCAACAACCCGTTCGCATGCCTCGGTTCCTGGGCATGAAACGACAAGTACCAGGAAGTATGTTTCTTTCTAGTAGTGCAGAAATACCCCAAAAAATCAGTCCACGGAGAGCAAACCTGGCACAAGCCAAGCAGTACAGCTTTGCTCAGGCTGCCTTTCGGTCACCGACTCTCTCTCGCTTGGACACGTCCATTGCCCAGTCCAAACCGGGAAGCAGGAGGTGCATCCCAAGGCCCCTCGGTAGCGCCGGTCCTCCTGCAGCCCCTGACACAAGCCACCACAGACCCTGTCCCTCTACTGCTGTGGGACAACCCCCACCGCCGTTTACTGCCCCTAACCGAGATGTGTTTCCACATTCTTCCCACTTGGTTTATTCCTGCGAAATGGAAGCTACCGTAGAATTATGCCTCCTAGCAACTGCTTATTACTTTCTGTTAATACCCAGCCACACTCAATATCTGAGTCATCGCAGCCTTTATTTTCAGGAATAACCACAGGCCACGCGCACGCACGCGCGGTTTAGGGCTCTCTTATTCATATCCCCAGGACACAGCCATTAAATGTGCCATCATGTTTGCCACTTGGGTGTTTTTTTTAAAAGCTTACCGAGCATCCGTGGCCTCCTAACTGAGTGGATTTCCATCAGTGTGGAAAAAACCAAGCCCCTCTCACAGAGGACTATCCACCCGCTTGATTTCCACCTTCTACGCCAAGCTGGTTTAATATTAGCGGCACCCAGAAGAAAAGCTGTAAGAGTTACTTCAATGGCGAACACATACCTTCCTTCCCATCACTCGAGTCTTAAAAATAACTCAAAACCCAAATGAAAATATTTCAATCTTTTTTTTTTTTTTTTTAAAGTGTTTTTGAGCAGAGACAAGACACAAACGTTTAAATTGAAAAAAGGGAAAGCCATGAATGAAAAAAGAAATGCATTTTACACTGAAGCATGTGGGGCAATGTGACCCATGGCTGTCACAGCTGTGGGAATCAGTGTCTGGGGGGGGAAAACCCACCTGCTAATGAAACGTTATGTCTCTGAACCACAGCCCCTGAAGCCAACGGCAGGCTGTCCTGTGACTTCTCTGGACCTTGGGAAACGCTCCGGGTGCGGGACAAATAATGATGAAACTTAACATACCTCCTCTAAATTATAATAGCAAGATGAGATGACATGGAATTTGCTTTTACGGAAATATTTTCAAATCTTTTAAGAACACATTTTCTAAAAAAAAACTTCTCTGTAAAACCCATGAGAACAGAGTCAGTAAAATTATGCAAGTCAGAAGCTTACAGAACCAACTGGAAAATCGCTATTTCATATGCACGTGTCTGCACTCCCCTATGCATGCAAATGCTGTGCACAGGCATATAAAAAAGATGGTGCCTGTAAATTTTTTATGTCGATTGTTCTTTGGGGTGATCCAGGACCACAAAATGCAGCAGATTTCTCCATGACGTTTGGGAAGAGCTCTACCTTCCTCACCCCCTTACCTCCTGAGCCGACGCCTGCCGATTTAAAGGGCTCACTCCGTTTAACGCGGCAGCTGCTCTTCTCCTGGGACCGGGCACAGTATTCCTGAACTGCCTCCGATTGTATTGTTGTTGTCCAAACCCTCTTCTAAAACGATTAGGTCCTACGAAAATAAACTCTTTATTTTAGCATCCTTCAAAACTCAATTTATGGTTACCGTTTTGCAAATGAGTTACAAGGTTAACTTAATACGATACAGGAATATCTATATATCTAGTGATGCGAGAATCACATTAATTTATTCCCGACAATCAATTTGGCAGAACATTAAATAATTTATCTTTCCAATGTCTCATTCTTATTATGTGTAGGACTGACAAACACATTATCCGATTTGACAGAATATAGATGAGAAAAGCCTTCTTCAGTTATGACGCCTAGTAACGGCAGGAACGCTCGCATCAGGAAACCTGTCAGTCTCTTGTCAGAGCTCACATCGCTACGAATTAACGGGGACATGGAAAAAGCCATTTCGATACAGATACGCCAGTGACTCCGGCATCCAGAAGCCAAGCCCACAGCAGCCTGGGATAGCTCTGGGTGCCCCCATTACAGCACTCGACGAGCAAAGACTGGGACGTAATTTTTATATATACAGACATATACTAATTTATGGGGTTTTTTAGCTTGAAATACCCTTACCTACGGCATACATTGAAGGGGGCACCTTCTGCTGCTGTTTTAGATACCTGCACAGTACAGACACACCAACAGCCCGTCTTGCATTTAACGCTTTCCCCTCAGCCTGTTTATAATTTTGAAGCGCGCCAAAGCGTCGAGCGAGAGGAAAGCACTCCGCCAGATGGAGGCACGACGCATTAAAGCCTAATTACTCCACGTGACTACGACTTCTGCAGCCATAATGAAGCATTTTCCGAGCGGCTGTACCAGGGCAATGAGCACGCCTGCTCAGAGGGGCAGAGGGCAGCAGAACCTGCCGCAACCCGCAGAGCCGTCAGACGCAGCTATTGATCCCGTACCATCGATTCCTACATCACAGCACTTTATAATGACTTGGAGCAATTAGAAATGAAGCGTTGTGAGGCAGCGGTGACATCGCTGTCAGGGGCCACCACCGCAGTGATTAACGAAGGCTTCGGCCTCAGGGCGTGACAGCGGCCATGGGTACACTGGAACAGGGGTGAAGATGACGGGAGCCGCTCTGGCTCTGGGATGGATCTGCCCATCCATGGATGCACGGACAGAGGGGCAGCAGGGCATGGACAGAGGGGCACAGACAGACGGGCAGCAGGGCACGGACAGACGGACACAGACAGAGGGCCAGCAGGGCACAGACAGAAGGGCACAGACAGACGGGCAGCCCTGCGAAGCTTTGCTCCCGATGGCCGGAGGAGCTGGTTGGGAGCGCTCACAAAAATGCCACGCTGTTCACCAGCTCTGCGGGGCCAGGAGTTATTTTCTTCGCCAACGATGCCCTCCCAGCGCAGAGGTGCAGGGCTGCGAATGTTCCTCTCCCGACAAACACCAAAAGTTTGGCAATTTGTGCCTGCGTGACCAGATGTGGTCTCGCTGCCTTTAGTGGCCCATTTCTCCCCTCCTGGTTCTGTCCCCACAGTGCGTTTTTCCCTTTCTTGTTCCCTTCAGCGCTCACCCTGTGGGCCCTGAATCTGACCCTGCCCCCATCTCTTGCCTGCTTGCCAGACGGCTGTCCCGTGGGCCACCAACACAGCTCTGCATCTTCCCTGCAGCCAGAGTGACCAAGCCCCACTGCCTCTCCCAGGCATCCCGTGGGTGCCATGCGAGGGACTCATGCAAAAGGCAGCCCTGACTAGAAAATCCTGTCCCTGTCAGTCAGTCGCTATCGGTGAGCCTCCCCGGCAGCCTCCGCCAGTGCTAACAGCCAAGGAGGGAGCCACCAGCCTCCAAGGGCACCCCGCGTGAGCCAGCTGGGGACCGAGGCCTCCCTCTGTCAACGTGTATCCCCAAGTGTGACACAGGGCAGGCTCCATCTCTGCAAACCGTCTGGCAGATGTTTATTAAGGCAAGAACATTTGAGCAAAGCCCCCCAGCATCAGCAGCTGGGGAAGGCCCCCACCGCGCCCGGGCGGACACTGAGCCTGGTGCCAAGCACCCTTGGGCTGGCCAAGCACGACCAGTCTGGGGAGAAGCCCCGATGGAGAAGCCTCTTTTTCCAAGGAGATTTGAAATTCAAATTTCTTGTCATTAAAAATCATCTATCCCCCCTGGGGAGACGGTTTAAGCCATATTGCAGGAGGGATAACAGCACTTGGCTTGCATGAATTCTCTTGCTGGTTTAATCAGCATAATACCCTTCTCCATCCTCCGTCGTTACAGCGCTGGGCTGTTCTGATCATCATTTCGATAACGGTTATCACGTCTCAGCCCAGAAGGGACTGCTGCACTTCAGCAGGGACCGAAGCGAAATGAGCCCCTGAAGAATTACGGGCTGAATTCCCAGCGGCTCTGAGCTTCCCAAAATTGCTACTGACATCAGCATCACACAGCGCGGCGGGTCTCTGCGCTTGGCAGGGCTGAATTCACACTCACTCAAAACCTATGAAACACTTAGACTAGCAGAAATAATTCTATAAATGAATAGAAAAGTTCTCCTTTCCAAGGAATGGCTGAAAAAAAAATACTTTGTTTGATTCATTTGGCTCCGCATGCAGTAGTCGCTTGAGTGTGGGAAGAGTATCGACACTCTCGGACCCGATGATCTGAAAGGTCCCTTCCCAACCTCGGCAATTCCAATACCAAAGCCCGTGTTTTTGACAGAGAAATCAATTTGCAAAGGGCAATTACCATCATTCCGTCTTGAACCAGAACGATCCTCGGTAAGGCAGTATGTGGTGGAGACCAAGAACATGAGAGGGGGAGGCAGATCTGAGACCAGCAGGATTGCCCCCAGCAATCCCACCCGCCTGACGTGCCACTGGCACTCCGAGGGCAGACGGCAAAGACATTGCTGCAAAACGTCACTAAAATCTTCAATGAAGTGATTTAGCGGCAATTTGGGGGGGGGGAGAAAAAAAAGAAGCAAAATTTTGGAAGAGGTGGCATTTCATGCAGCAGATTGCTTTGGTTTTGTAGATAAAAGCTAACGGAACCAAACATAGATTAGTGTGTGATCACTCAGTATTACAAAAAAGCTCATCATAAAAATAGCACGGTTGGCAAAAGTGACAAATTAGCTCCAATAACTGAGCTATCAAAGACAGTTACTGAAGGGGTAATTTAAGTGCGTTCTGGGAAAAAGAGGATTAGGAAGAGGCATAATTAAAATATGCAAAGCCAAAAGGGAATACAGAATAGATATTAAGTCACTTTGAATTAGTAATTCATGAGAGGGTGGAAGGGAGAGAAACGGATAAATTTATGCTGTGAAAGGGCCCTGATATTCCATTGTTGCAGAGAGAAAAGCTATTCAGAGCCCGAGTACATCTTATACGTGCACAGGAATGAGACAGGAGAAGGATTTAAGGGCTGTATTTTGTTAGAGAGCCGTGTTTTCCAGCATGGCGGGCCTCGTCGCCCCGGGGCGCTCACCCACCTTGCAGATTCCTCTGCATCCAGGCGCGGAACCGGGGCCGCCCGTACGCGTAGGCCGCGCTCCTGTCCTTCGCCTGCCGCCGCTGCCCGTCCCCCACGGCGCTGGCCTCTGCTTGCTCTTTCCTGTGGCGTTTTATGATGTCGTCTAGATGGAAATGGCAAAAGGGAAACCCATAAAACCTGCGCTTTCCACCAACGGCGATTCCCACTTTTGGCGCCTGCGATTGTCCGCTGTGAAAATGGAGGTTGCGGTTCCGGGAGGTAGGCCGGCCGGACAATAAGAGATTAAGCTTCGCTCAGAAAGTATAATAGGATCGATTTACTCAGCTGCTGCCGGCTGGAGATTAGAGCGCTACAAATTATTGAAAAGCGTGCTGCTCCCCGGCACGTATCCCCCACGTGCAGGACGGAGAGCCCGGGCCCACGTCCCACCGAGCGAGAAGGGAACGCGGGTCTGCAGGGACACCGGGGGCTCAGCGCTGGGCTCAGAAGGGGTCTCGAGACGGTCGAAACTGCTGGGGGGGGGGGCACGGGAGAGGTGGCCAAAGCGGGGAGGATGGGCAGAAGTACCCACGAGTGCTCCCACGCTGTGAGGGCCGCCGCAAGGGCTCCCCCTGGGACACGGGCACTGCCCCACGCGGGGGACGTGTCCCTGAGGTATCAGCAACACAAATGCTGCTCACGCGTCACCCAAACGCACGTGGGATGGATGTCCCCCCAGAACTGAAGCTCGGTGCGACGCGAGGGCCGCGGGGAAGGAATCTCGCTGACAAGAAAGGGGACGCCATGGTCCCGCCAACACCCATGGTTCACCAGGCAGTTGGAGGATGGTTCCCTTTCAATTCCCATCCCCTGGAGCCAGCTACCTGCATAAAGACATGCAGGTAGTCTCATTTTTTAGAGCCTCAGTGCTCTAAAAAAAATAAACAAAGCAAGTTTCTAGCCCTCGGTGGTATGAGATGCTTGAAGCCATAAACCCCCATGGCTCAAAACCAGAAAGCAAATAGATGCAACATGCACAACGAGTATCAGCAGCACTTGGTATTCCAAGTTTCACAGTCATCAGGACCCGACTCTTGATTTTCTACCTATTTGGGGTAGATGCTGCTGCTTCGTTACTCAATAGAGCTAACCTAGGAGCAGCTGGATAAGGACGTACCAACCACAGGGCAAGAACCTCTCACCTCCCGCCGTTGCCTGGTGAAGCAAGGGAGAACGTCCCAAACACCAGAGGATGCTGCTCTCCCCTCCCAAACCTGGGCTCTCTGGCATAGACCTGTCCGCACCGCACCACGGGAACCAGCTCTGGTGCTTCTCGTTGAACACACCGATTCGATGTCCGTGCTTGCCCCGGTGCCAGCAGCAGTACGGTATTTTGGGAACCCGGCAGATGGGAGGGAGGGCACCCAACCGGCCGCAGCACGGAGACCAGGCACACCTGCCTCTCACCTCCGAGTCCCCAACGCCGCCCTCCGCAAAAGGGGCACACAACAGCCTGAATGCAGCAAAACAGACCCACAATGTCCTGCCAATGTCCCAGGGCTGCCCCCACCCCAAATTCTTATTAGACAGCCCTGAAGATGTATTCTACTGAGCTCTCAGGGGAACCGCGAGATGTTTCTCACTTTCTTTGCAAGACACCCTCTGCATGCAGCTCCCAAGGCACCGAGCCTGTACGAAACAATCAATTATTTTCCCTGTGATGTAACCACTTCTGGTTTAAAACTGCATTAGTAGCCCCAAGAAGATGACACACAGTTTCTCCCATGGACGTTTTGCCACTGTGTGTCCCTGGGCACCAGCACGTCCCCTGAGCCGCGCCGGACAGCCGTGCTTCACCACAGAGAGAGCACCAGGGACACAAAGGCAGGCGATGGTCCACCGGCAGTGCCCGGAGGATACCTGACAGGGTTTTGAAAGCTCACGCCCATCCTGAACAACTGTTCTTAACTCTCCAAAAGACAGCACTGGGTGCTGAGGTATCTGGACCAAGCACAAACTACTTTTAGATGCAGAGCTCTATCAAGAAACAGCTCTAAGCCCCTTAGTTCTCATGAGCTGGTCTGAAATCAAGGGGATCTTCTTAATTCGAGCTGTTCTGATGAAGAGGAAAGGCAAAGGCAAAGGGACATCTCCTCATTAATTCATATTTTCCAACAATTTCTTTTTTTAATCTCAAACCTGCCTTGCTAAACTATTTAGCGAGTAATACAGCCACATCTGTCAAGCTCCAAGCAGAATGTTTTAACTTCAACAAATAAGTGGGGAAAGAAGTGTCCAAATCAGGCCTTTTCCCAGGCAGTGGCTACTCCAGCCCCTTCACGAATCACTGGAGTGAACGCACAGAAGTACCATTAGCTTTCCACGGGCGATTATCACTAACAGCACATCATACCTCCAGCGCTTGTCACTTGTCATTTTCTATCACGGAACTCCTGTGTCCAAATTAATACAAAGCCCAGGGAAAGCGAAGGCGAGCGGATGCAAGAATGGGGTGCGTGACTGCTTTTGTGATTCCGCTATCAAGTCTGCCAGGAAGAGAGCAAGCGGGGATAGACGCTGGGCGATGTTCTCGGGATGAATGCGCTAATGTTCTCAGCTAAGTGTGCCTTTGGGACATGAGCTATTTGGGGCACAGGCTGCTTTGAAGCATATCGACAGCATCCCTGCTCTGCAGGGAGGTGGGCACAGGCTTCCGAGAGTGGGCTATCTCCAGCGCCAGGAAGAGCTCGTTGGGAACGGAGAAGAGATGAATGCTCAGGTGCCCGCTCTGCCACCTCTCAGCATCTTTTTTTATTCGGGTATGAGTCATTACTCTGTCTTTTGTGCCCATAAATAGGATGGGGTTAACAGAGCAACGCAATGGAGTACTACATAAGGCTGGAAGGGATCCTGAGAGGTCGCCTATGGTACCCCTACACCCCCAGGAAAGAATTAGGTCTATCGGGGCAGCTTTAAGAGTAATTCCTGCAGTTTCCAGTGACTGCTAACTCAGCCAGGGCCCAACGGATCTGAAAGCGCAGAAACAAGCACCTGACGGCCCAAGTAGCAGTTCTTCACCAGGGCCCCTGCCTTCCAGTTCTCCGTTGTGCCGCGGGTAAGGTGTGTTCCGGATGGGATATGGAGGTGGGCCACAGGGGTTCTGACCGAGGGAAGCACCAAGGGAGAGCAAAACCGAAGGGAGTACCGCAGCTCAGCAAACAGAAAAAAGAGGTGCGACACCATGGGGAAATAACTAAGCGAAAAATCAGGGGCCCGCTACTGCCGTAAATCCTCCTGGCAGCGTTAAAATACGGGTGCGTCAGCCGAGGGATCAGTCTGAGTCGCAGGGGGAAATGTTCTGCCGAGCGGCTCGCTGCCGGGAAGAAGCGACGGGAGGTTTCGGTTGGGAGCTGCCCCAGGAACGCGAGGTGCGAGTGGGCTTTTCCCTCCGCAGCCGAGAGGTCACACGGGGGTCCCCCCAAGCTCTGCCGCCCCCGCAGAGCCGGGCCGGGCCGGCGGGGGGCCGCGGGCCGGGGCGGTTGTTTACGCGCCGCCGCCGAGCCCAGCGCCAGCGGAATGGCGAGCATCGCCCCGGCCGCTATAAATAGCCGGCGGGCCCGGGACGAGCCTCCGACCTGGAGTTCAGCACAGGCCTCATTTACGTAAGCGCCTCCCGCCGCCCCCCCGAGGTTTTGGGGTGCAAATCCCCTGAGATGGGGATGAAGCCGCGATTCCCCCCTCCCACCCCAAAACCGGCTGCTTCTTCGCCTCGTCCCGCCCGCTTCCCTTCCACCGACACCGGCTGCCGGCCCCTCGGGGCACCGCCCCCGCTCCCCTGCCCCGAAACCGCACGGACGACGCGAACCCGACCCCCGCGACCCGCGCCGGGACCAGCGCCTGGACGGGGACCGGCCCCCCCAGCTCCGTCGTCCCGCCGCCCCCGGCCGGGCAGGGACCACCCCGCGCCCCGCCGGACCTACCCAGGGACATGTCGATCTCCTCGGTTCCCGGCTGCGGCCCC
>VXBH01005243.1:59244-112172 GCA_013400035.1 Rynchops niger
GCTCCGTCCGCGCTCCCCGCTGCGGCCGCTTTGTCCCCCCGCGGGTAGCAGGTCCCCTCCCGGGAGCGTTGTGCCCGGTCGGTGCCCCCGGCGCGGCGGGGGGCGGTGGGTGAGGGGATGGAGCGCCTCTTCCCGTGGTGGGAAGCGCTCGGGTATCCTCGGCCTGGGTCTGCCCCTTTGGGGCGAGCCAGGTGGATTTTAGGTGAGGCGAAGTTGGAGGCGTTTTTCTGTACGGTTTCTAGAAAACCGGGCGGCAGCTTCCGCGGGGCTTCTGTTCCGCCTCGGCTCACCTCTGGTGCACTTCGGCATTTATCTGCTGCCGGAGTAGCCGCTGAAAATGGATCATTTTGAGTAATGTGCTAGAACAAAATGTTAATGAGAGGTCTGGCATCTTTTGTTCGCAAGTAGTAGCGGCTTTCCGAGATCTTGTTGGGGCGAATTAATTCCATGGGTTTGGGGTTTCTTTCTGTTTTGTTTTGGGGATTTTCTTTGCCCACGGGTTATGAAGAGCTGGCTTATTGTTTTGAATAGGAGGCTGCCCATTGTGGTACCTTATCCATCTCTGACAATCCTGTGCTCCTGCTCTATCAAATACTCGTTCTGTTGCTCTTTGTTGTGGGCTGCGTTTGTGCAGAGGGTTAAATAATGATGTACTCAGTCTTCTGTGATAGATTAGGTTGTGTAGGGTGTAGAATTTGCGAAGGACTGATTTTTAAAATCCAATTGCTGTATCCAGTACCAAGCCTGCTAATGATTTGTGGGTTATTAGCTTTTTTTTTTTTCCCCCCTGACACATGTGATGCATCCTTATGTGCAATGCAGAATAGGGATAGGTAAAAGTGTGTTAGTTATTTCATAATGGAAGACCAAGATTAAAATAAAAACAGGTTCCATGAAATAATAGTTCTTTTTCGTTGTAGTAGCACAAAACTGTATTCATCAATGTACTAGGTCACTTCTGTGTATAAATATTCAATAACTAAAGCGTTAAAAATGAAGCATTGTATATAGGCAATCTATTATTAAAAAGACTTTTCCTGTATCCTGAAGCAGGTTCATCAAGGATCTACATTTTATGTTTGCATCTAATTATTACTAATTGCATTTTGGGTTTGATTTTTTTTTTGGATGTTTTATTTTGAATTTCAACATATTTGAGTAAAAGCTGTCTGCAGTGATGTTGTCTTTACCTTTTGGGATGTAGTAGAGCCCGGTCACTACCATCAGGATAGAATTTCCATCATGAAAGATCGTGTGACAATGTTTAAGGGCAGATTATGACAAAAATAGCCATATTGCTTGCTGCTCTAAAAAATGTGCTTAAACAGTTGATGTGGGTCTACGCAAGTGCCATCTTACAACAATCCTGATTTAATGTAGCACTGATTTACAGATTAATCCTGTGAAATGCAAATTTTAGGTGTCTTTCCGAATATGCTTGTAAAGAAGAGATTTGTAATCTTTACTTTGACTTCATCTGTAGCGTTTTTGGGGTAAGCGGGTAAATGGTATTCTGCTGGTGAATCACAGGCATCCTTTGCAGAGTATCAGTATGGCATAGAGCTTGGTGGAGGATCAGCAGCTGCCTGGGAGGCTGTGGCCATTTACTTATGGGCATTTTTGTAGCAGTTATCACTGTTTCACATTACGATATACCCGTGAATTAGGTTGTAGGTTTAGGCTGAGACATGGGAGATGGTGGGCTGGGACAAAAATCTTTGCTGTGTTTCACTTTCTGTTCTAAGTCAGCGACTCTCTGAAACTTGGTTCTGTGATACTTGAAACAAACATTTAAAGAAACAGCCTCTAACAAATCTGTGTGTAAACAATTTCTTTTCCATTTTACAAACCCTTATGCAGTAGAATCTACAGTGTCACCGTAAATCCAGAATATTCTGCCTTAGTGTCAATAAAATCAGGAACAGAAAGTTATTTCTAGAATGGAAGTAAAACTACTACACAGTTCTCAGTAGGGTTCAGATATATATTTATATGTTAAAGCACAACTGTTGTTGATTTATCAAAAATAGCCTGGGATTTTTTGTTTAAGGTCTGGCCGTATTTTACATCTAACTTATATAATGGCTTGCCAGTGCGCAATTTGCAAATATTGTAGCATGTTGTGGGCATCTTAAATTACGTGACAAAAATTATTGCAGAGCTAAACGCGCAATGACAATACCTGGCTGTTTAGCTCTCATCTTTTGCTTGTCATATCTTTTTTAACTGTGAATTCTCATTGTAGCTCTTTGGCCAAAACCTCTTTATTTTATTATTTCCCTGAATTGGTCTTCTGTGTGTTCAAACAGATTTGCTGCTGCTGTTAAATGAACTTCTGGAAAAAATAAATCATAGGTCGTGAGATATCAAGAGGTATATTGAATATTCCGATCATTTTATTAATGTGTGTAATTCTGCTTCTCGCTGCGTGAGCAACATTAGCCCCCCTGGCAGTTAAGTAATTGAGTATATCACATCAGTGTAATCACTGTCTGCTTAGCTGAAGAGTTGTGTGTCTTCTGTTTTGTTTTGTTTTTTTTAAAGATGGGCTCCTGTGCTATATTGCAATGCTGAACAAAGTCAACCTATGCCTCTAGCAGTTTATCTCCTTTTTTGTGAGCACTTCTTAAAACATGAATTTAGTGAATATGAAAGGTACTAGACTGACAGCTCAAGAAACAATTTACTTGCTCAGGATAAATATAGTGGTGCCATCAGGCTTATTTGTTCATGACTTTGTCACAGCAAACTTGATTCCCGGGTTTTAATTCTGAAGGAACCTCCAAGCAATTATAAGTAGGTGAATGATTGCCTGTAAATATATTAACTTTGAAATTTCTCCTTTCTCACCACCTGCTACCTTCTTATCTAGCTGAGCAGTAACAGCAGTGTATTCCCAACATGACTGCAGAAGGAGCCCTGCTGTCATGGCCAGTAACAAGCTGGGCACCACCGCAGAGTTCCACATGGTGATTCCTGCCTGTGTCTGCCGAGGAGGTGGGATGGGAGGAGACACGCTTGGTGTTTAAAGATATCATTGCCTAGCATAACTTGCATGACTTTGTTGATTTTTTTTTTTTTTTTTTACAATTTATTTGTAAAATAATATTCTGGCCCTTCTAAGCTGCGTAGTCACTCATGTGATTATGGATTAAAACCAAGAAAACTTACACCTTAGTATTGAATGTTAATTTATGATACTCTTCTTTTGCCTTTATAATATACATTTTTTCCTGTCTGAATAAAGTTATTTTTGCTGGTGGTACCAGTGTTGACTAAAGTGATGGCAGGTAACTGGATAGCAACACCAAATCCAATTTTCAGCTCAAGAAAATGACATTCATATGTGATGTATATACTAAATGTAGATTCTAGAAATCAAACGTGTCGGAAAACATGTGGTGGTTCAGTACTGACCTTCTGCACATCTGAATGAAAAGAGAAACTTGACTTATATGCTTGCTTTGGGCGAGAGCATAGTGTTCATGCTCTGAAATGCATCAGATAGATGTATAACCTGGGAGTGAAATACTTACAGGCAAGCAATTGTGGAATGTCCCCAGCGTGGTTTCCCAGCCTGTGCCGTGTTTGGGCTAAGGGAAAAGGAGCTGTGTACGTTGCCCGAGGCCAGTAATAAGGTCTTAGGCTAGTAATAAGGATACTTGCTAGTAATAAGGATACTTGTTAAGGATACTTGGTATTATACACCAGTTAAGAAAAGTCTCAGTTCGGTGAGTTGCAGTTAACACAACTGATTTTCAGTTTGCCTGCGTAAAAGGATTGCGTAATGAAGAATACCGCTAAGAACTTAATCTAATCTTAAAAAAAACCAATAATAATCCATGTTGTAGCTTTATTTGAAATACTGACCTACAAGAAATATGCGATGTGTAATTTTTTGACTTTTTATAGTCTCCATCCATCAAAACTAAATTTGCCATCACGTTGACTATTTTTGAGCCTTGGAATATCAAAAAGATTTAACCTCCGAGATCTTTCTGCTTTTAATCAATCTAAAAACTTACTGTGATACATATTTCTGCTTTGTAACTTATTATTTGAAGACGGGGCAAATGTATTTAGATCACGAATTGTATTACAAAACCTTGTGCGGTTAAAAAACAATGCACTAGCCTTTGCTTCTTCACTTTTTTTTTGTTGTTTGTGAAAAGTATCTTCTTATTTGACTTGGGAAGCTTTGTTGGAGTTGATTCAAAAGTATATATTAATTTTACTGGCAAGGCTGGCAAAGATATTTGCTGTGTCTTTTGTGGCAAAAGTTCTACATGACAGTGTTTAGAGAACTGTGAGTTCTGTGCTTTTCCAGCCGTCTGATTCTCGTCGTTTTTCCAACTAACCTGGGACTGTTTGCTGCTGGCTGGGAGAATCTGCTGCCAGGTCTGACGGATCTAGAGGCGGTATAGCACTTTAGGTGAGGAAGGGGGGAAAAAAAAAAAAAGTCTTAATCTTTGTTATAGAACTAAAACACTAATGTGTTCCCAAGTGTCAACATAACGATTTCTCAATAAAGGCTTTTGTAGTTACAGGGCTGGAAGGAACCCCGCACCTCGGGCCTGTGCGTACGCTGCTGGCCAGCAGGTGTAACTGCACAACGAGCAAATCCCTGGCCATCTGTGTGTGCAAAGAGCCATCTACTTCAATTTGTCACCTCGCCTCTGTTTAATTGGTGGGACCAGCAGGTAGTGGACAAGAACTCGATATATTAAAGGCTGGCCTAGAACTAAAAGCTTCATGGCAGTGCTCACTGCAAATCATCACGTGCAGTAATGGGTGATGTTCCCTACTTTTTATTAAGCTGATAGAAGTGGGTACAGCCGGTCTTGGAGACTGCCATGAGGTCTGGCACGAGTAGGATGGAGTCAGCGGGAGGCACCAGCAAATAAGAGCAGATGCTGGAGCTGCAGCAGCAGTGGCCTTGGGCTCAGGAGAACACGCTGGAGCTGCTGCTGGACCCCTGCGCGCAGTGCTTACAGACTGTGACGCTACCAGTTGTCTTCAGGGCTCTCTCTGCTTCACTCTTACTTCACTCTCCTTGTTTTCCAGTGTTATTTGACTTCCAGCAGTCTAGCTTACTTTAGAAATGTTTCTGTGTAGTTTATCCAGCGTCGAACAATTTTATCTGCGCAGAAGTCATTAGTAAAGACGTTACAGTTGATCAGTTGTAGCCTTTTGTCTCTGCCTCGTGTCTGTTTAGGTTGTAAACTCTTCAGGGCAAAGGCCTGGGATGTATATAACCGAGCACACAGAGACTATAGCATGAGTTTACTTGGGAGTTTTGTGTGCATTTTAGGTAATCCTTCACAAACCCAGACATTTACATCATTTACAAATGATGGTTACTTTCCCTTATATTACTATTCTGTTGAAAGAATTAAAATAATTTGAAATTGAAACTCGGAATTTAAAAATTTCAAGAATAAAAAGGAACTTGACAGAATCAGACCAATAAGCAATGGCCAGTGTAAGTGGGAGGGAGGTGCCCTGTGCTGTAATACACAAGCTTAATAAGTCTTGTTAACTTGTCAGGGAAACGCGTTTCCCTCTTTCGGGTAGTAAGCTGTTTCGAGAATTACAGTCTAGACTAAAGTGCCGTCTTATTTAGGGAAACAAATAATCTTCCTGTGGGATTTGCTGCTTACCACTCCAAACTACAAAAGATTTGTGGCGACGCGATGCCTTCAGAAGTGGGGAGGAAGATAATCCTTGACATGCAATAATGTGCTTTTGACTGTGTGGCCAGTTGGTATGCCAGTGTACCCCTCCTGATGCCGACTGGAGGAGCAAATGATTCCCTTGTCTTGATGGCGTGATCTGTATTTTTTGTTTGACTCATGCTGTGCTAAAATAACCGAGCGTGTATATTGAAGAGCTGGAGCAGTGTGCTGTCTTCTGTTGGGATGCCTGGATCCTTCTCTTGTGGTGCCATGGTGACGTGTTCCCTGGACTCATCTGTTGGTTTCGTCCCCGCACTGGTGTGCCGCAGGTCAGCACCGGCATGTCCCCCAGGTGTTCCAGCCTGTAGATCAGAGCTTCTGTTTTAGGTTTTAATGAGTGCGAATTTCAGGAAAAACCCCATGTACCCGAACCAGCATGCGGCGAGTGGCGACGACTTACGTGAAAAACAAGAATTGCTTGAACTAAACTGCCGATTTAGACATGTCTAACGTAGAGGTGTCCAGTGTAGACTAGGAGACCGTGTTCCGTGAGGATGGGCTGGAATACTGCGTTCCACAAGGCTGCCTTGATTCCAGAGCCAGTGAGCTGGATCTCGGTCCTTCCTCCCTGGTAACAGAAGTCTGCAAGAGACAGCTGTTGGTCTGTTCAGTTACAGAAACATGTATTTCACAAGGAAGAGCTGTGCTTTGATCTGACGGGATGCTTTTTTAAGTCCCTGAAGTAGTAAGAGTGTACATTTTTTTTTTTAAAAAAGGATTTTTTTCTTTAGTAGTGCTGTTTAGTTTGAAAAGCCAAGAACTCGGAATCTGTAAAATGCAGTTTGATATTGCTTGTGCTGCCTTCCTTCTGTGCTTGATGAGAAGCTTAATTACATGGTCGTGTACAGTTTTTTCGTTTGTCACTTTAACTGCACAGACTGAATATGCAACTAAAGTTACTGATGCGGATTACCGTAAAGCAGGTATTTCCTAGCTCTTCAGTTGTTGGATTTAGAACCCAAACACCGCTTTGTAATATCTCTTTCACAAAAATAGAAGCTATTCTTGCTCTGTCAAACACCCAGTTAAAAAAATGTAAAAGCTGCTTCTAGCCACCTACGGTCTTGGGAGCGTTTTTCGTGCTTTTAAACAGCTCAAAGAAGAAACACAAGCAGAGGAATATGAAACTGAGAAGCAACGTGAGAAGGTGGTTAGCTGCTCTCTACGACGGAGCAGCCCTGTGCTGAAATACCTGAAAGGGTATTGCTACAAGAAACATGGTCGCTCGCATTAGCACAGTCCAGTGCCCTGTGTTTGACTTTAGTAGCCTGTAATTGTTAGAAGACTGAGTAAATGGTTGAATCTGCACTGGAAGCTGTGAAGCCGGCCAAAGTAATGCATTTTCCTGGAGGGTTTTTGCTTCTCTCTCTAGCTATTAGACAGTGGTCGCATCGGCGGCAACGAAACACAGACACCTCCTTCATGCTTATTCTGAGCTTGCTCAGAAGTCCCGAGTTTCTCATCCATGCATGCTGCAATTTTGTCACTGCATAAAAGCTGCAACTCTGAATCAGTGCTCTTTCTCCTGGCCGTTTCAGAAACTTCTCGCTATTATTTCCTTTACTGTCAAATTACTCTCGTGTCACTTGCAATGGGTGCTTTTTATCTTTGCTGCTGTCTCCCTGGCATAGGAGGTGCTTGGGAAGGGGTGCTGGTCCTTATTTATGTGTAGTCTCTCTGATCGTGGTTATGTGTAGGATTATATATTGTAGAAAAAAAGATTATATATATACTACATATTAGAAAAATACTTTTCTGATGTATAAATTGGACATACCTGTATTGATATAAAAGGTGTATCTAGCCCAGGATTCTCTATTAAAAGCCAATAATAATCTTTTTAACCTCTTACTTCTTTTGCAGCCCTGTATTTTTACTGAAAATAATGAAAATAGATCGTGACCTCAGTTGTCTAGTCCAGGCTGATGAAACCCATTCTGTCTAATCTCTTCTACTGAAAAATTCTCATGCGTGTGCATATACTCTTTGTGTATGTTGTACTGTAGCTTTGTTGAGATAAGCCAGGAACTGCATGCAGTGCCAAGATAGGGGTATGCAGTGAAGTAGCTTTCTATTCTCTGTTCCTAGCACTCTTTGGTGCTTTTGACTTGAGTTGCCATTTAAAAAAAAAAAATCAAGGACCGAGTAACACAGCTCGATGAATCCCCGTTTTGAAAAGTCAGCATCTGCATTTATGAGTTACTAATTAAATACACTGCATCAATGCTAGAGAAGTACGTGAAAGTGAAAACCTCACAGTATTGTACCGAAGATAAATAGGAAGCAACACGGGAAGCACAGAAGTAGAAGTAGCTGCACTTGTAACATTGCTGAGGATGCAAAGTGTGCCTAAGGCTCTTCCTTCAGGTTTTCTTTTTTTTATTTTTTTTGTAGTTGTGAGCTACTGCAGTATTAATCATGAAGATGAAGTTCTGGTAACATCACTTAAGTTTATTTAAATGTGAAAATTCTAACCGTGTGGTTTCTAAAGCAAGTCCTTCTGAGCAAGGGCACCAAAAAGCTTACTTCTTAATGTGGTCTTTTGCTTCGGTAGAAACTTCAAGTGATTTCCTCTTTCTGCACGTCGACTCTGTGCTCGGATTAAAAAGGCTTCTACTCTTCTAAAGGTTTTGTTGGTTTGAGGGAGCTTTTCTAGATAAAGGTTTTGCAGTTAATATTCCAGGTGATTTAGAATTAAATTTCAACTATGACAACGTCGTACTGAAAAAAAAAAGAAAAATACTTGGAGGATGATCTTTTACGTGGCATTAAATACTCGTGTGTGAAATCTTATTTTCTGCAAATGCCTAATATTTTTTGAAAGTAAACCAACATCGGTGTTAAATGCTCAGGTGTAACTTCATAACAACCTGTGTCTGTGTCTTCTGTTAAAGTCGCTTCCCATTTGTGGGACGGCTGTGCTGCAGAGTGTGAATCCGCTGTTTGTCGTTCCAGGATAAATTCTTCTGGGGCTTATGAACCAGTTTGGAGTTTTTGTCTATCCCGTGTCATTGTGATATATGTCAATTAAAACATAGAGCATCCACACGGGTTAGTTGAGTGCAGAATATACTTCTGTTTTACTTAAGAATATCCACAACAGATAAAAATCAATTTAAACATTACTACATAAACTTCTGACAATAGACTTTAAATGTATTTAACTTCCCTTGCGAGAAGGAAGGTACATGGGCCAGTGTGGTTTCCTGAGAGCTGGTGGGTGCTCCGTTTGGTCACCACAGCTTTTGATGTTGGAGGGCAACCATGTATTTGTATGCGAAGCGCGGAGTTACACGCAAAAATTATTTTGCCGTCATTCTTGGAACATTCTTCGCCAGTAAATTCTAAAATGGTTTTGTCTGTTCTGCAGCTGGAGCGGTTGCTGTTTATGTCAGTCTGCACAGTTGTTCTACGTTTGGACATAGCTTAATTGTTCAATGCTTAATTTTGCAACCGAAGTAGATATTAAGAATTCTGGGATTAGTTAATTAACCGGGCTTCTTTCTTCCTTTTTGAAAGAAGAATTTTAAAACATGTATATACTTAACACTAGCGACACATTAACGTTAAGATTTGAACGCTGAACCTGCAAGTAGGATGTGCGGAGTTTGAGGGGGATGCTGGAGGTGGTGGAGGACGTCCCTTTTGACATAAGCTTGGCAAGCTTCAGAGTTCCTTTCTCCTGAGGTTCCTGAAAATCAGGAGGAATCAGTAGTTTCAGAAACCTGGTTCTCTTTCAATTGTAATGTAAAGTGCTAGTTAGCTTATGGAAAGGACTTGTGATCAGAATCTATTTAAAAAAAAAAAAAACAAAACCCAAGCAAATGAATTCTGGAATGGTCCGTCTTCCACCAGATCTGGCTGTCAGTTTGTGCCTTAGTCTTGGGTTTGCGTGTTTGGTTTTTTTTCCCCCCGTACCAGATAGCAGCAGAGGAGCAGGCTGGTTAAAACACACTGTAGTGCAGACACAGGATGGATGCACGTTGGGTTTCGGTTTTTAGGTGAATGTAACAGTTGTTTTAGGGAATTATTGTTGTGTGGTGTTTGGTTTTTGGTTTGGTTTGTCCCTTCTGTAACTCTGTATTTGAAAGCTCCAAATGAAGATTTGTGTTGTTTTTTTTCGTTAATTCTGACATCAAAATCCATGGCTGGCAGAATTAAGACCCTTTTTAGGAAGCAGGTGCATATTTAGGCAAACTTGGCTCTTCCGATGCGTCTTTAGTTTTCCCCTTCCCCGTCATAAGAAACTGATACTTGAAGTGCCCAAACAGCGTGAAGGTGATTGTACTCCTGTAATATAAACTCAATTCCATACCCTGTAGTTACACAGGTTGACTGAGATCTTCGTAGGTCGTCCGGGACAGGCTCCTGCTCACAACACGGCCGGCGAGGGCAGGTTTCTCGGGGCCTTGCCCAGTTGAGCTGTGAGCATCTCCAGTGGTACTTCAGTCTCTGTGAAATGTGTTTTCTGGGTTCTGCTGGAAGCCTCAGTTAATTTTTCTGACTAAAGAAAGCGTTGTTATGTTAAAAAATTAAATTGGTTTGTTCCTGCTAAGGGCCGCTTCTCTGGTTGGTAACAAAAGCCGGATCTCTTCCTTCCTTTCTTAGTTTCCCAACAAATTGGGTGAGGACCCTCAAGCTTTAGCAGACTTTCAAGCATATATTTTTGTAATTTCTTTCTTTTTTTACATACATCATTTGTCACTTTAATATTGAGCTTACAGACTTCAGCTTAAGATCGGTGCATTCCAATAGTACCTTTGAACGCCTGCTGACTCACGGATCCATTTTCCCCAGTCTTAGAATGATCCATAGCATTTACACAGTACTCAGGTGGCTCTCTTCAAGATTAAAGCACGATAGAAAATGAGGGAATTTTTAGTGATATACACTAAAGACCAATCGTATTCGTAGATTATGTAGATAGTCACTACTGAAGTATCACAACAGAAATAGGCTGCTTCGGTTTGCTAATAAAAAACCTCTGTGTACTTTTCCCATGGCTTTTGTTACATTTTACTTCTCAAAGCAGGATTGCTAAAACAAGGAAGGAGGGAAATGTAATACAGGTGCATTTATTTTCTAAACTGTTTTGTTCAAACGCTTGTGAGTTGTTAGCAGCTCTTGAGAGCCTTTGGAAGCTTGATGCTGACAGTAGTAAAATGATGTTTTCAGATGTGGGTAATACAAATTTAGTGTTAGCTCGTCAGTGTTTCTTTTTAATAAAATTTCTGAGCATCTGCATTTGATTATTCCCGGTAAAGAAGATGGCAAGACTAATGATGATGTGAAAAGACAGTTTTTCTAGCATTACAGACATACCTGAATGGGAGTTGTATAGGCTTGGAACGTTCTCCGGAGGTCTAAACTAGCACTTTTTCACAGTACGGCCATGCGAATGGTGCTAGCGTAAGGTGGAACGTAACATAAAATCGGGCAGGAGCTAATGAACTGATGCGGCGGCTGAGGAAGTACTTGCTGAGCCCCAGTCAGGAACGGTAGCCGCGCTCCAGCTGGGAGATGTGGAGGGCTCTCTCCGGCTTGGCCTTGAGTCTCTGCGAGGACAATTCCGCAGCCCTGGTTGTTGTTCCCCTGCAGCAGGTGGGAGATTCCCTCCACGACGTGTCAAGCTGCGTAACGGGGCGGCGGGGCTCGGAGTGCCCGCGGCAGGGCTCGGAGTGCCCCCCGGCACGCCAGGAGTCCCGGGGGGGGCACAGGGTGGGTGAGACGTGTGACTGCTTTGGCAGCCTGGCCTGTTCTCAGGCGTGGATTCACGCTGCTCTTTCGAGGCACGCTGGAATTTCCATTCCTAGTAGAAGGTGGGCAACTCATACTCGTAGGAGCTTAAGGTATTAGACTTTTATAGTCTAAATTTAGGTTTTTGTTTCATTGGATTTTGGTTGGGGTGGGGTTTCGAGACAGATTTCACTATATTTCATGCATGCATCTTTGCTTTATGCTTAATCTTGGCATTGGCAAGCTTGGATTTAACTTTTCCTTTCTCCTCAGGGAGCCAGGGGAATGCATACATTTACTGGCTGATTGCTTTAAATTATTTTGACTCTTCAGCATCTGAAATATCTTTGTGCAAGAGAACTTCGTTTCTTAAAATGTATGTTCTGTCTCCTGTTCCTTGAGTGCTGTGGTACAAATAATGCCCGTCATTTGCTATGGTTGACTGTGAAGTTAAAGGTGTTTGAATTCTAATGCCCTTACTTGTGGGAGAAGCCTCAGTCTTGTCTGCGTTGCCGATATTGCTCCACCAGCGAGACTGCAAATCTGGTAATTTTCTCTTTGTAGGACCCTCCTCAAGGAGGGAGACTTGCCTTTCTGTTTGAGATAGGTGCAAAAGAAAGGTGGGATATTTGTGTAACGGAGGAACAGTTGGTAGGACGTGTGGTCATGAGGTGGTTTTGGAGCATTACACCAGGTAAGAACATTTGCCCGCCTGTATTTCTTCAGTACCATGGGCCTGTCAAGTAAATTAATAATCACTGTGTGACATACAATTAAACTGAGGGTTTGGGGTTTTTTTTTAATGCTGTTATTGTTCAATATAAATTTTAACCATTACAGGATTTGAATTATAAGGTGACTGGGTGTTTGTGGTCATGGGAAACTCCTGCCTCCTGCAGTCACCGTATGCAGGTGTTTCTGCAGGGCTTGAGACTTTTTTTTTTCTTCTCCAGGATCATCTTGCATCTGACAAACTAACAGATTTTACCCAGGTTCTGTGTGTTGATCTCAGATTTGTGTCAGATTAGCTAAAAGTGTATCTTTAGGATCAGGTCTGAACGTTTTTAATATATGTTCATTGACTTCTGTAGGACTAATTACATAGTTATTGTTGTGCTTAGATGGTTTTTAGCTTAGGCTCGGCTGAAGCATTACTAGAAAAACTGGCTGGGAAAATCTGTATGTCTGAGGAGTTAGGAGAGCAGGTCTGGGTTTTAGGGGTGGGGGTGGGTTGTTTTCATTTTGATCTAGTTCCTAAAGGAAATTTTGGAACGCTTTGAGCAAGCAAAACCCCATCATTTTTATGAAAAATGCTATAACATCAGGGTGAGGTTCGAGTGTAGATTTCCCAACTAAGCCTTGCATTTCAAATGCAACGTGTAGCGCATGCAAAGTGTGACTAGAAAAATAATTGCAGTGGATCAAATAAAAGGCCGGTCTGTTCTAGCAGCGTGCACTCCGGAGAGTACGCGGTAATGAATGCTTAGGGAAACACGCAAAAACAGGGCAAACATGATGTTCATACTATTTGACTCCCTTACTGCACACGGCTGAACCCGACAGCTTGAGCTTTTTGTTTTTCCTTTTGATCAGGCCTCACATTTATACAAGATACCTTCTTACGTCTGATAGCTTCCCCTCCAAGCTGACTGGTTTCCTAAAATTCTTTCCTTTTGAACTTTCAATTTGTTGTCTTCTAATCGTTGTCTTGCAGTCAGTAAAGATTTTATTCTTTCTGTTAAAAAGAACCTAAGATGCCACCAACTTCTTCATAATTTTGTAGTTCCTCTTTTAAATTTAACGTACTAATGGTGTACTTCTCACTTCTGTTGTTTCTGCAGAGACAGTGAATTGAAATACCCCGTGATTCATGAGCAGTCATGGATAGTGTCTTCTCTTTAGCCTTCAAATAACACCCCCAATTCAGAGTTTTCCAGTCGAAACTGGAGAAGCGAAGAATTCCTGTAATCTCACTTCCAGAGGCGTTGCCATCTTCAGTCGCCTGTGGTCCTGCACTTAGCATCTTTCCTTGCTGCTTCAGTCAATTAACCCTTATCAAACCGTTCTCATTTTAAGTGCCAGCAACGTGTTTCTCTCTGGTTTGAGATGAAGTCTGTCTCGTTCGTAGAGGAACACTCCGTTCCAGAGGTTTCCTCCTTTTTTCTTGCAATATTTTCTCAGTCGTGCTTTGGGTTGTTAGTCTTCAAAGGGTACCTGAATTGCATAAGCTTCACATGTACGTTCTATTTAGCCTAATAAATGAAGTCGTAGATTTTTTGCTTGTTGTGAAAGCATTTCTGGACTAGAAGTAATTTTTTAGTTTGGATAAAGAACAGCATTACTTGTTTTTAAAAAGCTGTAAGTCCATTCGATATATGAATGTTGTGGAAAACTATATACACTTGTATCTTTCTCTTTAGAAAGATCTGAACCGCTGGGGCTATTCTAATGCTGTTTTGCAATGAATGAAAGGAGGATTGCTTGGAAGAGAAGTTATCTTCCTACCCTTTATTTACCTTTCCTAGTTTATTATTGACAGATAATGGGTATCACTTTCTATTTTTTTCCCCTAATGGAAAAGTGGAATCTTTGCTTACAGTGTCTTAAGGCATTGTTTTCAGGGAAGTGTTTTCGATAGTAATATATACCAATTTCACGATACTGGTATATTTTCTTCTAATGTGAAATTGTGTGGGTTTGTATGAGAGGTAGGTAAGGGACTTGAGCCAGCCTCTACTAACGTGATTTTGGTCAGGCCAGGCTAGAAACCACAGCTGGTTCTACGTTGCCTGTTGTGTGCCGCAGTCCTGGTCCACTCGCCGTCCGGAGCCGAGAGTTGTTGCCCGCTAGAGTGGTTGTATGGCCCACCTCGGGGTTTTATTTCTGCAGGAGAAAAGGCAAAGCTGGTTTTTAACCCGTGTCTTTCCGAGGCGTGTGGGCCCTGACGGGATGCACCCGCACGTGCTGAGAGAGCTGGCAGATGTTATTGCCAGACCACTCTCCATCGTCTTTGCAAGGTCATGGGGAACAGGGGAGGTGCCTGAGGACTGGAGGAAGGCTGACATCACTCCAATCTTCAAAAAAGGCAAGAAGGAGGACCCGGGGAACTACCGACCAGTTAGTCTCACCTCCGTCCCTGGGAAGGTAATGGAGCGACTCATTCTGGACGTCATCTCCAAACATGTTGAGGAACAGGAAGTTATTGGAAGTGGTCAGCATGGATTTACCAAGGGTAAATCATGCTTGACCAATCTGATAGCTTTCTATGATGTTGGCTGGATGAGGGGAGAGCCGTAGATGTCATCTACCTTGACTTTAGCAAGGCTTTTGACACTGCCTCCCATAACATCCTCCTTAGGAAGCTGAGGAAGTATGGGCTGGATGAGGTGACAGCGAGGTGGATTGAGAGCTGGCTGTGTGACAGAACCCAGAGGGTCGTGATCAGCGGCACAGAGTCTAGTTGGAGGCCAGTAACCAGCGGTGTCCCCCAGGGGTCAATACTTGGTCCAATTTTGTTCAATATATTCATTAATGACCTGGATGAGGGGACAGAGTGTATCCTCAGCAAATTTGCTGATGATACCAAACTGGGAGGGGTGGCTGACACTCCAGAGGACCGTGCCGCCATCCAGCGTGACCTGGACAGGCTGGAGAGCTGGGCAGAGAAGAACCAAATGAGGTTCAACAAGGACAAGTGTAGGGTCCTGCACCTGGGGAGGAAGAATGCTAAGCACCAGTATAGGTTAGGGGTGGACCTGCTGGGAAGTAGTTCTGAGGAGAAGGATCTGGGGGTCCTGGTAGACAGTAAATTATCCATGAGCAAGCAATGTGCCCTTGTTGCCAAAAAGGCCAATGGAATCCTGGGCTGCATAGGGAAGAGTGTGGCCAGTAGGTCGAAGGAGGTCATTCTCCCCCTCTACTCTGCACTGGTGAGGCCACAACTGGAATACTGTGTCCAGTTTTGGGCTCCCCAGTTCAAGAGGGACAGGGAACTGCTGGAGCGAGTCCAGCGAAGGGCAACTAAGATGATTAAGGGACTGGAGCATCTCCCTTATGAGGAAAGGCTGAAGGAGCTGGGACTCTTTAGCCTGGAGAAGAGAAGGTTGAGGGGAGACCTGATTAATGTTTACAAGTATCTAAAGGGTGGGCTGAAGGAGGATGGAGCCAGGCTCTTTTCAGTGGTTCCCAGTGACAGGACGAGGGGCAATGGGCACAAGTTAGAACACAGGAAGTTCCGTTCAAATACACGGAAGAACTTCTTTACGGTGAGGGTGACAGAGCACTGGAACAGGCTGCCCAGGGAGGTTGTGGAGTCCCCTTCTCTGGAGATTTTCAAGACCCGCCTGGATGCATTCCTGAGTGATGTGCTCTGGGCAATCCTGCTTTAGCATGTGAGTGGGACTAGGTGATCTCTAGAGGTCCCTTCCAACTCTGAAGATTCTGTGATTCCATGTGGTTGGGGTATGGCTGGATGCGCGTACAGCGGCACAATTTTCCTGGTTAGCTCTCACCTGCAGAACTGCGCGTTGGATCAGGGGCGGTAGCGGGGGGATTCTGTCGTTTGTGGCTTGTGATATTTGTACCAGCCTTCAGTTACCTTTCCAGCTGCTGCTGGAACAGAATCAGGAGGCGCCTTGGAGCCCATTACTTCAGAATGGGGTTGTTTCAAAGACCGTCTGTCTGGTGGAGGTTGTAGAACCGTGCTGGCAATAAAACTGCACATCTTTTCTGCACACAGTTATCCCACTCTGCTGGATATTAGAATAAGAGAGCCTTTGTTTAACCTAACAAGAGTTGTGCAGAAAACTCTTTCATGTGAAAGCTGCCATTTCTCTCTTAACGTTTTGGAAGTTGATGTGGTGGAAAACAGAAAACAAACCTCATTATTGTGAAAACTTTCTGTGCTATTTTTTTTTTTTTAAATAACCTTTTTAATTTTAGTTGGGATGTTTGGTTTTAGTTAACTTTATTCCATTTTTCATTCACTTCATTAAGAATGCCTGTCTTGTGACATAAATCTTTGTCTTCCTGCCTCTTGCAGCTAGAGTTTGGAGAATTTGGTGTCGGCGGTGGATGCCCTGATTTAAAGGAAGGCTTTTTGTGATACTTGAACTTGAGAATATTTCTTAGGAATGATGGAAGGATGGAGTTGACAGCCAGTTAGCTCATTAATTTCACATATTCTAAACTTCAGGAAGCAAAGTTGAGGCTCCTGGCCTCAAGTGTCAAGTACATGTTGGCCACGTACTTCCTGAGCGCACGTTCCAGGCGGTTGGTGACCATATTAAATGATACTGACTCCAATATGGACCTCAAGAAACGGTGCTCGTAGCTGGCTTGCCGTACTTCAGGCTGTGGAGCTCTTGTCTTTGAGCCTGATGGGGACTTTGAGCCATTTTCTAGTCTGGTTTTTTTTTCAGTCTAGCGTAGAACAAACTGCTTGCTCTGATAATGATGTGACAGGAGCTAAGCAGAAACACGTTATTTCATGGAAGTCTTAAAAACTGAGAACTAAAGCCTGAAATAGCAAGGGGTCTGCATTGCTTCGTTGTTAAAAGAGTTTGTTCAGCGTTTCTGAGAAACCACATCCTTTTGAAGCATCTTGGGTTGGGAACCAGAGTTACTTTTAAAAAAGTAGACAGTCGTTCTCGAGCAAATATCTCTTCCAAGATAGTTTGATGGACTTTGTATGACACGGGTTTTGGTAGTTGGCTGATAATTTCCAGGATTCTTGGATCACATCCCACTGGAATTTCCTGGTCTTTTTAAAGGTTTCCTGTAGTCAGAGATGGTCTGCGTCTTCGTAGTGCGCTGGTTTGTTGTACCTTGGGCTTGCAGGTTTGCATAGTGCGGTTGTGCATTGTCACAGTAACTCCAGCTCAAGTATTATGTTTCCATCGTCAAAGATATCTCCTCGTTCTGCTCTTAGGCTAAGCTAAATTGCATCCTTATTTTTATAGGTAAACATGTTTGGCACTGAGTTTTTGCGACTTTGCTATCTTTTTAGCTAAGATATAAATGTGTAACAGGAGAATGTCTCTGTTACTGTCCTTGCCATAAAGCGTATTTTTTAGATGAGAATTTTTCTTCTTTAGCAAAACAAATATGTACGGGGTTTTTTTGTGAACTTGGCTTAAGCATTGCAGGTATTTTGCACAATGAAATGCGATTCTAATGCAGCTGTCAAAGAGGAAGAGTACCGGTTGCTGGGTTTGTACCTTGCCTTACTGTCGTGCCCAGGATTGGAAGAAAAAAACCCCAATAGTTTCCCCGAACAAAGACTGAGGGACAAGCGTAATCGATATTCAGTTGCATTTTAAATGTTCTTAATTTATAGACTTTTGAATTCCTGTCACTTTTCTGTTGTCTGTTAAAATTGCATATCAAACAATAATATTTTAATTTTCTAAGTCTTTTTTGTGTATTAATTATATGCCGTAGCATCTGGGAAAACTGAATTATTTTACACTTCTTGCAACACCTTAATTTTTAGAAGCATGACAAGAATAACAGTGGATACTTTTATCCCCTCTTACTGCAGGGAAAATTTTGACTGAAAAAGGAATTTTTTTTTTTTTTCCCCCCCTAGATCTTTCAAAGAACAGATTTACTGAAATTCCTCCTGATGTCTGGCTGTTTGCACCACTGGAAACGTTAAACTTGTATCACAACTGCATCAAATCCATACCAGAATCTATTAAAAACCTGCAAATGCTTACTTACCTTAACATTAGGTGAGTAATGCTTGTTATTTTTGGTCTTAACCTCATTGGAAGGGGGCGGGATTCTGCTTCATCAGGTCATTGAGTGCCCTTGTGCCCTCATTTTTGCCCAGATAGATAAAACCGTTCTGTTTGTTTGTCTTATCCTTGGTGATTTGGGGCCAGCAGCTCTTACTTTGTGGGAAGGAACTGTCTGCGTTAGGAAACGTCAGTCAGCGAACTGTGGGAGCTAAGGATAGGGAGAGTTTACAAAGTTGTCTTTGTTTGGAATGGTACGCAGGCAGACGCTGTTTAGAAACTAGACGGGTGAAATTTTGCTGCTCTCAAGAGGGCAGGTTACTCTGCGCACCATGTACATCCATTGCTGTTCTTTAGGCCTAAGGGGAGGTGGCCCTGCCCGGGGCGGGGGTTGGAACTACATGGGCTTTAAGGTCCTTCCAACCTAAACCATTCTATGATTAAACTTGGAAAAAAAAAAAATAAAATATGGTTGGAGTTTCTCAGAAGAACTGAAGTTTAAAAAGAGCTTTGGAAGGAGAGGGAATCTAGAAGAACCCTCCCATAAAGAGCCGAGGCTCTCTTTTGCACAATATTCCTTGTTTCTTAATATTGACTACATGAAGTCCAAAACAGTCTTCTCGGGTAAGAGCTGTTTAACACGTGAGATTTGGTTCCAGAATTTATATTGAAAAAGCTTTGGGAGTTGATTCTTGAAAAAGAGAAGAGGAAAAAAAAAAAACAAAGCCAAACAAAAAACCAAACAAATAAACAAAAAATCCCACACACCAAAAAACTGAGACGAACTATGGTCTCAAAATCTGCAAATACCAGTACTTAGAGTGATCATTTCAGTCTGTTCTGTGGCAATTCTAAAGAAGGTTAATGACAGGATAATCCTCAGTGTTTCCTGAAAGAAATCTGACCTAACTTTCTTCAGAGCTGCACCAGCCCTTTTCTCTTTTTGATGGGATTTGAGGTGCTGGATACAATTCTTCACCCAGAAATGAAGCAGCCTGTAGTTCTAGCTGGGCCGCGTGTTATTGCGAGAGTCGACTCGTGTAATCATCGTTTGCCGCCTTGCGCGTTGTCTTCATTTCTGTGCTAACGGTGAGGACTGCTCACAGCCCGTGAACACGTGGGCTACAGCAGTTGAAGAACAGGCTACAATCCTGGCTTGCGAGCTTCAGTATTTTGTTACGGAAGAAAACCACGTGATCTCAAATTCTAATTTGGGATTCAGGCGTCTGAAGAAATGCATTGTGCAACTCATAGGAAAGTTAGGCAGCTGTCTCTTTTTTTTTTTTTTTTCTTTCTAAAAAGAACAAAAAGCAAGAGGAGACTGAAGCGATGCAGAGCCTGACTGTTTCATTGCCACAGTTTTATGATCGATTAAAAAAAAAGTTTACTCGCACATCACACTTTTGCTTCTCACGTTCTCCAGCCAAAAAAGCCTCTCATATCTGCCTGAAATACAACGTAAGAGGAGACTTAACTGCATACCTGTATCCAAAACTTACTTGTATTGTTCATTTAGAATTAACAGAATAAATACATTACTTCTCTGAAGATACTGACAGAAGTTTACTTCCATTCTGTGGTGTCAAAATTGCAGTGCTTCTTTGAAGCGGAAATATTCCAAGGGCATGCGTTTACTTTTGTTTTATTTTGCAGCCCTATGAACTGTAGTACTGGAGAAAAATAATGTAAAAAAACCTGGTTTAGATAGGAAGACAGTGCTCTGGTACATATCAATTAAACAGTAAAACTTCTGGGTTTTTCTTAATATAGTGTGAACACAATGTCAACACTTAAAAGGGTTTTTTTTTTGTGTTGTGGGTTGTTTTTTCTTTTTTCAAAACAGAATTTCTGGCCTCTACACAGTTCTACTTAAAGCAACAGCAATCACTGATATATTTTTTTTTTTTTTTAACTTTTATGTATGAAAGGAATTGCTTTCGTACCACATCTGAAGAAGCTGGTTTTTTAGTGGCTTTTTAAAATGTACAAATGCCTTATTAGAAACAATCCTCTGTGTTTCTGGCAGCGGCAGCCTGCGGTTGGTAGTTTGTCCAAGGTGGATTTAAATGAAACTGTCAGTAGCAGTGAATTTCTTGCGTACAAAGCAGACATACGCGCGTGCACTTGGAAAAGGATACACGCAAAAGAAATCAATTTTAATTAAAACTTACCTTCCAGACTATCGCTCAGCAAAGTAATAAATAGATGTTCAGGGCTTTTTGTGCTGGCTCAGGAGTGCCGTGAGAAGCAACGACTTTGTGTAAAGCTCTGGTTTGCCGAGAACATTTAACTTTATGTCGGTAAAGCATCACATCAGGTGGTCCTTCGGAAGGTATCAGAAAGGTATCAGAATAAAAACAAACATCCAACACATTATTTCTTTTAACAGATTGCTCTGTACATTTTAGTGTTCGAGTCAGTTATAGTACACACTCGTTCCATCAAGCAGGATGGGGACCTAAAATTCACATCTGAGAGAGGCTTTCCCTGGTAAGGAATTCACGATGGAGATTGGAGCTTAAATTTAGATGAAATTGTAATAGGTGGAGAACCATCTTCTGGAGTAAGAGAAAAGATGTCCAAGGCCAGGCTGGACGGGGCTCTGAGCAGCCTGGGCTGGTGGGAGGTGTCCCTGCCCAGGGCGGGGGGGTGGAACGAGATGATCTTTAAGGTCCCTTCCAACCCCAACCGTTCTGTGATTGTGTGGTGTGGTGTACGATGTGCATCTCAGACTCCCCGTCAGGCTTAAAAAGGAAGACTGTAATCTAGCCTTGCTTGTTCATTTTTCTTTCTTTCAAGTCGAAATCTTTTATCAACGTTGCCAAAATACCTGTTTGATCTTCCACTTAAAGTTCTGGTTGTCAGTAACAATAAGCTGGTCTCCATTCCAGAAGAAATTGGAAAGCTGAGAGATCTAATGGAGTTGGTAAGTACAATGTGATCCATTAACCTATAAGCAGTTTATTTACAGTACGAGAAAAATATTAAATTAACAATTTTTTAAATCTAGAACTACAAAATATGAATTCAGTTACTGTTTTTTTTTCTTAGTGTTTGAGCTCAAATTACAGGTGCAATATATTGCAAAGCTTCAAAAATGGGGTCAAACACGAATCAGTATGTTGGGTTAACTAAATGTTAAGGGATTCGTTAAAAAAATTGCTCTTCAGATTATTTCATTTGAGTCCCTCACTTATATGTTGTTAAAAGTGGTGAATTTTTCTGTTTACCTTCCTTACAGTAATCATAATTCCTTTTATTTTTCTTACATGTTATCAGGAATCTTCTTTCCAGCTGAAGAGTTAATCCCAATTTACTCTGTACTCTTATACAAGTTATGCTGTTCAGTCGTCGGTGTCTTGTTCTGTCTTTTGGGTTGTTTTTTGGGCCCCCCCCCCATTTCTGCTATTCCTTTATTTTGGTCGGGGTGAGTAGAAGGGGCCGTGACATTCACAGTGTTCTGTCTCTGTGCAACACGATTTGCTCCTGTGGCACCCTAAGGGTTTGTGCTTGGTCATCCATTGCTTTCTCTAGGTTTCTCAATACCCTGGGCTTTTCTGATCCTTGCTCTGTGTTAAGCTCATGTGTTTTGGGGAACGACGCACAATTATTCACCCACCTGGCACTTGGACTGGGTCTCATCTTTTTGTTTGTTTCCAGTACATATGATTTCTTTGGTCATTGCAAGCAATCCCTGTCCTGTTTCCGGGGGAGCTCTGTATGCCCTGGAGATTTCTTTTAATGTGACCTAATTTCTGAGCTTTAAATCAACATCCTTTCTTAATTTATAAGCAATACGATACATTCTGAATGCTTGTGAGGCTTTTCTAGCGTCCTTTACTCTCTGGTGAGAAATTCTTTGTGCGCGCTTCAGTGCGATAGGATTTCAAGGTGGGATCACTGCTATTGTTGAGAGGAAGTGAATATTTTTCGGCGTTGCAGTTGTGGTATTTCTGGCTTATTTTTTCAAACTTGGCAAACCTAGAATGCGTGCTTGATGGCATGGATTTTTCGTTCCACTACTTGGGTTATACCTGCTTAGAATGTAAGTAATAGATAGACATTAAAAAAAAAAAAAGGCTGACAACTAAGCCACGTGCTAGAAAGATGCTTTTAGGAAGGGAATCCCATCTTAAATGCGAAGTGGACAGAGAAGAAGTGGCAGTAGGTGCGCAGCAGTTGATGCCGAGCAGCCTGGGCTTGGAGAGATGGGGCTGCGCGCGGAGCTCCTGGCTGTGCCCCGGGCGAGCTGAGGCTCTGGAAGCGGGACCTGCGGGGGGCGGCTGGATTCCTCTGACTCCGCTTGCCCTTAAAATCAGCTTCCAGTCTTTCATCGGATGGGTGGATATCTGTCATTGGTACCTAGTCTAGGAAACCAGTCTCGGAAGGCAATTTTATTGAATCGGAAATAAAAAAAAGGTTAGAAACAGTCTTTTATCAAGGTGCTTGTTGACTCAGTCCTGGACTACACAAATAAATGTTAAATTAGTGGCAGAAATAGCTGTAGCCTGTGATCACTTGGTGCAGCTTTGCCACCCTCTAGTGCTTGTAGCCAAAAAGTTGGTGAGCCTGCTGTTGCTCTTTTAAATTTCGACTTGCATGAATTGGCTCAAGTTTGGTTTTTTATTTTTTAAGGAAGAAGAATTTTTATGAACAGAGCAGAATGCAAATCGTTTGCCAGCAGCAGCACGAGAAGTTTTTCTCTGACAGGGGAACTACACCAGGAACTCCTGATTCCTAGGCTACAGTTTTAATCTCAAGCCCAGTCTTTCATCATTCATTGGTTTAACTTCTTGAATTGAGTTTCTGAAACGTGAATCACTAAATATTGAAGAAACAGTGAGATCCGTTATGGTACTTTTTCCCTTTGTGTGAAAAAACCAAGAAAGACAGGATTTCTTTTTTTTCATAGTGTGCTTCATAGTCGGTTTGATAGCAGTTTTCCTTTTGTTTAATTTCATTTAAGATGTTCGGTTAACTTATTAATTATATCTTTCTCAGGATATTAGCTGCAATGAACTTCAGGTCCTTCCTCAGCAGATAGGGAAACTGCAGTCACTTAGAGAATTAAACATAAGAAGAAATAATCTCCATATGTTGCCAGATGGTAAGCCACTCATCCTCATTTCTTTGATGTAGGTAAATGAGGTAAAGTGTTAAGAAGATAGCTGATTTTTTTGTTTGTTTGTTTTGTTTCCTCCAATGCAGAATTAGGAGACCTTCCCTTGGTAAAGCTGGATTTTTCTTGTAATAAAATTACAGAAATTCCAATTTGTTACAGAAAGTTACGTCACTTACAAGTTATAGTTTTGGATAACAATCCAATGCAGATACCACCAGCCCAGGTTAGTACTAAAGCGTTCGAGGCCAGAAATTTGCATTAGGATCTTGAGAAAGAGGAAGCTGGTCTAAGTTACACAAATCAGGTTTTCGTCTTTTTTAGCTGTATTTCTCCCAGGGGGAAGCTGTGGGTACAAACTCCATGTCTTTTGAAAATGCACCCCAACAAATACATGCTATGGAATTCAGATTTTGTTGTTGTTTATTTGTTTCCCAACAGATATGTTTAAAGGGTAAAGTACATATATTTAAATTCCTCAGCATTCAGGCGTGCCTCAGAATAGATAAAAAACCAGATTCTTTGGATCTCCCATCATTAGGTAAACGAATCCCCTCCCAGCCGCTCACAGACAGGTGAGTAGTGGAGTTTTGTTTTATTTTACTTTAGCATTTGCTGTGAAGTAATCTGTTTATTAGAGGTAATAGCTGTAACTTCAGTACTTTGTTACTTATTTAGGAGTCATAGTATTTATTTTCTAAGGTTGTGTTACTGGAAGCTTAAGTGGCTCAGCTGAGTTGCTATGAAAAATTTTCATGTACTCAATAAAGATGTGGAAATCAGAACAAAGATGTATTTTAACTTTATTTATTGGAAAACTCAGCTATTTGTTTCCCAAATGGACACGTCAAAGCAGTAGATGAAAAGTTCCCATAAATGTCCCGAATATAGAGTTAGTCTGATGGATGGGAAGCCTGCCTCCCACTAAGGGAAATCAACTTCAACGCCAGTGAAATACCATGGATTTTTTTTAATTAGATTAGTTGAGTTCAAAAAGTGCAGAATGTCTTGTTGGACTTGTGTACTGGGTACCTCTTGAGTAATTTAAAGGGGTTGCTTTTGTATTTTCTGTCATCCATCGTCTTGCCATCAGAAACCATACGGAACGGTGCTCTCTTTTGGCCTTAAAATGTGACACGCAGCTCGTGCCTCCCTCTGTTCAAGGCTGAAGGAAAGTTGAAAGTTACGAGTAAAACTTATACAGAACCATCTGAACCGTCATGGTCTCCGTTAACTGTGCCGTAGGGAATTATTAGTCCACAGTGTCTGTAGATCACTTCTAAAACCTGCGCTCCACAACTGCTCCCCAAAAGCCTCCGCTGAACGTAAGGCCGACAACCAAAATGTCTCGCAAAGGAGCCAGGTGATGGGTGTTACCACTGCGCTGCTTATCTCTACTAGCGAGAACTTGTTTAATTAAACTTTCCAGATAACCTTGCGGTGTAAACCGAGCTCCAGTGCACAGCTGGAAAAGGCATCCTGCTGATGGTGCCATCCCAGGTCTTCACGGGGCATAAATTTGGAGGAAATATTTCATATAGATTCAGGCGGAGTTAAACCGTTAGAATGTGACAGCCTATTAGGGGATGTATATTTGCTACTAACCGTGTCTGCTAATAGAATTCAAGGGATTGTGTTTTTTCAGAGGAAGCCTTCTTTTCCGCAGACGGTATTTTTGAACAAAGTAGAACAATTCGGAAAGTGCATAGATAGACAGTACCGTAACTGAGCTTTTCCACATTAACTTTGCTTAACGCTTTTTTTTTTTTTCTGGAATAACTCTTATAGGAGATTAAGAATTTGTTGTCTGCACATGGGGCATCGTGCAAAAATACACAGAGCACAGAGAACATATTTTTAAAAGGATGTTTCTTTTCTCTTCTCAAAGTGAAACTACCGTTTCTTTCATTCCTGTGTGGTTTTTGTGTGTTGTTTTTCTTAATGTAGCATGGAGGACTTTTATCCCAATAAAAATCATGGACCAGACTCTGGCATTGGAAGTGATAATGGGGATAAAAGGTTGTCCACAACAGAAGTGAGTATTTTTCACTGACGAATTTGTGTAACTTCTGTAACTTAGGATTTTTTTCCTCTGTGTTTTGTATCATTTGAGAAATACTTAACTAAGTTGCATTTAACATTCTTTGAATATCTGTACAGTTGAGTTTAAACCATTAGACTGCCAGTATCAGACACAAATTATTTACCTATTGCTTTGACTTTGCTGGTTAGGGTTCATTCCACTCCAAATGTCATGCATTAAAAACTGAATTCTGACCTAATTGTTTGGATCTTTTAATGTGTGGAGAGCACAATCATTTTCTACACAAAGGAAAAAAAAGATTTGATTGTTATTTAAAGAAATGAACATCCTTAAGAAAATGGAAGTTTGTTTGGACCTTATTGTTGTTTAAAGTCTAATAAACTTCTGGATGATCTGCTAGCTTTCAAGTGGTGAACTAAAATCCCTACAGGTTATCTGTGTGTTTGTAGAAGTCTAGATTAAGGAGCTGTAATTAATAGCAGTGACGTCAAAGCTGAGTCGTGTGGAACAAAAGGTTTTTGAAACTTAGAACTATTACAAATGCAGAGTGATTGTTAGTGGAAGAACTGTAGAACAAGGACTACTACCAATTGGGTGTTTAAAAGCAAATTCCAAATGATTAGAAGTAAACCTGTGGGTTTTTTTTTTTTTTTTTAGTGGTCTAAGAAGGGCCAAAATAGTTGGAGGCTTTAGGTAAGAAAGTACCTAAGTACAGTTTTCTTAGTCCACCGACCAGGGTTGGGCTCGACCTCTTTGAACAAAATACTGTATTTCAGTATTATATACTGAATAGTTGTTCGTCACTCCCTAAACTGTGGTTCGCTTAACACCCCCCACCCCGCAAAAAACCCCAACAAACCGACAAAAAAAATCCCACCCGTGAAAACCCCCGCCTGACTTGATGTTCTTTTCCCTGTCCTGGGAGCCGTCCCTCATGATAGGGTCACTTGCACTGTAATTTGTGAGTTCTTAACAAATCACACAATAAGGTAATGAATATGTAAGTTCTGTATTAAAAGTGCCTTTCTTTGCAGCCATCTGATGATGATACAATCAGCCTTCACTCCCAGGTGTCTGAATCAACAAAGGAACAGACGCTAAGGAATGACAATCATGGAATGGGAAGCAAACTCGATCCTCAGAAAGGTAATATCTGTTGTGCATCTGTCACTTTAGGTAACAGGAATACTTCTACTTAGGTATTCTAATAAAAGAAAATTGCAGATATGATCACATGTTGGCATTGTGTTTTCATCATTTCAGAAAACAACATAATAATCACAAACAGACAATGCCAGGAAGCAAAAAGATTATTTCTAGCTCAAGGAGACATGATTTCATTGTTTTATCTTTAGCTGACGCTTCTCATAAGTACTTACCTCTCTCAGGAATAACATTTGGTTGAGAGAACTATTTAATGCCGTCTTTTCCATTCTTTATCGATCCTCACCAGACCAGGAGGTGTATGATTACATTGATCCCAATGCAGAAGAGGGGGCTGTTCCTGAGCAAGAAGTACAGCTGGGACCATTGCTGTCTTACATCAAGGTACTGTACCTTGACAAAAGCAAGCCGGCTTGCTTGTCTTTATTTTATTCAAGTCTAAGTTTGTTTTTCATTCTATGTAAGGAACGGGGAAAACATCCTGAGAAATCCCAGAAAATAGAACAGAACGAGGACTGGGGAGATGAAAAAAGGTAAGTCTTGATCTTTTGGGGCAAGGTTTTACTGCCAGTGGGGGGTGAGGGTGGTTTTGTTTTAAACTCCTCGCATATGGAGGAGAGAAATCTCATATTGAACACAGAGTGCTCCTCCCTGGACAGCAAATAAGCTTATAGGGAGCGCTTCTTGGTTATTGTCCAATACTGGAGGCATTTCTGCTGGAGCCATTTCTGTGTCTTGCTTTGCTGAAGTCAGGCACGTCACTAATGTTTAATTTTTCAGAGTTCAGAAAGAACGTCCGCTGGCCGAAGATGACGATGAACTCAAAGAAGTGACTGACTTGAGAAAAATAGCAGCTCAGTTACTGCAGCAAGAACAAAAGCACAGGTATTACAGTAGTAGTTGAGATAGCTTGTGTTACAGTTAATTTATTGTTTAAGCTGCCGTATACCCAAAAACTCTCGACACCTTTTTGCTTTGAGAACACTCTTGTCCAGCTGTTAAACAGCCAAACTGCCAGGCTCTTTCAAGATACCTGTCCTGTGTTGCTTTTCATAAAATTGCTGTCTCGAGACGCAGTGCTACACCTCCTGTGGACAGGAAGAGGGGAGTGTGAAAGTCGCTTCACATCTTGGTTTGATCTTTAACTTTTTTGTTTTTTCAAGGCAGTATAGTTAAGTAGGCATGGCTAATGCTCATGTAAGTGGATTATTGGTAACGTGTTAAAATGACTTGGTCTTAGTTCGTATGAGTGACGGAACCTGCATACGGGGTGTTTATGACTGCTTATTTTTATTCAAATACAAGGTAATTTAGGTGGTACTTCCCCCATTCAATCCGATGCGAAATATAGATAAAAATAAGTCATTTGAGCAGTCTGAGTTCATCGTTAATGAACTGCCTGACTTTCTCCACTTCCTGTTGGGCATCTGTCACAGATGGAGTGATGCACTTCACTCGTGGAGAGAAGCCGCGTAAAAATAAGTGACTCGGGCAGTCTGAGTCGGTCTTGAACTGCCTGACTTTCCCCGCTTGCTGTTGGGCATCACAACAGAATGTTTCTTGAAAAGGAGCTGCAGAAGAAGCAGCAGGTCAAGGGAAGGTGAGAGGAGAGGTTACCAGCTGTGGGAAGGGGAGAGCAGGAGCGAACAACTGGATGGGGAGGAACTGGCTTCTCTCTGGTTCCTGTCCCAGGCAGGCAAATAACCAGTGCGCTGCTTTGGCAAGAGGGAGCTCTTTCCTGAAAGGTTAAAGTTGTAGCTAATAGTAGTTCATTAACTAAAATAGTTCATTACAGTCGTTCGTTATCCCACAGTAATGGATTTAACTTCCTATCAGCTTAAATGCTATTTTTGTTGCTTTTGAATTTCTTTGTAATGACGAGATTCTGCACCGCTGGTTTTCTTTTAAGATAGTTGAAATACAGGTGAAGCCCTTAGAGAATTTGATGTCCCAATACTATGAGTTGCAGAGCTTTAAAAATTCACCGGCGTTTTATATTAGTTAAATATACTAGCAATAGTAATGTCGGTGTGGAAAAGCTAAAATAGGTTTTACTTATAACTCCACGCAGTGTATTTAGGAATTGGTTGTTCACGCTGGGAAGGGAAAAATAAGAAGGAAATCTTAATGCTAATACGTGCATATTGCCAAAAGTATTGCAAAAAAGACTAAGAACGTTGAATTTTCTCATATTAAGTTACTAATAAAGAGCGATTTAAGTGTGTTTTTCTTACATTAGGGTTTTTTTTATGATGGTGATTTATATTGCATGTGGGTCTTGTTTGATTCGTTTTTAATCTCTCCTGGTTAGCTAATCATTTGAAATACCAAGCCGCTGCCCTGCCGAAGTACTGCAGCTTCAGTTTTACCCCTCGTATGTTGCTGTGTCTTAATGCATCCGTCTCGCGAACCGTTCTGATTTGCTCTTCAATTGGCCGGACGCACGCAGCCTCATTAGTTGTTAAGTTTTACTGCTTAGTTCAGCGTTTGTATTTTAAAGCTTGCTTATGTATCTTTACATGAGGGCAAAATCACCCCCGTTACAAAATTTAGCCCTGGCTTTGAATGCAGAGTGTTGTAAATTTATACTTTCTTGCCATAAACAGCAATAAGAATAAGATTTAGGAGTTTAGTGAAGGTATTTCTGTGTGCGTTTGTGGAAGATGTGTTCACTCTGAGTAAACAGAATTCCTCAGAAGAGTGAGCATCGACAAAATAATTTCTTACTAATCGTATTTCTGTTCGTTCAGTGTGGTGTTTTTTTAAAATGTTATGCAGTCTCTTTTCTTTTTGCTTGCTATGCTAATGACTTCCCTGTCCTCTCCCATCAACCTGTCCTGCTTCCTTCTTCCGTCTTTGGCTTTGGTGTACATGAAATGTGAATACAGACGAAGGCCATTAAGCTATAGAACTTCATTCAGTGAAAAGCTCTTCCAGAGGACAAGGGCGGCAGGACGTGCATCAAGGTATAAAGCGTTTGTAGAGCTTCAGATTTCCAAAGTTGAAATGCAGACAAAAGAAACAGTTTGGGCCATTTCTTGTAAAATGGAATGAAGGGATTTGCTACGTTAGCCTAAGATATTTTGTTATCAGAACCAGGTTGCCATGCATTTATTTTCTTGAAGATGAAACGCTATTTAAGGAAAATATTTAATTGGGCAACTCTCCAAAGAACATTTAAATGAGTCCAACCTAGATGCATAATTTCCCATACCTTTGGCATGCTTTTTCTTCAGTGTTTTTGGTTTTTTAATATATAGTACCTCAGGCAAAAGTGTGGGGTTTTTAGTTTGTTTGGGGATTTTTTTTTTTTTTATTGAAGGTATCTTGGTTTTAAAGTGGTGGTTTTCAAATTAGCGCGACAACTTGTTTGGCATTTGACAGCCATGAGGGAAGCGTTCGCAGACAGCCCCGGGTGACGTGGCATCCGGGCTGGGCTGGGGAGGCTCTGCTCCGGGGTTTGGGTGCGGAATGGGGCGATTCCAGACTGTTACCCTACCCGTTGAAATTCTGTAGCTTACCCTGGATACTCCCGGTCTGTTTCAAAAGGAAGTAGGATAGTTGAGATTGAATAATCTTCATTAGCACCAAACGAGCCGGTTTCAGTTTGCATCAAAGTTACGTGGGGGTTCTTGCCTGGCAGCAGGGACTCCCTAAAAAGCTGGCCCAGTCTCCCCGAGCGGCGCCGACCAGCACAACGCACGGCCACGTGCGAGGCCAGTAGGCGGCTGCTGAATGAGTTTAAAATACATCAGGTTTTTTTTGTCTCACTGCAAAAGGTTTCCAGTGTCCTTATACGTTTTATTACATCCTAGGTAGCGCTTGCATGCTTAACTTCAAGATAGCTAACCTTAAAGTAGCATTACCATCGTTCGCTTCGTTTGTGTCCCTTAGTTGTGATGTTTGCTCAAAACATGAAAGTATCAGTGACTGGGACGAGATTCCACTTTTTAAATTCTCAAACTTTAGAAGATATTTTCCAATATCGTAATCGGTCTTGCCATCGCCTTTCTCCCCCCGTCTAGTCAGCAGTTTGGAGTAAGTGTTATGCTTGCATGATATAAAACCAGAAGAAAGAGTCGTAATGGGTCTTTTTTTTTTTTCTGATTTTAATATATTATAAATATGTGTCATCCTGTATGTGCTGTTGGGTAGTTTACATTTTGAAGTTTGTATGTGTTTTAGAACCCTTTGGAACCCTAGAAGCAGTTTTCCGGTAGTTTTATGCTACCTCCGTAACAACAGAGCCTATGTGGTTAGTAGGAACCATAAATAGGAAACTAATTGCAGTAGTAACGCCAGCACTGATGCAAGTTCTTATTTAGCGATACAGTGTGCCCCTCAGTAAGAAATTGGCCTGATAATTGATATAACTGAACAAACAAACAAAAAGTTTTGGATTTAGTGTGTTGTAGCGTGAAATATAGACAGTTGCTGGCATCTTTCACCATTAACACCACATTAAGAGCGTGACTTCGCAATATGAGCTACGGGTAGACTCCCAGTTTGCATGCGCAGTTTTGCATCGTGTTTCCTGGAACACAGTTCTTAACACAACTACCGTGGTATTTTTGTTTTGTTTTTGTTCCCCACACACACACACGCACCCCCCCTTCCCCCAGCTGAACAAATTGTTTTGCCATGAATTCCATAGTGGAAAATTTAGTAAATTCAGATTAATTTTCTTCAGCGTTTTCTTGAACTGAAAACTTTAATGTTCCTTATTTCACAGGAAATTCAGATTTCTCTGACTGGACTAGTAACTGTTAACCTAACAGATACTGAACTTGCTTCCCCATCAATATTCTTCAGTTTTTAAACAGGAAGTCTCAAAAACGTTTGGTTTTGTTTTACAAAGTATAAAAATACACTCTGTGTATAATAACCTCAGTTTATTACAAACTCAAACTTTAGTTATAGAAACAGCGTAGCTGAAAAGGGTGTTGTGTGTATGTTTAAATTAGCTTGAATAGCTTTTCCTTACATTTCATATGCCTATAAAAAAGAAATGGCCTGTGTTACAGTCATTGAATTTACGCTGATAGAGGCAGTTTTGGTGCAAACTGTTTACAGGACTCAAACTTCTATTTCTAGTCTTAATGCTCCTTCTGTTGTAATGGTCACATCTTGTTACAAAACCTCTTTGAATTCCTCCTTGCTTTCAGTTGAAGACATAAGGCTAATTGGAATGGGAATTCCCTCTAAAAATCAGTGACTTTAAAATGGCATGTTTATATTATGGTTTGATAACCTGCGCTCTGAATATGGATTTCTTGTAACACTTCAGGCTATAGTATAGTTCAGTTCTGGAATACACCCTCAAAATTAAGTTTCCGAAGACAAAATACAGGGAGCAGATGGTGCAGACTGTGTTGGCCTGTGGGCTTCGCTTCTCGTAATCCCATTAAATTGAGGCTCACACAGTGAGAGGTTTAAATCACAAATGCGATTACTGAGCTCAGAGTTATCGCAGTAATCAGGGACGTCTGACTGAAACTCATCAGTCACTTAAAGGTAACGGTTGTACTGCCCTGTGTAATGATAATGAAATACAAAAGGGTGCCCACTGCTTTACCTTCTTCCATTGAACGGTTGGTGTTCTTCTAATTCTTTCTGATTCTTAATACATTTTAGTTCTCTGTATAATTCGGCGTAATACACTTTGATCGCAGTTCTGCATGAGAAGTCAAAGTGTAATATTATGACCTCCAAGAATTCCAAATTATTTGTTCTATTTACTGCTCATCATGACACTTACTTGAAAACATTTGATTGTTTTATTATTTTTAACACTTTAAACATCCGTAATAGCTCATATCTTCTGCCTGCCTGTGCGCGTCTGGTATGTGTTTCCTCCAGATGAAAAAACTTTTCTGAATCTCTATGAGTTTGGGGATTTTTTGACTCTTTACCCTTAAGATAAATGGAATTTCCATTGGTTCGTTCCTGCGTTTACGTTTTTCATTTAGTTCTTAGCCCGTGTTTCTCCGTTTTCCACGTCTCCTTTTCCCCCCTGTGTTTCCTTTGCGCTTGCAGCGTTCCTTGCTCAGCTCGGTGCTGTCCCGCCGGCTGCCCTGCGCTCAGCCCGTGCATCGCGTGTCTGCTCCGCGCTGGCTCCCTTCTGTCTCCTGCTTGGAGTGAGCAGCGGGGCCTTTGGGGTTGAGGGCAGCGTAACTGTACACAGGTGTGAAATCAGCTGAAATAGCACGTTATTTAGGGAGAAAAGTAAGAGAGGACTTCATCGTTTTGGTTTGAATTACCATCAGGTTTTACTGAAAATTCAGAACCTGAAATATTTCAAGAGCTGGACGCAATATTGTTGGTTTAAATGGAAGCAGGATTGAGCTTGGATTTCATCCGTGTACACACATACATATTCTAATTTTGTGGAAAATGTCACCTTAATATTCAAACGTCTTCATTTACAGGAAGTGTTGTGCAGTGAAAGTAACATGTATTCTGAGAAAGTTTTAGCAACAAAGCTGTGGAATAAATATGTACTTTTTTTTTTTTTTCTTTCTAGGCTTCTTAATCATTCAGTTTCAGTAAGCACAAGGAACAGGCCAAAGCAGCCCATGGAATCGGAAAAATGGTATTGATGTATTTAAACATATCACAGCTTTCAATATTTTATCAGATTTCTTTTTATATTTATTTTGTGTTGCTGCTGCCATCTGCTGTTGTAATGTTTTTAGCTCAAGATGAAATACAAGCTACTCAGGTTCTTGAGATTCTTTCAGATAACAAAAAAAAAAAACCCCAAAATTGTTCTTTGGAGCCTTTAGGAAAGTTGATGGCATCCAGAAACTAATTTGTGGGTGTGATCGTGGCAACAATCCCGGTGCCTAAAGGTAGGCCCTTCGGTGATGTTTGAGACATCCAGTTCCAGCGCAGAAGGCCGTTTGTGCCGCAGGTGACAGTCCGGGTACCTCAGATGGCACTAGGCTGTGCTCAGGCATGTCCCTGTCTCTGCCCTCTGCTCTGCAGAGCTGTTGGAAGAGCGTGGCGGGCAGTTCAGCCCGCGGAACCTTCCCCGTCTGCGGAGGATGTCAGTGAGGAACCCATTGCCTGCAGGAGCTGTACTCTTACGCTCTTTCAGTTAAAAAAAAAACAAACCCACCCCAAATCAACAACAAACGAAATTACCCAGAGCCTTGTCTCTAGGAAATAGGGAAATTGCAGCTTCCCGTTTCTGCCCACGTGGGTGAGAGAGAACTTGGCAAGTTTTCAGAGCTTCTTCCCTTAAGGAATCCTAGATCAGTTCTTTTCATCAGTTTGGTCGAGAACTAATCTTTTTTTAATTTTTAAGCTCAAGAGGCAGAGCTTACTGGCAGCCTCCTGATGAGAACTCCGTTTGAACGATGGCTTTTGTGATTTCTAAAATCCGTACTTTGGTAAGGATCTGTATCTGCTTGTGTGCAGTTGGGCTGTGAACCTTGGAGACCAAAGCCGTAACTGCTGGTGGTGTTGGCGGAGAGCACTGGGGGTGGTAACGGTTCAGGTAGACATGAGGGAACGCGTTTACTCCAACAGAAAGGGGACACGGTGTGGATATTTCAGCATAATAGGTCCTATTTTGGCTGTCTTCTCTCACTGGGGTGCGCGGTTTTCAAGAGCTAGCTGTGCACGTCCCTGGGGTTCTATGGCCCGTGCTGCAGCTGGTCTTCGCTTGCCTTTGGAACCTTCCAGGCCTTGGTTGCTCCACGTACAGCTTCTGTTCTTTGGGGTGCTGTCACCTAGTGTAGTGCACAGCTGCGCTGGGGGATCCAGGAAAGGTTAAACTGAACCTTTCCCTCTTTTGTTAATGAAACAGAAACAGTTCTGAGACTAAAATGCAAAGCAACGCACACACCCCTGCCCCCTCTCCNCCACCTCCCCCCCCTTACCTTTGGGGTGTGCACAGAAGAGAAGGTGGAAGTTGCAGGTTATTTGTTGGTTGATGGCACTGATATATGGGAACCCAAATCACAGGCTGCGTAAGGAACATACAAAGAGAGTAGGAAAACTGTCGTATCCCCAAAGCATTTACACTTACAGACCAGGTCATAGTTAATAGATAGGTATTTATCGACAGCAGGACCCAGGTATTTATTGCAGCAGTTCCTGCAATTCTCAGCTGGGTGGCTTCTCAAGCTGTGGGACGTGATGCAGCCAAATTTCCCGTGCCAAACAGCTTTAAAAAGAAGCGTTATTGGTTTGAGGCAAACAGACAAAGGAAGGGAAAGGAACACAAAGTAGCAGACACTGGTTGCCCGGCTGCTTTCCCTCTGGGCTTTATGAAATCGCTCGGGGAGTTGTCTCCTCTTGCCTCCTGTCCCCAGAGGTGTCAGCCGCGGGTGTCCTGCACCGCTCCCGGTGCGGGTGAGGGGGTTGCTGGGAAGATGATGGAAATGAATTTCACAGAGAGAAATCTGGAAATGTTTTCCCCTTCCCTATTAGGATAAGCTTCCATTTTACCGCATAGAGCCGGCAGTGAAACGAAGCGTGGGGGTCTTCCAAAAGTTTAAGAATAGATACTTTTGTCAGCTTTGAACAAAGTGTTTCACTGGTTGCTTTGGGCAACAAAAAACAGTAATCTCTAAAGATCAACACGCTTAAAGAAAAAAATCTCGATCTGAATACAGTGCTGTGGTGTGGAATACCTATTGTCAGCATGTGGAAAAGAGAGTGAAATCTGATTTGAGGTTTTAGTCAAATGCTCATACGTTTTAGCCACCTTGTGTCATCCTTAAACAGGTAGCCAAACAACACAGTAGCGCTGCAGAGAAGCTGCTTGTTAACAGGGTTCGCTTTTTTCATATTTTAAAGTAACTTGGTTTTAAAGTACACAAAAGCGGTAAATGTCATAATGCCTCTTGTCTCAATTTGCAGTGTCTCAGCAGATGAAGTGAGTTCCCCCATGTCCCCGTACAGCTGGCAGGTAAATATTCAAACGTGAAGGTGGTGGCGGCTTCATATTTGAGTGATGTTTGGTTTGGTTTGTCTTTTGGTTTTGTATTTCTGGCAGAAAACTTTCACACAGTCATACCGGCGCTTACACGCACACAGCTACTGTGTGTGTGTAATTGTGGTGGAAAATATAAAACCTTGGAAGAACTTACACTTCAAGATCATTTGACTTGTGTGTAATGGGGCCTTTTCTTTTAAGAGCATACGGTACCAGCTTTAGGATCTTCAAACTGAGACCCGAGTTTTACTTGGTTTTAATATTTCTTTACGTACAAATTTTACTGGCTCACCATAGTTTTCTTTTTTTTTAAATTTCTAAATGGCTTGACCTATTTATGCCTTCCGTTCCCCATACCTCACTGGGAAGCTTGCATGATACGATAAAATTGCAGGGAAACTGTAAGGACTACTTTATTATTTTAGATTTTAATCCATCAGGTATTTGCGATTGCTTTACATGGCCTGATATTCTAATACGAAGAAATAGTTGGAAATGTAGTTTTAGCCTTATTATGAAACGGGCCCTTCAGATTGTCCGCTTTCAGTGTGCATAAAATAGATGTCTTTATACATATTCATTGGTTTTTTACGAATAAATACACTTTAGCTGTCTCTTCAGAATACGTTGCGTAATACAGTACTTCGAAAGAGAGATTTCTTTTCCAGCTAGTTGATATGTATAATCTTTTAAATAGGAAGAGCAGACCAAGACTTAAATTGTCTTCTTGTAGTCGTCCTTTTCCCGTGCAGTGAGTATTCAGGTACTAGATGTGCTAATGGCTAACCACACTCCCAACTGCTGGTTTAAAGTTATTTATTATGTAAAAATTAGGCTCAGAGCAGAAAATGGTGTTATTTTCTTAGGAATTATTTCAGAGATTCTTCTTCTTCTATGAAGTATGTGTTGGGACTTGAAGGGAAATAAGGGATTTCTACCAGAATCACCATTAAGACCGATAACACTTTGGTGTCATAAAGCTACGTTAGGAGAGGCAAACAATTTGTAGTTGTAGTCCATAGTAATTTGTGTTAGTGCACACGAGGCATATTTACCCTTTGCTTAAAAAAATACTTCTGAACCTCGTAGCCACTGGAAAACCAGAAGGATTCGATGGACGAGCAGCGTTGGCCGGAGACACAGCCAGTGATTTGGCAGAATGAAGAAAGAAGGAGAAGTAAACAAATCAGAAAAGAGTATTTCAAGGTAATGGCGGGGTGTGTGTGGGTGGGTGGGTGACACTTCTTTTTTAAATGAGAGTAGAAGAAATGATAACTAAGTAAAGGCAAGAAAAGGTTGTCATGCTTCTAATTTTGCATGTAACCTGTAATTTCTTAGTTGGCTCTTTTGAGTTAAATAACATATATATATGTATGTATTTAGGGTCATGTGAGAGTGCAGGAAAATCCGGAAGAAAAAATTGACCGAAGACTTTGTTTAGCCTTCAAATAAAAGGCAGTAATTTACAGTTGTCTTCTGGTAAAGCCGGAAACTAATCTTCAGTCATTGGTCCTTCCCCATCCATTTTGAGGGATGATTTTTTTTTCGGGGGTAAAGGAAGAGAGTTATTACCTTTTTGTGCAGCTTGGTTGTAAGATTGATTTATGCGTTTTGGTTCTCACTGCATTCGTTTGCATTTCAGAGAGGAAATTTTCTCTGGATCACTTTACTGCTGTAGTGCGTACCATTGGTCACCAGATGTCGGTGTCTGCTTGTTGCAGGACAGACACGAAGTTACAGGGGAGAGAAAGAGGAGAATTCTGACCCATGCTAGGTTGAGTTAAAGTGAAATCTCTCATACATGAACTTAGTTTTTTGGGTCTTTTGCCATCATACATCTTTATGAAATGCTAGGGAACTTCAAAGAAATGAAATTCCAGTCAAAACAGAGCATGCCATACAGCTCCGATACATTCTTGTGATTATACAAGCTACTCTTTTTCTTTCCTGAAGAGTATGTGGAGTCGTATCCTAACTGGAATTCTACTGACCTCTTTCCAGGGTTTTCATCCCTAAAGTAATTTTGCCCTGTGGCCTTTAAGGGGAAGGGGAAAACCTTCAAAGTTAGAACAGCATTCAGTCATTTGACTTCTTAAACAGCTGTGCTGTTGATGCAGAAGACCGGCGTTAGTGATGCCTCGGAACTTTAAAGGATGTGTTTAAATGCTAATACAGATTGCAGCCTTGAGCTCTGTGCTGGAAGCAGGTACCTGAAGCGCATGACGTACAGCTATGGACGTGTCTCCAAAGCAAATTAAGCAGGCTGTATCAGTAACAAAAAATACCGTATCACCGATAGTTTCATTTGCAAAAAACAAGGCAATAAGCAGGCGAAACGAAGTCTGTCTTCTAAGGCAAACTGGGGGGTGGGGGGGAAGGTACCACTGCTGTTGTAAGAAACCAGTAAAAATACAATTCATACAGCGGCCGTGTTTTCTTGGCAAAAAAGCTCATTGAGTGATTGTATCTGTACTGCCAAGCATTAATATCTTCAGAATACATGCCAAATTACTGCAAGGGGCGTATTAGAACAGAGAAAGCTTACGTGGATCAGCATCCAGCAGTATTTATAGAGCGTCTTTATTTCACGCGTTGTATATTGTTATTGTGCAGTTGTACTGGGCAGCAGAAGGGTAGGAGAATGCCTCCGAGAATCAGAACTCCTTTTCTCCTTTTCTTGTGGCATTGCACTGAAGTCTTGCTGGAGCCTGAAATCTTTTGGGGCCTTAAGTATGTAAAAAGAATCTTAACATTGAAGACAATTTTATCGAGCAAAATGCCTTCCCCCACCCCGGGAATAGTTTGCGGTTGTTTTGGATCCTGGCTACACCCAAGCTGAAATTTTTGTTAGCATATCCACAATGGAAAAGAATTACTATGTGCTAGCTTTGGTACGGTTAATTATGGTGGAAAAACATGAACACTGAACTGGCCAAAGGCCTGTAAAACAGAAGTCAGCGGCGGAGATCTGCAGGGCATAGAAAATCAGACTCTGCCTTATCAGCTGCCAAAGTAATACATTTCCCTGTACTGCAAACATAAAGGAGATAAACCCAAGAAGAGAAAGATCCAGTCACGGACATATGTAATAGGTCTCTGTCTGATTCCTGGTATGTAGTTGGTCTCTCTCTGCTCCGTTCATAGCTTAAAAAACAAAACCAAAAAAANGAATCCCACAAACCAACAACTGACGCTTTATTCGGTCGTGCGTTTAAGTTGCCCGGAAGATGAAGGGCAGTAGGGTGGCTACCAAAGCTGTGTTGGTCCTGGACCCCGGATCTCAAGAGAGATGCTGTTCACTGTTGTCAGCATCGTCCAGCCTGTAGCTCAAAAAGCTGTTGAGAATTCAGTGCTCTAAAGCTGTTCAGTTTCACAGTGCTCGGGTAGAACTTGGAAGAAGACAAGCATCTCCTACGCGGAACTAATAAACGCAGCTTTGTGTAGCAGAGCTATCTAAGTTAGCGTGTTCAATGTGACAGAGCATAGTTGCAAGTCAGGTTTTTCTTCCTTTTTAAGAAATTCTTCCAACTAAAACCTATACGTACCCCTAGAAGTCAGATCTTTGAAGGACAGCCATCCTTCCAGTCCCAAGGTTAGTCTTTTAATTTAGCCTGTGTTACGTCTTATACCAAAGATGGGTCGGCCGGCCTCATACACACAGCATTTACTGGAGTTGTGTAGTGATGGATCTTTTGAATTCTAGCTGCATGTTTTTTCCATTTTTTTGTACACTTGCTCTGCAGACAGTGAAATAGGCTTGTTTTCCTAAATACCTCTTTTCTAAATTTCTTCCTTCAATTGCTCCAATTCCTACGGTTCCAGGGTAATCAGGCAGTGGGACAGCGATGAAGGCATCGCGCAACAAATCAGACAACTGTGGAAAAAGTGCTGGTCTTATAGATGAAAGGATGTGATCGGGCTTTGAAGCTGTAAAGGAAATACTGATTTTTATTTTTTTTGTTGTTGTTAATTAGTTTTTTTTTACAATGTCAGGTCGACCTCTCAAAGCGTAAGCAATCTTAGTTACATAAGCAAATACATTGGAGCAGTAAATGTCACGGGTTGCATGTTTTTTTCTAACAAATACTGCTTGAAGCAGTTTAAGATGTTTTCACTTGGATCAACTTTTATATCAGAGAACGGTTTGGGTTGGAAGAGACCTTCCAGCCCCCCCAGTGCCACCCCTGCCCTGGGCAGGGACACCTCCCACCAGCCCAGGTTGCTCCAAGCCCCGTCCAACCTGGCCTTGAACCCCTCCAGGGATGGGGCAGCCACAGCTTCTCTGGGCACCCTGGGCCAGGGGCTCACCCCCCTCACAGCCAAGAATTTCTGCCTCAGCTCTCATCTCAATCTCAACACGCAGTCAGAGCTATCTAAAATATGATAAGAGCATATTTAGTTTTAAAATGCTCTTATCCTTCATCAACATAATGAAGATTTTGACTCTCCTAGGACCTAGATGTTCCTTTTCTGTTTTATTTCTTTTTTGCTCCTTTGCTTCTGTAATGTGTGTTTTTTCTCAGCAGCTTCACCAGTAATGAGTAACACCTGAGCGATATCGAGCCATTTAGTTCAAATGAAAACCATACTTCCATTTTAAAGTAATAATTGTGTGTGTTTTGCAGTATAAGTCTTCCAGAAAGAGTTCAAGTGGAAATGAAAATGATGAGGTGAGAAAAAGGCATTGTGTAAAATATTTAAGAAAATGTTTTACTTATTTGTCTTTTATGAACACCCACGAGCCACAGAACTGGAGAGTATCTAGCGTCCACACAAACAAACTTTGCGTTCCAAAGCCATATGGAAATAAGTATTATATACGCCCTTATTGCAAAAAAAGTCATCAAGATTGCGTACTGGGGAAAAGTAGGACATTTACTTGCTTTGGTAATAGAAAAGTTAATTCCTCTACCCAGCAGAGGTGATGTAAGAGTAATATTCAACATAAACAGTGACTGGTGTTTCCTTGACTTAAGTGTCTTTAAATGTCGCTGCTGCCAGTTTGTCACATACTTGACGAACGTCGCATGTCTCACGTATTGTCTATTTCATAATTTCATGTTGCTCGTTACATCATAATTTTCATTTTTATAATTTCGTCTCTTTGATTTCTTTTTAGCAAGACAGTGATAATACTAATGTGTCCCCACAGTCTCCTGTGTCGTCTGAGGTACAAGTTTGTGGTTTTGTTTTTCATTCGACGAACACCTCTTTGTGCGCATTGCTTGTCACCAGGTTTCCCATGCAGAGACAGAGCTGTTAGTTTCCTTTGAAACCGCAATTGGAAATGTTTCATCATCATAAAAATTCAAAAATAGAAACTAGAGACAGATGCTGCAACTTGTTTCACCTTTGTAACTATCCGATCTCTCCCTGGACTTCTCCTTTTTTGACTGCTGCGTGGAAAGCTGCATTGCTTTGTCTCCCTTTATTTTTCCTAATGAAGATAGCTAACAAAACAAAACCGAAATAGACCGTACTTTGTAGGTGTCCCATGCACTAGCCATCCAGAGAATTTTAAGCAAAACCTGTGGTTTAGTATTTTCTATACCACGGGGAACCCAAAGGCGCTGTGAGGTGTTGGAGAGTTTCATCCTCTTGGTGCTGGCGGTGGCTTTGCTCCGCTCCCCGCCTGGCCCCTCCGGCCTCCCGGGAAGGCACCCCAGGGACTCTCGGCACCTCACCCGCCGGAGCGGAATGAGCACCTCCGAATGCACTGAAACGAGTTGAAATAAGGGTCTCTCCCGTCCATACCAAATTACCGAGTGCAGCTCTTCTTAGATGGTGAAGTGAGAAATACCTTTTCTTCATAACTGAAAGTAAATATTTCTGAAGAAAGATTTCGACGTTAAGTGTTGGGGTGGCATTTGTAACTGCTTACAGGTGGCTTAGAACTCTGTTCGCAGAATGGTTTGCGGTCGTTTGAAATGGTTAGAGTAGACTTTAGTCGATCTGGTGCTGCTTTTCTTCCTCAGTAAGATACTTCTGTCTGCGTGTAGTGAGGTTAGTTTCATTGCATTTATTTTATACTGTCCACTTCAAATGACCATGTTACAGTTAAGCAGAAGGACTCAGTTTTCTTAGGCAAGAATAATTTCAACACTGTCTTGATGGGAACAAAAGTCAGTTCTTTTAACAAACAGAAGAAAATTGACGTTATCTCTTTTAACAGGATTACGAAAGGACGGATGGTAACACTCATGGTCCGTTTGGTCTCAAACCAAGGTCAGGTAAGCTGCTGGTCTCTAACATAGCATGATAGATCAGGTGGTTATTTCCCAGGCTGGAAGAGACGGTAAGGACAGCAGATGCATGAATTGGAATGAATATGAAGCTGCACAGTGTACTTATCCCAAGGCATAGTGCTGGGAGAGACACAGACAGCTGCTTTGGCAAAGGAATAATTGCAAGTTCCCCAAGTTGGACAGTGATTTATTTTTTTTTAAATTAATTTCAATTTTTTTTTTTCCCTCGCTGAATTATTTTGTGCGTATTTAGTCACTGTCAAAAGAACAGGGAAACAGCACACAGTTGTTCTCTAGACCTGATGGCTGAGGCAGGCGGGTTTCGAGACAGGCAGGTTTTTGTAATTTGTCCTGCGAAAGGATGCCGTGGGCAGAGCTTTGCCAGGAGTTTTGTGGCTTAGTGCTGCTTCGCACCCTGACTCTTCCAGGACTGCCGTACCCTCATAAGAAAGTTGTGCTGTCTAAAGCAGACTTTTGGTCCTCTCAAATCCAGGTAGAAATAATACAATTTATTTTCTTTGCCGTTACAGTATTCTTTTTGTTACAATGGTTTTTTTTTTTTTGTCTGTGCAAGCGTCTATGAATATTGTACATCAGCAGTCTGAAACAGAGTTTGGAGAAGCCATTGTGCAATCCTTTTTCCAGTTAATACCACTCTTATCTGTTTTTAAGGGAACAGTCTTCATGTAAATTTACTACGAAAGAATGATCTCATCTTTTCAGTCTAATTTCATTCCATGTTTATGGTAGCAAGGCTTGACCTCCTTAATGCTGGCCTGTGAGCCCTCAGGAGCGGAGTACGTCTGGCCGAGGTCACGCGCGTGGCTCTGCGGGGCCCTTCAGGCCCTTGAGATTTGTAAGCAGTTGTGTGGAACTCCTGTGCCAGCCTTGGTTAGGTTAGTCGCGTGTACCAGGACGTGCCTGGCTGGGATCGTTAAAGGGCTTCAGCTATCCACGTCCTTGGCTGGGGGGAAGGCGCAGGCTGGATGGGAGGGAAGAGGCTTGGTGGGACTTTCCAGCCCATCTTTGTCTCAACGCGGTCGTGGGCTTCCTCGGAGCCGCTGCCAGCTCGCGTCGGTGAAACGGCAGCACCCCTTTCGCTCAGTGCTAGGAAAGCAAAGGGTGTCTTGTTTCTTCGTTACAAGCCAAAGTCGTTATGGTTTTAGATGCTTCCATAGATACTGTCAGTGACACGGAATTGTGTTTTTCTGTGTGCAAACTATATACTCTCATAATATATAAAATCAGGGCAGCGATTTCAGAAGTGTCTGTATAATTTCTGTTACTTCTGATTGTTAGATCTCTCGCTAAAATCCAGACTATTAGAAACAGTATAGGAAGTTCTGAAGGTCTAAGTACTGATTTTTTTTTTTTTTCCTCAAAAGCATGGGATAAAATATTTAAAGACACAGTGGTATTGTAACAAAAGAGTGTTTATTTGCCAGTGTGCTATAAAATAAGGGAATTGTTGACAGCTTTCTGACCATAAAGAATAGTAAAGTGAATGTAATTATTTAACAGACCTCCTTTTTAAAGAAACAACTCTGACCTTTTAGAGGGGACGTTTCATGTTTTTTCAATTAGTTCTTTACTAAAAAACCACTGCATCTGTGCATGGGCACACCTAACACATGCACATAAGTGCGTGTGTGTCTGCATATATATTTCATGTCTTTCATTGTAAGCTTTGTCAGAGTTCTGTCCTTTTTTTTTATCCTCCGTAAAGATGTCGTAGTGAATTAAAAGTCAAATACAATGAAAATACTTTCAAAGCTAGATTGCAAGATACGCTTGGAAAAGTGCAAACGGATACTTGAATGCTGAAGTCAATTCTGTCTCCATATTTTCTAGTTCTATCCACGTGCATTTAAGTAAGATGATCTGTGTATCTTATTTGGAAGATAAATTTCATAGACAGCATGTTTTCTGTCAGGATACTTAAATATATTTGTTTGGAAAAGTTCTGCAGCTTCTTTGTCGTTTTTATCCTTGGCGGTAGATTTTTAGTCGTAGCAATTTTTTTTTAATCTGAATTCTGAAAACTGACTTCACTCGTGTTGAATAGCTTTCAGCCGCGCATCTCGCCAGGACTACGGTGCAGTGGATCCTGGATTTACAATGAGGAGGAAAATGGAGCATTTAAGAGAAGAAAGGGAACAAATAAGACAGCTTCGCAATGTATGTACCATTATTTACTGTACGGGTGCAGTACATTTAGTTTGCTCTGTCCCACAATTTAAACCTTTAAAATAAAGGCCTGCCAATCATTACAGCCGTACAACGGCATCTCTGTAGTGATATTTCGTCCTGAGGAATTTCATGTAACAGGCTACACTGGTCCTATTTTTGGTCCAACCAAGATACTAACCAGGAACTAAACGGGTTTTTAGCTGAAAAATTAAGCGAAATGAAAAATGAAATTTATTTTTTTAAGATTTCTGAGTTTTTAGGTTTTCCTAGGGAGCTAGTAAGTCTGTCTGGGGTTGCTGCCGTGTAACCTGAGATTTGAAGGAAGATGCTCATAGTCTTCTGAATGGCCAAATGGTTTTTGAGCGTAGAAAGTTGCTGTAAGTTATACGCTACTGAACGGGATCTGAATTTCAGACTTCCAGTACGTTGTTTTCCATATGGTTCTGATCTCAAGATATTTCACAGTTACAGTTAACTGTAAATCGTAGCAGCTCTGCTTGCCAGGGCGGTATTAGTTTGGGGTGTGACTTCTCTGAAGGCTGTTTGTGCCTTGTCTGGGTCACTTCCTGAGCAACGAAGGCTGGTTGCTGGGGTGGGAATAAAACATTCCCAGCTTCTCTTCTCTGTTTCGCAGCACATGTGGGGGGCACTTCGTGGCCACCCTTTCCTTGGCTGTCATTCATGCTGTCATCCCATGAATGACAGAGCCATGCCCACAGTGGTTGTGTTCCCTTTTCCCCCCCGACTTCTAGAAAAACTGTGTGTGATTGCAACCCGCGAATTCTGCACACTGACAGCTAATGGGGTATTGGGCCTACCATTCCTGTCCTTAAACATCCTATTATGAGTAGTGAGTTCAGCGTCTGGCTTTGAGAGCTATGTATCGTGATAGTTGTTGGCTGAATGTCTTTCGCAATGCGTGTAGCTATGTCATTACATTCCCTTTGCTTGTTGGTTTGATTTTTTTTTTTTAAGGTTGGTGATAAAAGGATATTTGTGCTCAGAGTGTGATTGACTCCATTTAGTTAATTTTATTATTAAAATGTCCCGTTTAAACAGGATGCTTTTCAATATCCTGAATTTTAAATTAAAAACTGGCTAATGTTGAAAGTAACTTACTTCTGAACTTCTTAATAGAATCTCGAATCAAGGTTAAAGGTAATTTTGCCAGACGACATCGGAGCGGCATTGATGGATGGAGTGGTTCTTTGCCATTTAGCCAATCACATACGGCCGCGCTCTGTTGCCAGCATTCACGTACCATCGCCAGCAGTGGTAAGTCACTCATCTCACTTTTGTTGCCTCTTACGTGAAAGCAAGCTTTTGAAGTTCAATCCTAAAACATCATGAATCACGTTTACCACATTAATTGGCTGCATTCCTCACTTTTTTTTTTTCTGCAAAACAGCATGAAACAAGGCTCGGAAGTGTAGTTTAAGAGCTGTTTTCATAGAATTTGCTTTGTGTTTTAGCAACTGTTACTGAATTTGCATCAATCCTTCACAAATGTATGACGGAAGATCTAACATCCTGTCTTTACAGCCTAAACTCAGTATGGCAAAGTGCCGAAGAAATGTTGAAAACTTTCTTGACGCTTGTAAAAAGTTGGGCGTTCCACAGGTATACTAATTGCTTTATTGACTTACTATTATTAGCCACAGCAAAGGTCAGCAAATACTGAAGTTGGGTTTTTGGCGGGGCTTAATTCAGGGGGCAATAGTGATTATAACACTGACCAGGAACTTGAAGATCTGAAAAGAAATTCCATTTCTGGCCTGTGGCGTGAACTTCAGGAAGATAATTGATGGGTTTCTATTCTGTTCTTTATAGTAAAAGTAATACTGACTTCCTTGTAAAATGAATTATCTAAACAAAACTGACGCGAGAGGATGGTGGTGTCATATTGGAAAGTCTTGAGTTTAGCAACTCACCTAGGCATGAATTTCAGTGTCTGCCTAGGAAGAAAGCTGCAATTACAGAAATATGTAGCCTAATGGATTAGCTCTCTCTTTAGCGTGGCTGTAGCTGCAGCCCGTTATTCATGCTTCTGTTGTCCAAGTTCATCCTCTTGCTTGCCTGTATGAGGTGGGGGGGGAAAAGCTAAAGATCAAATAATTTCCTGCATATTACAAGAGACAAAAAAACTCCCTTGATCCGTTTTAGTGGAACAAGAAAATTAGTTCACGGATTTAGAGGCCTGGGGTGCTGCTCTGGCACAGTTTCTACCTAGTGTGGAGCCACAGCCCCTTCAGAAGTCAGAGATGCCAAGATTTCCCCCCTCCGTACACCTAACACCAGCTGGCAGCTGGGGAAATGGTCCGGCGTCCGCTGAGTCTTGAAACAGAAAGGTGCCTTTCTTGGGGAATGGCTCGTTACTGGGACCCGGTTTATCAGCATTTCCAAGTTTTCCCAAGGGGAAAATTGGTAATAAGGCTACAAAAGAAGGGATGGCGGGGGTGGGGGGGAGTAGGCCACTGAGCCAGCGGTGCCCATCAGCCTGTTTATATGTGGTGCTTATGGAAAGCAACAATGTCTTTGGCTTTACGAAATTAGCCGTTTTTTTATGTTATCTTCTGATGTTGTCAGAGTTTTAACACTCTTAACAGATCTTAGATATAATTAGTTTCTGACCATTTTGTTACTGTAGAGAGCCACATACGAAATTGAAGGCCAAAGATACCTTCTATGCAGATGTCTATTAGTGATGTACGCGTGGCTTCAGAGAGAACGGGGTTGTTACCCGCGGTGGGGGGAAATAAATGACCGAAGCGTGATACAGGTACCGTTTTACTTTGCAGGAGAGACTTTGCTTGCCTCATCACATTCTGGAGGAAAGGGGTCTGGTGAAGGTTGGCCTCACAGTTCAAGCTCTGCTTGAATTGCCAGCGTTGAAAGTATCTCAGCTTTCCTCCATGTGACGTGACTTCTTGAAGGCAGACAGTTTGCCGTTCCATCTGTCCGTTGGATTGCTCGGAAGCAGTTCAGCTTCCTCCGTGGGAACATCCAAGCCATCAAAAACTACTATCTGTCCAGATGCTGTGGAGAGCCTTACTTTGGAGTCAGCTGACAGTTAAAAGAGCATAATTATTCTTTTTTTTTTTTTTTTCTTTTCTAATTGGATCACAAAGAGATTGCGGTAGCGTCGGGTTCTCTTTCCCCTTAAGTTAAAAGCTGCCGTTTAACAGCTCGCGGTGTTACAGTTAAATGCTGGATTTCTGTTCCTACACTGAAAACGGTGTTTGAATTTTTCGCAGAAGTACAAAGCACGCCTTCCCCCTTTAATCTTTCAAGTCAATCATTTGATTTAAAGGTAAGACGGAAATGTAGCCGTGGTATGATGGTAAAAATGCGAGCGACTGATCACTTTAAATCCCCTTTCACTCTCTCGGAAAGCTTGATATTTGCGTTCTTTATTTTTTGCACTCCTGATTGTGACTTACACACTTCTAACGTTGCCAGTATTTACTCTGGGTGTCTGGTGATAACACAAAACAGTGTACAATGGGAAAAGGACACATTTTATTGAGTTTTTTCCAGTCTTCTAGGTTGGTGCCAAATATTTTTTTTTCAGTTGTACTGTAGATTGTTTACATGTGAAGTGCCTGTGTAATTGATAACTCTTAATAGTCTTAAGCATTTTTGAAATTTCTTTGTTTAAAATAGATAAAATGGAAATTTTTAAATATTTTAATAGTTTTTTGTAAAATCAGTACGTGAAGATTTAAGTAATACTTCACACTTTTCATGTTGGGTGTTTTAAGTTTGTTGCACAATCGAATTGGTTATTTTGTTGTCTAATAATTAGAAATTACTGTAAATACTTTTTATTTATGATATTTAATTTGATAATACCTAATCGCTTTTGGTTTAATGTATTGTTGGACGAAAAAGTTGTCTACTTTTCTTTGTTTTCGACAAACATACACGGTGAGACATGAGGACTAGTGATGCATACAGAGTTGTTTCGGACGTTTTGATAAAACTGCCAAAATCTCAGGTTTATGCTGTGACTTTCAGGATATTGTGTAATATTGCTCCTGATCTCACGTTACATTTTTACAACAGGTCTATCCATAATTTAGTTGAGAAAAATCAGTGTTTATCTTTTAAGTGTTTGCGGGACTTATTGTGTAATTTCCCCAAGCGTGGCGTAGCACACGAATCAGTTTGTACGGCCGTCGCTGTGCTGAGACATCAGACTTCTCTGCATAAATGTGAAAAATTTCCACTGCGGTGGTTCTTTTGAAGCGTTTGAGTTTACCTATTTGTCTGCTTCTGCACAAATTCTCCGTGTGTTGAGAATATTCTGAGACCATACGCAGTCGAGTTCTTCTCCAAACGAGTTGCAAATAAGTGCATAATTTCAGTAATAAATCTGTTTGCATTCGTTTGTTCTTCCTGAATAGGCAGTTCAATTAAAAAAAAGTTCTGACTGTCACAGATTTTTTTTTTTTTTTAATTTCAGGCTAAGCTAATTTTGGTTGAGGGATATGTTTGCCAAGCATGTAACGAGATTTGATTCTGTTCCTTCCAATTGATCGAGACCCCATGTAACATAATTCATAAAAGAATGACGGAGGGGTGTCGTTTACTCCCTGCTTCATTCACTGTAGTCCTTAAAATCAATAGCTGAGCAGAAAAATAACCTTTTTCTGATGACAAGATTTTTTTTTTTTAAAAGAAACGTTATTTTTAAATCCATTGAAACAAGCTGATTCATGTATAAAAGTTAAAAGCCCCTATTATTTATATAGTGTTTTCTTACAATACAGCGCATGGAGAGGCTGGTGTAAAACTTAATTTGCAAAGTCCTAGGTGTAAGTCTTAGGTTACATAAATACTTGTCTAAGGAAACTGAATTGCTTTGACCTTTTGAAATGCGGTATTTCAAATCTCACTACTTGTTTTTTAAATCAGTCACGTAATAGTAATCTTCACGATTTCAGTATCTTATTTTTCATTAAAGGCGGTATCTGAGAAGTCCTGCTAAGACTAAAATGAAGAAGTACTATAATTCATTACCAAAGTGCTTGTTGTATGCTACTTTTGAAGAACAACCGTTCAAGAAGAATTAAGTCATTGTCTCTCCGTTCCTTGCTACGGTACTTGATAAACCACCACGTTCTCTGTCAGTACGTTAGCCACAGAGTTACTAACTGTAAATTGTCACGGTCAGTTACCTGCTCTAAACTGATCTTCCCTACTACGCCATTGTCATAGTTAAATATGTTTTCTGATCTTAAAGTAACTTTTCTCCTACTAGACCTAAATTTATAAAGTTTATTTATAAAGTTATCCCAGTGTAAAGATTAAGAACTCCCTTGATGTAGCATGCCAGTTGTTTAACTTTTTTTAAGCTTAGTTTATTTTCTAAGTAACTCGAAAACTGGATATAAAATTAATGTAATCATTTAAACTGTATCTCTGAAGTTGAAAACTACTAAAATAACATCTTTTTTTCGTATTATGGAGTTCTTCCCCACAAACTTGCTAGAAACAGTCTTGCTTTGCCATTCGTTGGAAATTATAGCTGCCTTCGTGCTAATGGGGAAGGATAATCATGATTCTTCCAGGGCTTCCTTTTTAGCATTGCAAAGATTAAAGCCTACAAGTAATTCTAGGAGCAATCTGAGAAAAAGTCTTCCGTGCTTGGATGAATCTTTTTCTCATGTTTCTGTAGCTGCTTTTACCAATAATAATAACCTAAAGCCCTGCTAAAATTGTCTGTTCCCCTTCCTTGCGATTTTTTTTTTTTTTTTTTTTTTTTTAGGAGCAACTGCAAAAAAGATGCTGAAGAATTTTAAGTTTTCATTTTAAAGCAGCCTGCGGAAATTGTTGCTGTCTTCCCTGTACTAGGGTTTGCTTACTATCCCCCCCTTGCTCTCTTCCCATTTGATTCCCAGCATCTTCTTACTTATTTTTGTTTGTTCGTAGATCGAGTGATTTCCCGTTGTTCATCACTGCATGCCACTTCCCTCCTTCCTCTTTACTTTTTTTTTTAAAGAAATCGCTCCAGTGGCATCGGTGAACTGCTGTGATTCCCGAATCCCGGCTCCCAACATTTAGTATGTTTGAGATATTCTTTTTGTATTTCGTTCAGGATGCAATGTCATTACTTAATACTTGGTGCAGCTGGTAGGATGGTTTAAAACAGAGGCCTGCCCAGTTCCTGGTGTAGTCTCACCTAGTTTTCACTTTGGACATGAAGAAAAGTCAACATTAAAAGCTTTAGGAAACTGCACTAGGTTTTCCTAATAAATTTAAGGGTTAACTAGGGTGCTCTTGTTATCGTGAATGCTATACGCAATTACTTGCAATAATGTGGTATGAGCTGTCAATCACAGAGTGAATCAACAACAAGGGCTTCTGGCCTTGCGTGGTTTTCCTATTTATTTTTTTTTTTTATGTCACTGGATGCAGTGTGACGCACATGAATGATCTTTCGTTTAAGCAATAATGTCCCAGATATTGTGAGATCTTAAAGCAGCAGCATGAACATAATCATTGTGAAGTGTGGCCGGGTCCCGCGGGGTGTCTCAGAAACGCCCTGCAGCTGGGGCCTTCCAAAACACAGCCAGGCGCTAAAACTGTCGTAAAATAGGGAAGGATACATTTGGTACAATAACTTAACTTCCCCTTTTTAATTAATGGCACGTGCGAGCTGCAGACCATGGGAAACGTGGCTTAAACTGGTCTGGCGCTAGCAAAGCTTTAGTGTCGAATCCTTGACTAAAAGTAGCGGTCTTGGGTAAGTCAAAGGAAGCTGTTAAAATATTAACGCTGATTCATTTATTTAATACCAAATTTTCTGATGTGCCGTATGCAGTATTAAGACGGTAGAAAAAGGTCACTTTGAAGCACAGCTTTCCTGCCGTGGGAAGGCGGCGCGTCACCTCAGCGAAACGGCGGGGGAGGCCCACCGGCAGTCTTCACCGCACTAAAAACGTTATCTCAAATGTTCTTTAGCATCAGCCTTCTCGGCTTTTGACATCAATCCGTAGCCAAATTCAAACAGAACACGAGAAGGCGTCTGTTGTCACCAAAGCTGGATTTCCACCGGTCGTCTCGGTCGCGAAGAGAAGGCCCGAGGGCCCGGCACTTCTTCCTGCTGCAGGACGAAGGGAGGTGCTGGGTTTAATCCAGCTGCCATCTTCCTGCCGGCATGGAGCGGGGGGGCACGGTCAGAACGCCCCTCATTTCACCTGCCGGCAACTCGCAGGAGATATTTGCACTTTTCTGCAGCTGGGAGATGATTTTCGTATTGGTAAATCAAATTGCTCTTTCCTCCCTCAGTCAGGCTAAGGTATGTGTTTCTCTCAAGAGGTACGTCCCATCAAATGGCGACCTCTGCTCGAAAACCAAAAGCAAATAAACCAAACGCCTACCCCCAACACACACAAAACTGGGGAAATAGATGCTGTTTACAGGCGACTCTTTGGAATTTAAAAAAAAAAAAAACCAGAAAAATTTAAAAAAAAGGCGATTAAGGTGAGGAATGGGAAAGGCGAAGTGTGGTTGTCCAGGGAGAGGGTGCTCCGAGTTGATTTCGCGTTGAATCGCTTCCCAGTGAAAAGCCTTTAGATTTAGGAGCGAAAGAAATAGGTGTTTTTTCGCTGCTTCGTGCAGAGGGAGGTGAATCCTTCAGAGGGTCCAGGGACAGGAGCGTGCGTGTTCTGGCTGGCCGTGTCCCGGGGCTGCAGGGAGCAGTGGCCGGTCTCAGCCCCGGCTGCTGCCACCCATGGGGCTGTGTCACCGCCGGGCTGGCCCCTGCCTGGCCTCCTCGGAAGGAGACGTCTCCTTGCTCCACGCTCCTCCCGCAGAAGCTGCGGAATTCTTTTTAAACAGATGTTTGCGTTCTGAATAGGAACGCTAAGGAAAGCGGTAACTTTACTTGAGAGGAGTAGGCGGCAGAAGTTTACCACCGTTTCGCATTCCAGCAGCAAGGAGGAGCGCTGTGGGGAGCAGAGGAGCCGTGTGCTGGGACCTCAGAGCGTCCCCGAGTGGAGGTTGCGCCGTGGCTCTTACAGGTCAGTGTGGCACTTGTCCCCTCACGGGAGCCGGTCACACCAGTCCTTGGCGGAGGGAGGGACAGAGACAGTCCCCGTCTCTTGTCCCGCGGCAGCACACTGGGATATACGGAATAATTTACAAATGGAGGGAAACGCCATCTGTGGTTTTGGGTTTTTTGTTTTTTTTTTCTAATCAGGAATTTTATAGCGCAGATCTTTTTGGTAAAATAAATACGAAGGTAAAAAATTATTCTCTTCCTGTGAAGAAAATTTCTGCTGATCTTGACTGTTAAGATACAGAACGTGTGTGATTAAGGGAATTTTAGATTAAAGTTGCCGCTGCGCAGGAGCCATTCTCTGTTTCTTACGTAATAAAAAGCCATCTTGCGTTATTTGTCTTTAACTATTTCATATGGTACCGTTCTGACGACATACTATCTTAAAACTGGGGTTATATGCAGTATTTGTTCCCTCATTGGTTTTGACCTTTTTTTTTTTTTTTTTTTTTTGCCCTGCAAAATCGCTGTAAGCTACCTGATTAATTTCCGTGGAAGGAATGCAAGTTATAAAAATGACTTAATCACTCGTTTCTACTTTACGCGCTTTATGGCCAACTGCATTTTCAAAGAAGAATTTTGTTTTTCCCCGTACGCATTTTAGAATCCCGATCTTAAAGCAAACCAAAAAGTCTTTCCAGAACTATTGTAGTGTCTTACCAAATATTAAAGGAGAAAAATAGCTCAAACTGACAGCAAATTGAATTGTTTTGGGGAACTTTCCGTTTTGGCAGCATTAGGTTTACGGTCGGACTCAATGGTCTTAAAGGTCTTTTCCAACCAAAATGGTGCTATGACGTCAGTGGAACCAGAGTTTCCCTCGAGAGTTTTGTAACTGAGCTACAACACGAAGTCAGTCATGTAAAACGAATTCTTGGCACTAATAAGGATTTCCCCACTTTCAAAATTATATGAAATAAGGCAAGCGTAACATTCCCCCCCC
>VXBH01005243.1:112201-131633 GCA_013400035.1 Rynchops niger
GATTTTGTTGAAATAATTACAAGGATGTTTTTTTTTTTTTTTTCCGGTTTTGTTTCATTTTGACGTTCGAGTGACCCAGCGGCATCTTTCCGGGATCGCTGTGTCTGTCCCGTGCCTGGCGTGGAGGCTCCCCGGGGTATTAACGCTCTTCCCGCGCCCGCCCCGGCTGGGGTTCCCCGCGGGCGCTGCAGGGTTGGGGGGGGGGAAGGTGTCGGGCGATTTCCTTGCGAATAATGTGAATGCTTTTTGCTCTTCTGTAATGCGTAGAACGAGGGAAATGGCGTTGGCTTTTCCATTCTCATTCGGTGGTTTTATTTTGTAACGGGTGGTTCTAGGCTGGGTGCGGGAAGGCGTGCGGCAGGAGGAGGTCTGAGGCACAGCTGGAGAGTGACCACTGAAAAATGGACGCTTAATTGTGTATATACTTGCAACGTTTTTGATAGTGCATTTGAATTGATTTTGCATTTCATGTTCTTGTAAAGCCCATCTTCCACGCTCCTGAAGATTGTCTCCTTGTACAATACTGTATTAATTCCTTTTTCAGGACTTCCATTATTGCTGGAGCTTCCGACGTAATGTTCCTTTTGAAAAATGTTCCTGTTGTTTTGGTTTGTTTTTTGTTTTTTGTTTTTTTTTGTAAATAGCTTTTTTGTATTAAATTTGCATGGATAAAACCCCCCATTTCCCAAAAAGCCATGTACATACTCTCTGTATAAAATACAAACTGTTTCATAACTTTCATGTAGTCAAGGTTTGGTTTCACTTCAGTTTTTATATATTCATAGTAAATAATGAGACTTTGTATGTTCTTTCCAGATGTCTATGTTGTCATTTGGATAGATAAGCGACCTGCATCACTCTGTAGCAGGAAATATATATATTCTTTTATAATGACAGACAAAAGAAATGTGAACTTTTATTCCGGAGAAGTAGAGGATGTTTTGACATACGAAATATGTCAGGACTTCAGTGTTCAGGGCCAGCAGTGGTGTCACCTGCGCTTGTAGCAGGGTCTTTCCACGCTTTCCCGTCTTGCACAACACGAAAACCACCCCGTGTCTTACCAGCAGGCGTATTTGGAAAAGCATAGTTTTCTGAATCTTGCTGATAATAAATTTAATCCAGTAGCGACCCCTCCCTTCCCTGGCTTGGATCTGGGAATAGCCTGGGTCACCTTTTGCAGTCGCTAGAGGCAGCAGTAGGGAAACAGAGCTGCCAGGTGTTGGAGCAGTAGTTCAGTTAGGTTATTCCAATTTAGGTTAAAATAGAGTTCTATATGACAAAATAGATTTTTTTTTTTTAAAACCTTAATTTCTTTCACTTTAATTAAATATTTGGACAATTTTGTTATTAAACTTGAATGCTGAAAGTCAAAGATTCTCTTTTGAGAGTTGTTTTTTCCCCTGTGAGACCTTGCCTCCTGCCCCTGCAGGCAGCCAGCTGTTCTGTGCTTCCTGCTGAAGCTCAGTTTGGGATGAGAAAGCAGAAATTGAGGAAGAGCATCACAGTGAAAGCGAGTGCCATCCCCTGACACGGGCATCTACGCTGTTGGAACTTTTATTTTTTTGAGGCTTTGTGGTGGAACCTTCTGAAAGTCTGAGTCTGTTCTTCAGTTTCCAGCTCTAAAGGAAACTTTCCTCCTACGAAAGGGCCCTTTGGGCTTCCAAGGGCAGTGGCACCATGTGCAGAGGCCTCTGTTCCAGGCTGGATTCCGTGATTCCTGCCTGTCCTTGGCTGTCTCCTCCTGGGGAAGGGCACTGGTGAATAAGGGAAGTGTTACAAACTAAAAAAAAAAAAAAAGAAATCCGCGATTTCCACCTGACGTGTATTGAGAGAAATGTAAAATACATGAAGCTTTGCAGTATAGATTTCATTATTATTCGAGCTTGGCACGTTTGATCAGGGCGCTGTAAACAAGGGTGCTTAGATACAGATTATCAGCCGTGGACAACATGGCTCAGACTTGGGCTCTTTCACGGGGTGATGCAGGGTTTGTAAGTGGCGGGCTCCAGCCGTAACGCAACTGGAGGTCGCTTCCGACACCTGCCCCGGGAGAAGGGTTGGTGCCGGCGGCTGCGCTGACCCCGCGCCTGTGAGAACTGGTGGCGCTGAGCACGTAGAGACGGTTACTGCGGCGCTTCCTCCTCCCGGCCCTTCTGCAGGAGCCACCCAGCTCTTGCTGACCGCAGCCACCTTCTCCCGGGGCTGATCCGGCTTCTTTTCCCTAAATCACTGCTGCTAAGTGGAACTTCTGTGTTCTCTGTTCAAGCTTGAAATGGGCATCTCCCCCCATTGCCTGTGGGACGCCTGCCACGTACCTTCTCCCGCCCGCTCGCCTTTCAGCGTCCCTGCAGGGTCCTGCTCCCCCGGCCGCCCTGCACCCCTCCTGGCTGCGGCTCTGCCCCGCGCCGGGGGCACGGCGTGACCGTGTCTTCCGCCCTCCTCCCTGGGTAAAGTGTGTCTGCACCAGGGACGGGCAGAAGTACAGTGCCCCAGGCTGCCCTTGCTGTTCTCAGCCTCTTGGTTGGTGGAAACTCCATTAGAGTTTATTTAAAAAAAAAAAATAAATAAAAAAAACCAAAACTCAATTCCTCATCCTGGGTTCACAGGATTCTCCTGTTTCTGGTTTTGTGTTCAAGCCCATTAATCACTTCCACATTAATCGGGGGCTACAAATATCGCTCGAATGGCTGTTAGAGCCCTCCCAAGAACATTTTTGAAGGAGTTTGATGTTGCAATGACTTTAGCAGATTAAGCCTAGTTGCAAAATGTGTTTGTAATTATTTGTGGTTTTAATTAGTTAGGCCTCATTAGTAATGGAACTCCTATGCTAGTAACGTTCTGATTGTGTAGCCAAGGAGCAGATTACAATCGGAATATCTGGTTTTCACAGCTATAACACATGGCCTTCAGAACCGACCAGCGCATAACCCAGCCCAAGAGCTCACAGCTACGAGGAAGGGCCACACAAGAAGAGTCAGAACACGGTAACTTTTCTGAAATTCACAGGTGATCGTTAAAGGTTTGACTTCGTAACATCTTAACGTGGTTTTCATTACAGTGGGGAGGTGAGACAACCCGACTGTATGTGGAGTTTATGTAGGGGTTTTTTTTAGCTAATACCTAAGTGCGGCAAACTTACAGGAATACTTGTATTTTTCAGCAACTCAATAAACGTCTGTCGTTGGAGTGTTATAATTGTGTCTGTATTATAGTTATTTCATTACCGGAATTCGTACACGTTTTCGTATGTGCAGATAAGATACAGCATGCGTGTGATCTCTAGATCAGTGATGACAAGTTGGAGGAATGATGAAGGGTTTCCCCAGGGCGAAGGGGGTGCGTGGGCGGTTAGCTGGTCCTGTGGGGCCTCTGCGGCTGTTCCTGCTGCTGCAGCCATAGGAGGAAGAAAAAACTAAGTTCACATCTTAAGAATGAATCCGTGGGACCATCTGTTGTTGTCACCACCCCAGCGCGCAGCTGTGAAGGCTGCTGTCAGCCTGGGGACTGCAGGCGGCCACCACTTTCTGCATCTCCCAACCTTCCCGTCCCACTTCCGCATGGCATCGCATTCCTCGCCGGACCTCGGGGCTCGCTGCTCCCAGGAATTTGAGGTACGAACCTTCCTGAGGACCATCTCCCTTACTCTCATCCTCTCTCAGGAGTCGGCCCCGCTGCCAGGGGCGCGTTCTCTCACGAGATGGCGCATTGCTGGTTTTATCCTCCATGAAGGTGAGCGGCGTTACGTTTCCCGCTCTTCGGCATCTCAGAGAGGTTCATTGCTTTTTTTGCTTAGTGCACTCAACAGGTATTTTTGTATTCCAATGTTTGAAATCCTTTTGCAGCGTGAGAATTGCTGGTACCCTAAGTGTAAGTGTGAATTTATGTTAAGAAGAATATGGCACTCCGGATAGACAGGTAGGAGTTCATGAGCTGATGAGACATGGGTCGTTTCAGCCGCTTGCTTTTGAAGTCCAGAATCTCCTCTTCTGTGATCAGAAGGAATGGGGGGCGGGGGGGGGAGAAAAATTAAGTAAAGCACCAGCAAACACTCTGCTTCCTGGCGAAAGCTTCCAAGTGGGTGAACTTGTGAAAAATCCGTGATAAGACGAGTCGTCCCACGCTCCCTGTATTCTCTAGCCCCTGAGAAACTCGAGCGACAGAAAGGAGGAGTATCTCTGCAAGCTTCCAGCGGTAGCGTTTAGAAACGGGTAAGCAGCGTTGAATTTGGTCAAAAATACCGTTTCTGTTGAAGCTGCCCTGCACCCATCAGTGGGAGGTGTCTAGCTCGCCCCCCCGCTGTGCACCGAACTGGTGAGTTCCTGCTCTTCTTTCTCCGGTAAGACACTTAACACAGTGATGAAACCGAGATACTTCTGCCAACAGTGGTAATTTTGTGACCTTTTTTTTTTTTTTTTTGGCTCAAGCAACGTAAACTTCTCTTTCCCGGGAATATCAGTTAAACGATGACTCCGTTGTTTTCTGGTGAAACGGCGGGGGAATTATCAAGCAGTTTTCTTCCTCCTGTCTTTGGGGGTGGAGGGTTGCAAAAGAAGAGAGGTAGCAGACAGAATTGTTATTCCTGGGCCGCCCCGGGGAATGAAGCATCGTTTCTGACTCAATTTTCTTGCCCTTCTGTCAGCAGTCCCGTGTTTGCTTGTTTATCTGCTGTCGTAGTGCTGCCTGAATATGGCAGCATCAAGCCTTGCTTGTGTCTTTGGGAACTTCAGTGCTCCCTTTGCCAATTTTTAACTTTGCTGGTGGCTTGGAAACAGCCTTACGGCTTTGACACGTGCTCTGCTCTAGAACCTGCGTTAGCTTTGAAGTTCTTTCACGGCCAATTTGAGAGTTCCGCGTGATGCGTAAATCGAAATGACAAACCTTGCTGTATTTAGGGGAAAGTACTTGATTCTTTCAGGATTTACGTGCCCCAAAACTGGGATTTCTGTTCGCTTGGTTGGATTATTTGTCCTCTCAGATATCAACGTACAGCATGAAATTCTGGTTTAAGTAAAAGCAAACACAGAGTTGCCATAATGCGCTTAGAAGGCATCTCTAAAACACAGGAGATCCTGTCGGTTCTGTTCCCGCAGGTAGAGATGGAGAAAGGAACCTCTCCCCCATCTGTTTTTTCTCACTTGGACTTTTACATAAACCAAGAGAGCCTTCTGCACAGAAGGTTAAAACCAGTTTTTTTAAAACAGATTTGTTTTAGTTTTTTGTTTTTTTTTTTTTTTTAAACCGAAAATTGTTGTCTTTTTAAAAGCAGCAACAAAGTCAGCTCTAAATTGCCAGGTTGCTCAACAGCAAAATTGCTAAAACCACGCAGGTCTTTTTAACTTCCCGATGGCCCGCGTCTCTTTGACACTTACTGAGCTGGAATTTTCCTGCGATCGCTCCTGACGCTGTTACCTTCGCAAGCTTATACACAGGAAAAACAAGCCAAAGGCGCTGGAACTGACGCGCACTTAAAACCACGCGGCTGGGTAGGGGTCGGGGGTTGCGTTCCCCGTCAGCGTCACTCCAGCCGCGGCATCCCTTCATCCCTCTCCAAACCAGCCGGGCTCCGAACCCACCTCCTCTATAACCCTGCCCTCAACAAAGTCTAGGGCTAAAAAGTCTCGCTTACATTTCAAACCACTTGTCCCGCTGTTAGAGTGTTTGACCCTTCTCGGCACGGGAGGTTGGCCCAGGCCACCTCCTGAAGTCGCTTCCAGCCGTGGCTCCGCCGGGTCGCTTGTGCCGCAGCCGTGAGCATCCTCCTGCCCCGCGGGATCCCCGACCTGCTGCTCCCGGCCTCCCGAGCGCGCTGCCTGGGGAAGAGCCGGCCAGCAGCCTGCGGGGGGTGGCTTGTGCCAAATCCAGTGATTTTTTTTTTTTTTTTTTTTTCGGGCGATGGATGCGGAGCACACAGGGGCTCCCGTCATCTGGCACAACGGAGGGTGGGGCGGTTCTTCACAAGCGCGTTTGCTCCGACGTTTCCAAAGCAAGCAGCTGGATTGATAGGAAAGCGTTACCTCTATCGCTGGTTAATTTGTCAGGCCCGCTGCGATTCTGGTGGACCGAAGGAATCCCAAGGTATTTTTGCCCCGGCCCGCTGGCTGAGTGACGCTGACAGCTTTGGGGGGACGCTCGGCGCGTTGCGGCGCCGTGAAAAGCGCCCACAAAAAGTGCTGCTGCGGGCCGGAAATTTTATAACTGGGGTGGGAGACAAATTTCAACCCAAAATACGGCATTTGAGATTGGGCTGTCAAAAATGATTAAGGGTGGGGAGCGTATCTACTTGCCTTCCCCCCCACGCACACACACACAGCGGGAAGAAGACAGTGTCTAACTTGGATTCTGTGATCCCCTGTGGGGAGGAATTTCTGACTCCTGCTGAATGTTTTCTGTGCCGGACGTTCACAGACAGAAAACCTAAAAGTATGGGAAAATTTGTTTTATGCTTGATATTCTCAGACTATAAAACAGGGAGTCGATGCGGGACAGATGCTGGGGGCGGTGAGTTGTGGCTCATTTGCTTCCTCTGGAGCAACCGCCCCGCTCTCTTCCCCCCGCTCCAGCCCTTCTCCTCTCCTCCCGCGCACACCCCTCCATCCCAGTATCCCCAGTGCTCCCCCCTTTCCCACCACCACCCCTCCACCCCAGGCCGGGGGGGGACACCATCCTGAGCCCTCAGGTCTGATCCCGAACCTCTGCCCGTCGCTCCCTGCGATCCCGGCCTGGGCAATTCAGGACAATCTCGCACGACCGTTGCGATGGTTGAATGTCTGTGAAGACCTTTCCTACTCATCCTTTCCTTGACAACACCCGGGGGTTCTTCAAACCCTCTTCATTTTAAATACAGTTCGGTTTACAATGAGCCACATCGTATAACGGTTTGGGCTGAGCCAACGCACGGATCAAGGGACTTCACGTCTTGAGGGACTTAGTGGATGAATGGCTTCTCTGAGAGAGAGCGCGCCTCCCTCCCCGCGGCGTGCTCCCGGGGCCTTTCCGCAGAGGCGGTTGGTGCAGGACTGGGAGCTGTTTCAGAAGAAGGCAACTCTTCAAGATTCAGGGTCATGGTTGGATTAAAAGTGTATTGTAGAGTCACTGCTCCGTCAACTGGTGAGGAGTTTACACGGGAAAGAGAAATCTTCCTTCACCAGCTGAAATCCATCTTGTGTCAATTGATTAACACGTTGATGAAGGTTTTACTGGTGTATTTCTTCAAAGCTTGTTGGAATATTTTACCTCCTGTTGTAGTATTACTCAAATGCACCGAGTCAGCTCTTAGTACTGTAGGGCAAGCCCCAACTGCAGAGCAATAGCACCAGTGACAGTCAGAAAAGGGAACGAGTAGGAAAGAGCACCCAAATGATCTTTGGGCTTAATCCTACACACCCATAAGCGCCCGTACCCTCAGGAGTTCTGTATTTCTCAAGCCTTAGACTTCAGAGGTTAGGTGTTAGCCAATATTTTGGTGTGCAGCATGCCCGAGCAGTCTTTAAACAGGTTGAGCCCGGCCTGCGAGGTGAAATGGGGGCAAATGCTAGTTCTTTCCTACCAGTAAGTGATGGGCTATTAAGCTATCCCAGCATGGGGTTTTTTTTCGGAGGCGGCAGTGCCTCTAAGGGCGCCCGAGCGTGGGAAATGCAGTGGAACTGTATTTTGGGGGTGTGTGTGTGGGGGGGGTGTGTGTGTCCAAAGCCCTGGCATCCAACTGCCCTGCAACCCGAAATTACACCCCGGGGACAATTACACACCTGACCACTGCGTGCTCGAGGACCCAAATCTACGTCCAGCCTTTATTCAGGCAAACCGTGGACATTGGGACGCTCTTGACTTGCAGGGGTCGGAAGAGGCGGCTTGTTGGGTGTTAGGAGCTCCGCAGGCTCAGCGGTCGCTGAGTGGGAGCCCAGCGGTGTGTCTGCTCGCCGGGCTTTGCAGCGGTGGCTCAGCAAGGACTGAACCGAAGAAATCGTTGCGTTATAGCTCTTCAGTAGCGCCTCGGTTCATCGTTTCCCCGGGCTGCTAACTGCACATTCGCCATGACATCACATTTTTGGCTCTGGCAATTTCGCGCTCCTTTATCCACGGTGAATCAACATCGTTGATTTGTGTCAAAGACGTTGTTCTCCCGTAGATTTTTTTTTGCCCCGAGGTGAAAGGCTGTGGTTGGTGCAGATGCTGCTGTGTGAGCTTCTCCAAAGGGCAAACCCAACACAGCTCCTAATGGAAAGGATCATGAGGAGACCTGGTGGGAACAGCCCGCCCGGGGCTCTGCCTTTGGAAATGCGCTGTGCTTTTGTGGGTCTTCGAGCAGTGTTACCTTCAGCTCGGCTTCACGTGGACCTACTTCTTTGACAGCATTATAAACTGTTGATAAATTATCTGGCAAAAACTTCTGTCCCCAACATCCCAGAGACGCCTCTGGCCAGAATCAGTCTCTCCCACTGCCGTGGCAGCAGAGGACAGTTTTCCGAGCAGGGCTCTGCCTTTCCAAGCACAGCTGAGCTGGATTAGCCAGAGCACCCTGCCGCGAGGCTCTGCGCGTCCTGTCCTCGCCCTCCCAACACCCCCAGCCCCGCAGCAGCGGCTGGAGGACGGCGTCTTGCGCAGCGATGCTGCCCAGCGAGAGCAGAGCTGCGAAGCGGCTTGTCCCTCTGCCCTGCGTTGCCGTGCCTCTGCTTTTTGTTCTCCCTGTCGCCTGACGTGTGCGTGCTCCTGGGCACGTGCGGGGCTTCCAACGCTGCCAAAAGAGGCCGGTCTGCCCTTTTGCCCTAATCAAATTTCCTGTTGCAGAGCAAACCTATGTAAGAGCATCCACAAGCCAAGTTGTACTGGCGAAATCTAACCCCTTCCTGAGTTCACTGGCCAAGGACCAAGAGGTCCCAGTGGGTGCTGGGGGAAAGAGCAACCAGCGGTACCTGCACTTCCCTGGAGAACAACTGTCACGTCCCACCCTCAGGGAAGGGAGTGGGTAAGTGACTCCAGAGTCGTAAATTCCCAACGGAGCGGACTACGGTGAGATAAATCTCAAGGCCCATATAGAAACATTTATTAGCTTCCCCAAATGGTTAGTGTAGGTCTTAACGAGTCCGGGATGACTGGTCAGGTATATGACAAATGATGGCAAGTGGAGAGGTGTGTGTCGTGTTACTTAACAACAGGGAGAGGACACCTTAGGGCAAGCGGTGCTTAAGGTCGTGCTTAAGGTNGAGGTGACGTGTAGCATGTTTTGGGTGGAGAGACGAGTGCTGTAGTCATACATGTTTAGCGTGATCTCTATAATCTTCATTAGCATACGCAGGGGTGTGCGCTTTCACATGCATTTCGCGGCTAATGAAGCAAAGGTCACTCATGGGACACAATGGCCTGGAGAACTGAGACCGAGCCAGCTCACCACATGAGTGGCAGAACTATCCTGTCTTCAAATGACGGTTCTCCCACACTTTCAGGCGCCAGAATTGTGAGCCTTATCAGTTCTTCGAAGGGCAGGCCTGCATTATTTATTTCCTTGCGAGCGTTCGAGGCGTTCCGTTGAAGGCTTGGAGGGCCTCCAGCCCCACGGTCCGTCTCTTACAGCATCCCTGCCAGCAATTCCTCCTTCACAGCTGAGCTGCCAGCGTCTCCTCTCAGGACGTGAGGTCTGATCTCTCAGTGAATCAGCTCCATCCCACCCGTGCCACTTCAGCCTGTAGCTGCTTGGGCCAGTTTTTTCCCCGCCTGCCGCATTCCTGGCTGAAGGCAATAGTCACCTGATGAGGACCTCGGTCAAAACACATTTCACGGGACATAACAGTGGAGCGACGCTACTCCCTGATGAGAAGGAGCCTCATGCAGTTTGGAAGGACTGAGGGGAAGCAAAGACCAAGATTTCGCGTTGGATAAAAGCTTCAAGTGTTCTTCTTTCACACACCTGGGGTGGTTTTTTTTCTTTTTCCCGCTGTCATCTGCCCGTGGAGACTTGCTTGCCCATAGCTGGGATGCCGAGCGTTAGCTCAGGATGTGCGGAGCTCCAGCTGTCACCGCGTTGCAGGTGCTGGGAGCTGGGAGAGCTGCAGCCTCCCAGACCCGCCGGGATTTTCAGGGGTTTCCCCATCTGCTCCCAGCAGAGCCCCCAGCCCAGAGCCGGGAGCTCCCGTGCTGCCACCGCGGCGTCAGGGGCAGCTCCGCTGCGAGCTGGCCGGCCACCGAGCAGGAGCCTCTCGCAAGTTAGCTGGAACCGGTGCATTTCCACAAAACACAACAATCAGGGGCTTCCGATCGCATGTCATCTTGAGGCAGGAAAATCCCTCCAGCGCTGGCGTGAGGCTGTTTGCTCCATCCCGTGTGTGCAACGTGCTCGCTCTGCTGCCTGGGAGGGGATGGGGAGCCAGGCGCCCGCTGTGGGCAGGGAGCAGCGCGCGTCTTCCCTTCCCTATTTCTTCATGTGCATCCTACACACGAGCGACTCTCAGGCTGGCTCTTCAGATGCAGCTGCTTGAAACTTGCGCTCTAGAAGCAGGGACACATGCCGGACTTTTTCTTCCATTTTGCCGTTCCAGTTTGCTTTTTTTTTTAGAGCTAGTAAAGATTTTTGTCTGCCGCGTTACCTGGCTCAAAGGAAAATCCCGACGCGTTATGGTAAGCCCCGTAATTGCACGATCAGCATTAAATCTCAGCAACTCACTCACTGATGTGTTTAACCAAATGGGGGTGGGAGAATTTGTCTGCTTTATATTATGATTTTATTTTGGTGCGTGTGCTCTTGAAACTCAGCGTAGCCGGTCAGGTGTAATGCAGAGCACAGATTTATGCGTACCAGCATTTCTATACAAATTTAAGAGTTTTCCTGCACTTTGTTCTTTTTTAGTGGTACTGATCGATGTTTGTGTTCTTGAAATAACTGTGGTTGCATCTGCTCAGAGGTCAAGGTGATGCCTGAAGCGCAGATTTTTCAGACGGGCATGTTTATACGGCTTTTTGGTGCGTGTTTACACCACCGCTGCTTGAACCGCTGTGTGTCCCATCCCTTGCAAGCCACATTCTGGGTGTTCTGAAATCCTTCCTGTGTTCATTCCAAACTGAAGCGGCTTCTCGTGAGTTCGCCTTTGGTGGATTTAAATAGATTTAATTTAAAGATTTAAATAGATTTTAATAGCTTTTGATACCATTTTTTTTTTTGGCGTTGTCCTAAATCAGCATCGTATTTGACGTGGTCCTAAATCAGCATCGGCGTGCTGATGAGCGCCGTCAGCAGATATCGTTTGGGGGCTGGCTGTTCCTGGTTAACGCTTGCCCTCTTGGGGGAGGTGGCAAATGCTTTGTGTCTGAAAAGGGCAAATCCATTCAGCATTTTTGGGGTGTCTTTTTTTTTNTTTACATGAGACACACAGACTTCGGGCTGCTGTTGGCGCTGGTGATCGCGGTAGGGGACGCAGAGGGCCGGGGAGAGCAGGCCAGCGCTGCCGTCCCCTCCGAGGCACCCCGAGCTCCAAAACCACCTGCCCCCCCACCCCGGGCAAAGGCTATTTTATATCCCCCGGGGGTTGCAGCTCAGGGTTCAAGGACCAGTCTGGGATAACGATCTGGACCTTGCCCTTTTTCTCCCGCCTTTGCCAACCGCTCTGCCCGTGCGCTGACCCCGCGCTCCCCCCTCGGCACCTGCCGGATCCTGCTCCCGGCGGGATCGGGCTCCGACGGCAAAGGGGGAAAGGACCGCTTCTCCCATCCAGCCTCCCGCGGGGTGGCCCTGCCAGGGTCCCGGCAGTGCGAGCGGGGGGACGGCGCTCAGCCCCGGGCCAGACCCCTGGGCAGGGTCTCTGGATCTTACAGCTCTTCCCTCCGCTGACCCCGCCAGCACCTCTGCAGGCTCTCGGGTGCGAGGCGTTGGATGGAGGAGTTTAAAGGAGAAGGAAAGGGAGACTTCAACGTCGCTTGTCCCAAAGCCCTGGAGGCTCGCGGGGGAAAATTCAGTCGCAAAGAGAATGATGCAGAGAGGCAAAAAAGCCATGAGGTTATTCTTGTTTTCAAGTTATTCTTATTTTAAGGTTGTTCTTATTTTAAGCCACTGCCAGGCTTGTTTTCCCAGGTACCGTGAGAGCGCTTGCTGCGAAATGCCCCTGCTTTCATGACAACTCTCCAGCCCTCTTTTTCATTTGTCTCTTTAATTCTGGAGCAGCCTGAAAACGAGATGGGACGTGATTGCTGCTGTCCTGCGAAACCTGGCGTGTTAAATTAGGAAGATTAAAACCCACAGGCAGAAGGCAAATCTACTTTTGAGGGCAAACGCTGCTGGGGGGGGGGGAATAAAAATCATCAGAAGGCAGGGCAGGTCCCGGTGGGGAGGGGGATGCTGGTGCGATGCCTGCGAGCGGCGTCCTGCTGGAGGGAGGCTGGCTGAGACCTGGGCATTCGTCACAGGTGAAAGGCGCAGCGTGGCCCTGGCAGGGCCCAGCCATCCCAGGAGGAGAGCCCCTGGGATGCAGCAAGGGGGGGAATGCTTTTCCCCCTATGGATTTAGCAGTGAAGTAGCTGTTGAAAGGCTGGCCGCCGTCTGTCGAGTCGCTCTGGTGACAAAGCTGCTCTCGTGGAAAGGCACCAGGCTCCCGGCGCGCTGCTGCGCTCCCAGGTTTTCGACAGCCCCCTGGCAGCCAGCCTGGGAGCTCGCGCTGCTCCCGCCAGCAGCTGAGCTCGCGCGGGGTCAGGGTCGCACCGAGATTTGAGACCTGTGCCATTCCAGATAAACTCCTCTTTGCAGCCAGGCTCAAAGCCACGTGGTGGGAAGACTTTGGCTTTTCCTAAGACAGCCCCTGGGCCGGCTGGGACCCACGCGTCCGCCTGTGGGAGCTGATGGGTTGGGTGGGAGGAAGCAAATGGAGGATGTTTTCTAACTCCTGATGAGCAACTACACGGTCACAACCTGGTGCCCGGGGTCTGCAGCTGGTTCCTGCCCAACCTGCGGGACAGGCAGGGGAGGACAGCGTGGATGGGAGCAATTTATCTTTGGATGTTTTTAGGTTCTCTGCTCCAGCCGGGCTCACGGCTCAATCTGTTGGGTACAAGGAGCAGAAAGTGGTCTTGGAGCAGCCCCGGGCTTCCCAGCACAGGGCCATCAGTTCCCACAGCCTTCAGCCAAGCCTGCAGACAGGTGGGAAGAGGGGGAACAAGGGAATGGCACCATCCCGGCGACCAGGGACGCACAGATCTTCCCCGTAAACCTGCATCCCCCGGCAGAGCCTGCTGTAGCCACAGGACCCGGTTGCACCCAGTGCTCGTGGTGCGGGACCAGCCGGGTCTGCAAGGGCAGCGCGTGGCGGAGCCCTGTCCGCACCACAGGCCGGGCGGCCCTTTGCCCCCCGGCTCCTCGGGGGCTGTGTCAGAGCCTGCCCGCTCTGCAGAGAATTTTTAGCTTCTTTTGCATTTCTGCCTGGATGTATCCGTGGCTCGTTTAGCAGCAGTTGTTGCTCTGCCAGCTTTGTGTCTTCCGTTTCAGTTCTCCCCGGAACGCCCCGGTGCGTCTCGTGGCACAACGTGGGCCGCGGCGCGCCAGGCTGTGCTGCTGAGCCCCTTCCAGCGTGGTCCCCAGCATCCCCAGTCCCCGGAGCCCATCTTCGCCACAGGCTGGTTCCCAGACACAGCTACGCGTGTTGTCTAATTCCTCAGTCTGCCTCGTACTGTTTTCTATAAAAATTTTATGTGTACTGGGTGAGCCAGGGTAGAACCTGGTCACCGAGTTGTTTGTTAAAAGCTGCCACTGTGCCACAACAAGAACGAAATTCTTCTCATGGGCTCTGCTAATCCCCCAGCCCAAGCCCAGCTGCAGTCGGGGGGAGAGTCCGAGCAAGTCCAATGTGTGGGCACAGGCAACCTGCAGCTTGCGGGAGGAATTGCTCCAGGCGCGGAAGACGACGACGACTGGCTGGGATGAGAAGACAGGAGCCGGCCGGCTGTGGACGCGTTGGCCAGGGCGTGCTCCCAGGGCAGGAGGCATTCTCTGCACGGGCACCGCTTCCCTGGCAATGATGGGAACCGAGATGGGTGAGTACGGGGGGCGCCTCTTGCTCAGCGTGGAACCTGCGGCGGAGTCAGCCGAAAAGCAGAGAGAGAGAGAGCACGACGTTTGGCTTTCGGCTGGAGAGACCTTTCCGGGAACGGAATTGATCACAGAAAGCAAAGATTTCCGCGGTGCCCGCTCCACGGCAGCCGCCTTGTTGGCTTACGTGATACAGGCACGTTCAAAGAGCTGCTGTCCCTTCTTTGAGATGCCACCGAAGCCAGGATTAGTCCCCAACGGTAGTCAGCAACAAAGAAATAAGGAAAACTGAGGTCTCCACTCACTACAAGAACAAATATTGACACTGACGTTGCTAGAAAGTCCGGATTCCTTCCATCATTTCCTGAAGTCCCACGGGAGTCATAAGTGTTTAATTTATTAACGCAAAGAAGGGATTTTTCTTGCAGCACTCAGCCTGCTGCCGCTGCCCCATGCTCCTCTTCCTCGCACATCTCCTCACGGTGACATCCCCTTCTCGGTGCAATTCTCAAGGCTGTGCTGGAGGCCTCGGGGCTGGTGGGAGTTGCTGGGTCTTTTGTTGCGGTGCCTCAGGACGAGCTTGTTTAATGCGAGTTGTGTGCAAGAGGCTGGCTTCCCTGAAACACGAGGCAGGTAAGAGAGGCTTTTACAAGTCATTGATTTTTCAGGGCGCTGGCAATTTCAAAACCATCCCTTTGGATCCAGTGGAACGTGCTGTTCGATACCAAATGGGCTGTTCAAAGCTAGAGCCTTTTATTTTGTCACGTAGGAAGCTTCTTTTAAACACGGAGCAGAATTGCAAAGTTGAAAGCTTTTACTCGGAACTAGCAGACACCAATGTTTTTACGCGGTAAGGCAACGGATTGCTTGACAGAACCTATTTAGTACAACTGGGGTGAATGTAACAAATGTATTTTAACCAAAAAGGATTTGGTCCATCTTTTGGACGTAGTAACGATCTTTGCCAACCGCTTTGCCATTTGCGATGAGATGGTTCAGAAGGATGCTGCTCTTCCTTTATTTCCCTGAGCAAAAGCAGATTTTTACAGAAGCGCTTTGTAATTTCTGCAGGCGCTTGCCCAGCATACCCCTCAGAGGCCAAGGGGCTTCCCTGCTCTTTGAAGTCTCTTCTTCAGCCTGGAGGCACTTTTACAAGTTTGCCTTCCCTGGACTTCAGCTCTGTTATTAATCTTGCCCCTGTAGAGTAGCCGTGAGGCTCCGGGACCTGGCCGGGCTCCTGGAGGAGAAGGAAGCTCCTGCGAGGTTTTTTGGGAGCACACGGTGACTCCGGGAGTCACTTACCTGGCCGACAAATCCCAAAACCCCTCATCTGTGAGCAAACCGGACAAGTCGGTGGTGCTCCCAAGTACAGTTGTAGGAGGGAAGCCGTGCAGACAGGAGGAGATCCCCGTGACTTTGCCTGTTGCTGGTGCCGGGCTCTCTTGCTGCCGATGGCACGGGGCTGCGAGGACAGGCGGGCGCAGGGCAGGGCAGTGGGTGGCCGAGCCCGGCCGGCAGCTTGGGGACGGCTCAGGGCACGGGGGTTTGCCGGGGCACCCTCCCGCTTGTGTGCGGGGCCTGCTGGTGAGCCAGGGCGGGTGTACTTTTGTTACTCCCTTCCTCCGTGAACCTGTCATCACCTTAGGTAGGAGTTCTCTGCAACTTCACCGCATTTGTAAAACAGTTCGTGCGACGCAAATCTCCTGCCTGTCCCCGCCCCGAGCTCAGGACCGCGAGGCTCTGGTCCAGCACCGGCAGGGATTTGCCCCGCGTTGCCCAGGGTTTGCGGGGGCAGGTGGGGTCAGTGCGAGCAGCGGAGAGCCCTGAGCACCGCCGGCTCTCCCGCCCCGGGCAGGGCTGGTGCGGGCAGGGGGTGGCAGGGGGGGGAGCTGCACCCGCGGCTCCTCCGCTGGGTTCCAGCGCTGCTGGCAGCCTCCCGGAGCCCGATTGTTGCAAATCCCAACTATGTGTTTTTTCCAGCCTAATTTTCTCGAGAACTGACCCAGTTCTAGCACTCGGGAACTGGCATCGATCCTACTGGCAAATGTTTCTCATCTGTTTCGAATGATCTGTCCAGTGTGACCTTTTCTGCTTAAGTAGCTTACACAATGAAAATACACGAATGTTAAAGCCTCATCTTGCATAACTCTGAAAGCGGGGCCGTACACTTACCAGCAGCACGGGAATTTCCCCCCCCCCACCATCCTTTGCAGAAAGTAAGGAGGAAACAGCCAGCAATGTGCAACTGCAGTGAAGGGAGAACTCACCCATAAGCCCCTCAGCCCCGAAATTCCCAGGGTGCTCAAGGCAACAGGGTTGGTATTACCCATTTCTGCTGCTTTTTGCTTTGGAAAGATGAAAGGCAAGGGGCTGTTCACCTGGTGGGTGGTCTCCAACCACGGGCAAAGCCCCCGGGGCCTTCTGGGGCTGTTTCCAAACCAAACGCCACCTCAGATCAGGAGAGTGGTGGGTCCTGGGCCTCCTGGTTCCCCACGTCAGAGCTCCCCTGGGCACCCCTCAGGACTAACCGCTCTTCAGAGTCTGGGTGCTCTTCCTCACGCTCATCTCTGCTTTCAAAGCACCCAGCAGTCGGTGTCTGTTCCAGGAGGTAGTTGCTATAACCAGACGTGTGGGATCACTTTTTATCTTTGGCATAGTGAAAGGTAAAGAGGTTCTGAAATTTGGCTTGCAACTGCCTTGAAAGTTCAAAAAGTTCAAAAGTGCGAAGGATGGTCACGGTCTTTCCATTGGCACCCAACTTCCGGCGTCTTCCTGGAGCCAGGACCAAGGAGCGATGACGGGATGGGGTTGGCTTCACACCAGCAAAGTGACGGTGCCTCCCCCAGCTCCGCCGGCAGCGCTGCCCTGCCGGGGCCGGCTCCACCCGTGTGCGCACAGGGAAACGGAGGGGACAACTGCCGGGGGGAAAGGGGCCTGATCCTGCCTTTGCTGCTCCACGACATTCCCATTGACTCCAACTGGGAAGCAATAACACGTTCATTCAGGCACCAATTCGGTGATACCGTAAGCCTTGTAACAGGTGCTTGGAGGGCGGTTTTCTTCCGAACAAGATGCGTTCCTGCTATTTCTGATGCTGTTTCTCATGTTCTTAGTATGTCTGAACTGTTTCTCAATATGCCTAAATTTGGCCATGGGAAGATCCAGCCCGTTGCTTGTCAGGGCACGCGCGTCACAGCTCCACTCTTCCCGAAACCTCCTCTATTGTCCCTCCTGGAGGGGAGTTGCTGGCAACCAATTCCCTCGACTCATGCAAGGCAGCCTGGGGACCAGCCCACCCCTGTCATGACGCTGGCTCATCCTCCAGCACAGCAACAGGAGTCAGGAGGTGTTTTTTCAGCGAGGTGTGCTCGGCGCCAGAGCCCTCACCTGGGGCGAACCAGGTGTGGCTGAAGCACCCGCTCCCTGCACAGGGTGCTCCAGGCTGGGGGCTCGCTGGGGCTCGCAGGGTGATGCCGGGAAGGAGGGATGAAGTAAATGGTGCCAGGCAAGGCGTATACAAGGATCATGTTGACGTGCCGAGGCCGGAGGAGAGGAGCGAGGGGATGGATGGTTTTATACACTCCCTGCAGAGCCTCGAGAGGCAGGAGCGGCCGGGTTGGCTCCGGAGCCAGCAGAGCCAGGGGAGGCTGCGGTGGGTGGAAGTGGGGCTGGCCCTGGGGACCACCAGCCGGAGTGACACAGCGTGCCAGGGACAGCTGTGTGCACCACCGCGAGGGGCTCGGGCAGCCTCCGGCAGACAGCCTGCCGTGATTATGCCATTTGATTTTCATTTTAGTGAGTCATTTAAACACTTCAAACGCACCTTTGACATGCTGGAGCACAATTATAACAACAATTAACACCAACTCCTCATAAATCCTGGCAGTGTCCTCTCCGGTGCTAGCTCAGTAAAGCCTCTGATCATGTGGCAAGTGCCATAACATTGCAATGTGGCATCTGACCCCTGAAGAGAACAGACCGGCCTCTTTAAAAACCTCCAAATTTCTATGAAATGCAGAGCAGCCCCGAGGCTGCCAAGGAGCTCGGCTCTCCAGAGGCAGACGGGCTCCCACGCACTTAGGGGTCCAGGTAAGAGCATTCACCGCTTTTAAATCTCTGTGTGTGTGTGTCTCTCTCTGTTTGTTTTTACTTGTCGTGTGAAACCACGTGAATACGTTAAAATTAACTATACTGGAAATGGGAAAAGCTTCCTCCACTAACGGCCGTGTGCGAGCCCTTGGATGCTGTTCCTCACCAGCTGCGAGCTGCAGCTGCTGCTTTTCGCAGCTCCGCGAGCTGGATCTCCCCATCCTTGCATCCTTGTCCCCAATTATGAGCCCTTTCTCAGGCAGAGACTTGGGCACAACAGCCAGCGTTGAACTGACCCAAGTTCTGTGTCATGTTTGATACATGAAGAAGTAATTCTGGTCATTTCTTCCGGCTGGAACTCCTCCGTACGTTCTCACTTCACAGTGAAACAGAAAAATTGCTGGCATTGCTTATACTTACATGGTGGACTCGGGGGTGTGTGTGTGTGTGTGTTAATATTAATTTAAATTGAAGATTAGCTGTTAAAATGGTTGTGTATTTTTAATTGCTGCCACGTGTTGCTAGTTACAATTTCTGGTTAATTTAAACTACACCCCCCCCCGCCATGCCCCCAGCACAACCTGTCTCCTCCGGCTCCCCTCAGCCACATCTTCAAAGGATGTGGGGGGGGTTGTTGGTTCCCAACCCTCAGATTTCCCAAGGTCCCTCCGACGTGAAGCTCTGCCCTTCAGCAGACACACACACACACACACAGAGTTTCGTTTTGCTGCGCGGGGGGACGCGGTGCTGAGGGGTACGCAGCCGTGCCAAGAGCGCGGCCCGGGAGTCCGCGTTTTCTAGCCGCGACTCCGTGGCCAGTGGCCGGTGGGCGGGCGGGCTGAAAGGAGCTCAGCGATGCTTTGAGTCTTCACGACGACGTCGCCGTGTTCTTACACGCGCAGAAATCAAGCAGCCGCCTCAGGCTCTCAGAAAGATGGGTATCTAGATATCTAATCTGTACGACCTCTCCCCCNNCCCCCCCGCCCCCCCCAAGCTCTATCTAATCTATACCTATACCTGTATCCATATGTAAAAAGTAAAGGAAAAAAAAGAATCTATATATTGTTTTTACCTGTAAGCCGTGTGATTTCTGGCATTAGGAAGCAGGCTGGGCTGGTATGTCCGTAGGAGGCGATTCCTACCTTCAGCGTGAAAGGTGGAGGAAGGAGAAGCCCCTCGCGGGACACTCTGCTCCTCTCTCCCCCTCAGCCCCCACCTTCCCTCCGGCAGACCCGCTCAGCGAGAGAGATTCGTCCCCTTCAAACATTATCATGACAGCTAAGAAGATTTCTCACAAGCATTCCTGCCATTTCTTTTTAGCCGGAGGGGGAATTAGAAAGG
>VXBH01005243.1:149646-163497 GCA_013400035.1 Rynchops niger
CCCTTCCAACCCAACACATTCCGCGATTCTGTGAAACTGAAGATGCCAAGTGCCCCGTGTGAACATGTGCCACTGTAAGTGTCTAACCGTCTCCAGCTTCGTCCTCCTTCGGCTCTGCTGTCGATCCACCTGCGTACCAAGTGCTGTCGCAGTCCAGAGCAAGCTTTTTCTGCCAGCCTGATTGTGCAAAACCTCATCTTCACAAGGACTGCAGCCTCGCTGCCCTTGGACACGTCGAGCTCCCCTCCCCAAGCGCCCCTCCCCGCACCGCCATCGCACACAAGTGCAACCTCAGTAGCAGCGAACAGATGCACGGAGTGTGTTAAGCCATCTGGCGCACGCAGCTTTCTCCATGGAAGGGCTGCAGCAGATTTACAGAGGAGAAGAAACGAGAGACAACAAATGCAGGTTCCCATCCTGCCTCTAGGCACCCGAACACCCTTCGCACCCTCCCAGGGCCTGAGCGCGGAGCCAAGGAGCCTGGGAGAGCCACTGTGCCACCGCGAGAGAGCCCAGCAGCGGACAGTCCTTGCCTTTTACCTGATGATGTTCCAGCTCTTAACTCTTGAACTGGAAATATGTCCCAACCTTTGGGACTCTCAAATTGGTCTTGGCTGGTAGCTGCCCAGAAGTTTGTGCCCGTGCTGCCAATTTATTTAGAAACACTCACCCTGAGAAAACAATAACCTTGCCGCCTGCCAGGTTCAGCTGAGTCCACTTTTAACAAAAGAGAGCTTAAATGCCAACAACACAATTTATTTTACTGAAGCGAAAAGCATGAAGTTCCCGGCTGCACGGTTGGAAATGCAGCAACAAAGAAAAGCGTTTAAAAAGTCAGGCAGGGCAAGCACAAAGCAGTCTCTCAGCCCTTAAAGCTGCTCTCCAGCGTTTTCTCAGTTACAGCAGCTAATGGCAGCCCCACAGGACATTACCTCAACGCCCTGGCTCTCCAGAGCAGACTGCGACTGGCTCCAATAATACTCAATATCCATGAAAATGCTGTTGTGGCTAAATAAAACTTACTTAAGTGAGTGTGTGCTGTAAGGCTTGGGCTAGCCAAGCTGGTTGATTCTGGATGCTTCTGAGAATGCAAACGAAATATGACTTTATACAATTTGGGGCTGGCTGAGGGCTGGGAACAGGCGGCCATCACGATCCCTTGACTTCACGTTGTCCTACTTGTGGGAGATGCGCTGACTTGGCAGGGCCTCGCCTCCCTTCCTCCAAAATTGTGGCATTTTTCATGGCTTTGCTAGGACTTGGAAGGACCGTAGCATAAAAATAGCGTTCTTGCTTCAAGATGTTTGTTCCTCCCACGCGCTGGGCCGCGCCGGGGAGGTAGGAGGTGCCGCCGCGCAGACGGCTGGCCCTGGCGCCCGGGCTCTGCCCGCCGGGACGCAGGGGCTGAGCGCGGCCCTCCCGCTGCACCCCGGTGCCACACGCTCCTGGGGAATGCGAGAGCTGAGCCCTCAACAGGCTTTTCGGTTGCTGGTACTGCTGCCTCACCAGAAAGTGCCATTCCAGACCCGGAATACTCCACTTGTTAGAAACCTGCTTCTAATTCCTAGTTTATTTCTAGCCCTTTTTGTATGCCAATATTCTCCTCTAGCCTAAATGGCTCCTCTCCCTCCTTGGTCAGAACGAGCACGCCCTGATGTCCCGGTGGACAGCTTTCTTCACCCATCTTTGGGTGCTAGGAGGAACAAGCCAAGCTTTCTACTCGCTTCTCATTCTCTTTATAGAATCATAGGATCACAGAACGGTTGGGGTTGGAAGGGACCTTAAAGATCATCTAGTTCCAACCCCCTGCCCTGGGCAGGGACACCTCCCACCAGCCCAGGTTGCTCCAAGCCCCGTCCAGCCTGGCCTTGAACCCCTCCAGGGATGGGGCAGCCACAGCTTCTCTGGGCAACCTGGGCCANCTGCCTGGACTTGTGTCCCCCACACCTTTCCTGTCACCGGGGCTGCTGCTCAGGCCCAACGCAATGTCCCATCTATTTTTCAAAGCAGAAGTGCCAACTAACTACAGCGCAAGAGGCAATCAATCACATTCATTTACCCTCGAGGAGTAGAGGTCTGGCTAAGGAAAACCACCGTTTGTTCCCCATGGTTGGCTGCATCACCGGCTTTGTTGCAGGAACGCATCCCACCACTTCGCTAAATGCCACGGTAGGACAGCCGGGCAGAGGGTGCAGGCTGTTTTCTCTTCAGCAACACCTGGGAAAGGTGCAAGATGGACCGAACGCTCCTGCGAGGGTCAGCCCACCTGTGTGCCAGCCTTGTGGCTGCGCTGCCAAAAGAAGGGGGAGTGCTTAGCTGAGGGGGCTAAACGTTGCCGTGGCTCGGGCGTGAGTCACTGTGACCTGTGGATCCTCCCTGAAGACACTTTGGGACACGTTGGTGCCTACAGAGGAGGAGCCCCCAGCATGGCTGAGAGCTCTGCTGGGCATTCGCATTTACCTGTTGCTTTGAGCAGCATCATCGTCTTTGGGAAGTGTGGGCTCCGCAGGAGCGGCACCGAAGTCTTCCTCCCCAAAAAGTCGCAGAAGAGCCGTCACAGCCTTCAGCCAGGGAAGAAGACCCTGCTTAAACTCTTCAGTGGCGTTGACGAGCCTCCATCGCCAGCACCCGCCTGTTCTTCTGCAGGAGGGGACACGAACATCAGCAGCACGCACAAACGTAAAACTGCTCACAATTTTAACAAATGCAACCAGGCAGCAGTGGAACAGGCACAGCCTACAGATCGTTTTTAGGGTATCGGCAATTTAAGTAACTCAAAATGCCACAATTAGATTGTATTAAAAGCATACATTGGATAATCAGGCTGTATTCTATTTAAACATGAATTTATCCAATTTGTTGAACTAATTACGACTCAAGCCCAGGGAAGTTCAGCGGAGTGTATTTAGCACACCCCTGTGTGACGCTGCCTGATTTGTTTCCCACGTCCCCTCACACCGGAGTGCTGGTAGCCCACTGGAGCAACTGAGCAGCCGCCGATGGCCCAGGAAACTGCTGGGGGAAACTGCCAGACGTCCTCCCCGTGTACCCACATGCCCCCCTGCCACCAGCAGAATCCAGGATTTCGGGAAGTTTTAAGCAAAATTTTTCAGTCCGTAGCTCATATGTTTGATTCTTCATTAAAGATCTTCCGGTGCGGTACCTTAATTGGCAAGCGTGCCTTGCTGCATTGATTGTCTGTCTCATATACGCCTAAAATCACTCACCTGAAGACTCTCCATCTCCGTGTCGTTACGGGACGGCAGCCTCCCTGCGCGGCCGAGAGGGAATGACGCATCACTTAGACATTTTGTCGCCGTCCGACAGCTTCAGAGCACAAGTTTCAGTGTGGACAAAAGCAAACAAGTAAAAGACCTGAGACTTAAAGAAAAATGGGGGTGAGGCAGAAGAGTCCATAACAACTTCATAGTTAAAAATGAAAAAAAACGAAAGCATTTTTTGGTACATGCACCCCCACCATGACAGCGTCGCTAGAACGGCCCACATTTCACGGTGACACCTACAGCCGCATTTGATCTCTCCATCGCGGGTTTCCTCCCCAGCTGTTCAGCTATTCCCATTTTTTCAAGGGAAGCAAGACTGAAGCATGTTGACACCTCCTCTTGCTCCCTGGGGGCTCTGGGATGCGTGTGTTCGTGTGTAGACACATCTGTCCATCTCTGTTCTTCTGCTGCACCACCTTGGTGGCCTTTGTACGTTTTTCTCCAGGAAAAAGCTTCCGATGCTTTTTCCGCCCGAGTCTGAAATGGGAGACAAAGCCAAGCAGTTCTTGGCTTGGCACGGAGCTACCCTAATGATACCGTGACCCAGGGAGGAAACCCATCCAAGAGACATCTACATCTTTATCACATGACGGACGCTGCTTTTGGAATGCCAGATCAGCATAATTTGTCTGCAAGAATACAGACGCCCTTCGTTAGCTCAAAGCTAAACAGTATTTCAGAAAAGCTGCTTGTGGTTTGCTTGCTTTCTTTAAAATATGTTTTTCCTTTGGCATTTGCGTCTCCATATGCAGGGCCCTCGTGGCTCCAGCACGTCAGATGACTGCAGTCAGCCTCCTGACTTGGACGGGAAGAGCACTGGCCGGGCTCCATGCCGGTAGTGCTGCGCAGAAGAAAGGCACTGACGGTTGACATGGGTGTCTCTACAGAGGAAAAGGCACTAACCACACTGCTCCGGCTGCCTACTCACACCACACTGCTCCGGCTGCCTACTCACACCTCGCCTGAGGTTAGCATCTTTACATTGTCACTCAGGTGAAAACTGTTGCTGACTCACAAGTCGTTAAGACAAGGAGAGCCCTGCTGAGGTGGGATGCCTTGAGGCTCCTCAGCATTGGCTCTGGACCGTGTCGCCTCCCAAATGCCTCTGGGTAGCTGCTCTTATCTTCGGCGAGCACAGGGCTGAAGGAGCAGGCTCTTGTCCTCAAAGGACGGCCTTTGAGGCCCGCAGAGGTCACCATGGCTGACTCCATGGATGCTACACCCCACACTTGGCTGTGCGGGGCAACGTGTCACAGGTGTGGCTGAGCCAGCTCAGGTCTGGAAGCCCGGTTGCTCAGCCATAAGGCTTCATGCCTGAGCAAACGCGGCCAGCCTTGCTTCTGGCCTCTGGTGGGGAAAGGCCGCGAGCCCCTGCAGCTGAGGAAGGTGCTAGTTCAGGGGCTGACCCCACGAGTGGACTCCCCAAAGCACGGGGTCGAACGGGGTGGTCTGTTTGCTGGGTCGGAGCCTCCTCGTGCCCGCTCAGCCTGGCAGGCAGCCTGCCACCTCTGTCTGCTTCGGGAAACAAAGCAACCAACACGTTTCCGCCTACAGCACTGTTTCCAAGGAACCATTTTCACTTGTTGGGTCCAAACTCAAACCAAAACGCCACCACACGCGCTACTGGTAAGACAGAACCGTTACCTGAGCCGAGGCTTGAGGGCTCACCCGCGGCGGGTACTCCCGGCAGCGGCCCCAGGGCAGGGCTTCTGGAGGCACCACCACGGTTAATGACTGCGGCTCAGGAGAGGCAAAGCCGCTGTGGGGACAACCTTAACTTTGCTTGAGCTGCAGAGAACTAAATCCATTCTTCAAATGGAGGTAATTTTAAAAAAAAAAAAAAAAAGTCATTTTTCACCGTTATTCCTGGAGGGAGCAAGGAGAAGAGGGGGAACGGTGTATTGCTGTCTGCGTATTTAACGAGTTTTGGGGTTGGAAGGGGTGGGATATTTGTTGACACTAATTCCTGTGATTAAGCAACTGTAGGCCATGCTTCAAGTGTGGGAGTAAAACCAAAAGTTATCTTCATCCTTATCCTCATTTTTTTGTTGTTGTTTTGTTTTTTGGTCAGGACGTATTTTTCACTCAGGAAAGATTTTAATTGGGGACAGATGAAAGAAAGAGAGGGCATGTTCCTTTATTTATTTTCTGATAGATCATGGAAAAAAAAAAAAAATTAAGAGGGAGTAAACCAACAAACGCTCTTTAATAAATTAATAGCAGCATCACAAAACCCTGATGTGAAATGACCCAAAGGAAGGTGGGGAAGGGACAATATTTAACCACTCGCAGAAACGGCCGGGAGAGAGCGCGGGCGCTGTACGGCAGTCCCTTTGTCTGCTTATCTAACCGAGTGACACACATCAGCGCGGGCCCGGCTGAGTCGCAACGCTCGACACATTTACAGTTCTGGTGCTGAATTTTTTAAAAACATTTGTAAAACTTCGGGAAATTCTCTGTTCAATTCCCATTCTTTACATCCAAATAGGGTCGGTTCCCTTTTTGCCCGTACAATAGAACCAGCAAGGGTGGGACAGGAAGGCTCCTATGCGAAGACGATGCCTGTGTGTGGACTTACACCGAGTTTGAGGATGCTGTGGAAAATGAGCTATTCACAGGTGACCTATTCACACATGTGCGAGAAGCTACTGTCATTCAACTTATTGCTAAATGCTTTCAAAGTCTGTGGCTGGCTTTTCTATATATATATGTGTGTATATATATATGTACACACACATATATATACACACACACATATACATGTCTGAAAAAGATGTGCTCCAAATACACCCAAGGAGAAAAAAAAAAAAAAAAAAAAAAAAAAAAAAAAGAACTTAAAAAAGCAATATGATCTGGTTGATTTTTCTGTACTGTTTGAGAGAGTCAAATCTGACTCAGAGCAAAGGGCAGTCGCTGAAGGCACAAGTTTGTGTCTCTGGGCAGTCCTTTTCCTACCGGGTACCAGATTTTTTGGAGAGGCGAGCGGATTCCCGAGCATCCAAGCCCGTGGCGGTATCAGCGGGCTGGCACATGCCGCATCCCTGCCGCCTCCTGCAAGCAGTAAGCTGCGGTCCGCACAGGGGTACCCCGCCTGCCTGCGTGGAAGTACCGTGGATTCCTCCCAGGAGGGTGAAGGAGAAGGCGGGACCATCAACTTCAACGCTTCAAGCTGGGAGCAGCCCAGCAGCAGATGTAACCCACACATGTAACGGCACAACGGGTACGCTAAAACACCGGCAGAATTTCCCATTTCTTCTACAAGTTAATCTTGGTGGGAGGAACGCAGCAAGCTCAGAGTACAAGCAGTTCGTGTCAGTAAAATGCAATCTATCCGTGCCCAGTGTAAACTTCTCTGTTCTGAGGATCTTCATAGCCAGCGGTGCTAAAAACTTCCATGTTAGATGGGCGCTGCGGCATTTGTGTATTAGTTAACGAAGACCTAAAAACCTTAGGGGTGATATCTGGCATTAGACGATACCCTACACAAGGAAAACTGCATCACCCCAGAGGCACAGTGCCAGAAGGACACGATGCCTTGGAGGGTTTGTCTACACAGGAACACGGAGGAAAACGAATTCAAATTATACATGGTGTGAATTAAAAGCAGATTACTTAAACTGCATTAAATCCCACTGTGGATGCTTTCATTAAGATGTAAGTGGCGTCAATAAGATATGCTATAATTTACTTCGGGAGTGAAAGGGAATAGATCAAATTTAAAAGTTAATCCAGATTAATCTGCCGTGTAGACTAGCTCCAGGTCCGCTTCCTTCCTGTCCCTGCTCATCATCTGCTTTTGAATCACGTCGCCAGCAAATGATTCCGGACACATTCTCTGTCCCGCTCCGCCCACCCCTGCCCGAGACGGGAGGAAGGAGCAGGGACCCTCGTCTGTGCCCCTCTCCTCAGCATCCCCCGTGGTGGGGGAGGCCGCAGCGCACGGCCTGACCCCGACCAGCACCACACGCGCAGCAGCTTCCGCTCCGCACCAAAGCGCTGTTTTGTCACCAGCGCTGCAAGGCCCAGGATGCTAAAAAAAATACAAGCAAATGCCAAACAAGCTAAGGACGAAATAGATGTGAGGACCGAGAAGACAAGAGCTCATACAAAGCCAGAGCGCTCTTCTCCGGGTCAGCCGAAGACCCGGATCATCCAAGCAATCCGTGAAGGCGGTGCCTGATCATCCAAGCAATCCGTGAAGGCACGGCTCGCTCCATCCCAGAGCTGGTGATCACCTGTCAGACCAAAGGAGGGCTTTTGATAAATCTGAGGCACTCCATTTATAGAACGGCTGAAGCAGGTAACTGGGGGGAGCCCTGTTTCTCCTGCTTCTTCTCCAAGCGTGCAGGCGATCCCAGCCAGGATCGCAAAAGCACACCAGAACTGCATTCCCCGCCTTCCTTAGGGGAGCCGCAGCCTGCTGGGGAAGGGAAAGAAAGCGGCGGGATTGGAGAGGGAGTCAAAATTGAACAGAGGTCCCTTGAAGTGCAAGATTGCCCCGGTAGGGCAGCAAGCCACCACCCGTAACAGGACAGGTCTGGCCAGGCGCCTGCACGGCCGCTACGCTTTTGTCATGTCTCCCTGCCAGTTTTCTGTACAGTCTTTTACACAGCACAAGTAGGGGTGAGGATTTAAAGTATATATTTACTGTCAACTTGAAAAAGAAAGTTATACTGACCAAGTCTAATAGCATGTATTTGATAAATAACTATTAACGTGCCATTCTGGACTCCAGCAAATGCCACCTGAGATAAATATTCAGCATTTTTGTTCATGCACTGGAAGAAGAATTCAAACATTTTGTCCATGACATATGCAAAGTAACTAATAGTTCTGATCTAGTATTAACAGTAAATATAGAACCTTAAACTTCACTGCAGTATATTAATATATATGATTTTAAGTACTGGACTGGAAAGACAACTCTTTTTTTTTTTTTTTTCTTTAAAAAAAAAAGAAAGCTTTGTTCAGAACGCAATATTTACATTGTCCTTTGACCAACACTTACATTTTTACACAATGTATTTTGGCTACAGATGCACCGTAGCAAAAGGCCCTGTGAGCCGCCTTTACACACAGCTCACTCTTTCGCTTACAACATTACAGCTGTTTATGGAGAGCTCTGAAGTCCCTGGTTGCATTTCAAGGCCCTCCTCAACTTCGTCTAGTTCCATGCTATTGAGTTCATTGCCGTTTCGATAACTAGTTAAAGTCAGGTCTTTCCCGTATAAAGCTGTTGAAGCAACATTCAGACACTGATTCTGCCGCAGCGCCGATTTTTTACTGGGCTTGTATTGGCAACGGATGTAATTGGAAAAAGCCCTGCGGTACGTTTTATTGAAGAGTGTGTACACGAGGGGATTGATCCCAGAGCAAACATACCCCACCCAAACAAAGACATCAAGGAGTTCGCTCAAGAGGTCTTTATCGCAGGCTTCCTTGCAAAGGACAGACATGACGTTAGTGATGAAAAATGGGCACCACATGATGAGGAACAAAAAGAAGACGATGCCCAGGACCTTAGAGGCTCTTCGCTCATTGTTGATGGACTGCATAGTTCCTTTCCGAAACAGCACTGCCTCCTTATTAACAGGAGAGTTCAAGTGAGATGCCCCCTCGTGATTGTGAAGCATCGAAACGTTCTCTGTGTTGTTTTCCTTCTTGAGGCAGTTTACGCTGCTCCTCCTCTGCTTGGGCACCTCTCCACACATGAACACCGTGGCCTGTCTCTGCAGCACCTGGACGGTCAGGCAATATGTGATCACCATGATGATGAGAGGGATGAAGAACGCCATGAAGGACCCAATGAGGACGAAGTTCTCGTCGTTGAGGACACAGGTCCCGTTTACGAACACCCTGGAGTCATCCTGCAAACCAATGACCGGAATGGGCATAGATATCCCTAGAAGAACGAGACCAAAAAAGAAACGGTTACCTGGTGCACGGGGCTCCAAAGAGGCAGCAGAGACCATGCAGGTCCTGCACGCATTCAGCCCACTGACCAAAGCTGTTTGAAAGAGAAGCCACAGCCCCCAGATGGAAGGGAAAGCCTCGTCTAATGACGCTCCCGGGAGCGCAGATCCAGGGCATGAACACCCTCTGCCAGAAAGAACCGCGGCTGACACAGCGAATGCTATCGAGTTCTTTTTCTGGCATTAATTGCGATTTGTGTGGAAAAGGCAGTCGTTACCCTGCTCCGTTCCAGCCGGCCGCCCCACGCCTGCCAGCCTTGGGGGGGGAGCTTTGAAATCACTGACATCGGGTAGATAGTAGCAAACTTTAAAGAGGAAAATTATCAAAACGCAAAAGAATTACAGCTATGAAGATTTGGAATTCAGTTTCTTAAAAGCATTAAAATAATCCTCATAGAAAAAATGGCCACTTTTGCCATGCCATCACAGACATGGGGAAGAAAAGCTCCTGGCCTTCCTGGCTCCTTATCGACCGTCTCGGTGCAAGCAGAGAGCGGTCTCTGCAAGCCCTGCCTGCCCTGGCCCGTCATGCCCAGGCGGCGGTGAGGGTGAGAAGTCCCACAGAGGCAGTCCGGCTTGAATCCCCGGAGGAGGCAACTACACGGTCAAATGAAAACAGGCTGCAGCATCCGCCCGCTTCCAATCCCTCTCTCGGGAACACGGGGCTAAAAACGGGAACAGCAGACCACGTGAGAGTGGAAAAGGTGTCACTAAACTGGTAATCAGATTGGCCCGACAGTCGGAAAGCAGAACCCCAGCCACAAACCCTCTGGCTGAAAGGAAGGAAACTTTAAATGATTCAATTATACTAACAACTAGAGCACAGCTTCCAGCTACTCCTAAGCACTAAGCAGAGGAATAAGCTTCGGGAATCACTGCACTTGCCAAGGCAGTTTCTCTTGTATCCTGGTGGCACAGCGCTTTCTGCGGGGACAGAAAGAAGGCGCAACACAGGACTCATGCCAAAGTACTGGATCTCACTTGGATATTTTTCACGCATACTGAGATCCAAACTTTTTTCCCTTGATCTGTGGCGCTCGGGCCCCCACCAGGACAGACCCGAAACCTTCCGAAGAGATCTGTCTAGCCACAGCCAAACCCAACAAAAGCAACAACGTATTTTGGAATAGCACAACCTATGCGTACGTGAGAACATGGAAAAGCCGTGGTGGGCCAGATCTAGCTCGACCATCCTGGGTTCACCTAGCCCTGTCTCTTGTCTTTGGCGGGTACCAGAATTTTAGGGCCGTGATACAGAACAGGGCAGCTCTCAGCATTACAGCTTAGCAAATTCCACAGCAAGAAGTTGCATCCACACCTTGTTTTTGAAAATAACCCCGCAGAGACCTGCCTTCTGTGAGTTCTTGATCTCGTTTATAACTCCACAACACTCAGCGGCATTGAGTTCCACAACCTACCTGTTCGTCATGTGAACAAAGTATTTCTTGCTCATTTTAAATTTCCTTTGACTCCCCTCAGTTCCTCTGCTGCGAGAAACAGTGAATAATCACTCTCTGGTCACTTTTTCCACCTTCCCAGTGATTTTATAGACATTTATCATCCCTACCGTCTGAGATCTCTTTTGGAACTGAAGAATGCTATTCTATTTACTCTCTCCTCATGCCATACTCATTTTACGCCTTTGATTATCTTTCTCCGTTTCTTTTCAAATTCCTCTCTGTCCTTTTAAAGAAAGGAAAAATCCTGCACATCCCAGCAGTTAGAGAGGAGCAGAATGTCTTTTGTTCTCCCCTCCCCACCCCCTGGCCGCCTGGCTGGCTGGGAGCACTCACTCCGCAGATCCTCTGTGGGGCTGGCCAGTCCCTTTCTTAGCTCCTTCGCCCGAGAAATAACCAATGCCGAGGCCGCTGTTGTGTCTGGATTGCTTTTTGGGGGTTGCTGCGAACAGCGCAGGTCCTGGACCTAATCCTGTGGGACTCGGAGTTTCTGAACAGAAGCATTAGCATGCTAAAGAGATTAACCAGGGCATTTTTCCCATTCCCAGCTAAGTGTTTTCAGGATTCTGCAGAAAACATCTGAAATGTGTCATTACCATAAAATTACCGTTTACCAGTAATCCAGTGAAAGAATTTCGTCTGAAAAGTAATGATCATAAATGCCTTCTGTGATTATAGCGTATGTTTCCTTAGCCCGAGTGATAGTTCCAGGATTCGGTCGTCTTTCCCTCTGCATGCCCCTGTTTACCCTTGGCAAGGCGGTTGCCTCCCCTCTGATACGTTAACCCCTGTCACCTTGCCTGTGCCAAATCCCTGTGACCGCAATAACTTTCACCCCATCAAGCTGCTGACTCTTTATCATTAAAGACGTCTTTCTAATGCCTTGTCTCGGTCAAACCGCAGACGCTTGGGAAGTGGTGGGAGGTGGACAGAGCAGTCGTGACACAAAGAAGAAATCTCAATCAATGGCATTACGCTGGGATTACAATTTGCATGGATAATTTTATGCTTTAGAGCCCTCTACAACACATGCCCTTTGAAATAAAACTCCAAAATGAATAACAGTTCATTCATGAAGTAGTCATCATTGAATGTCGTGTTATTGCTTTAGCCAAGGGTAGCGAGATGAGGTTTCGGGATATCTTCATGGTCACACACATAAAGTACATTTGGGAAGAATAGCCTAGTTCTGCGATATGACAAATATACAAATCAAGAGCACTGACGGCAGCCTAAAAGGCTGCATGAGCATGAGATAACTCAGCACTGATGACACGGAATGAGGAGGCAGCTGCTGGAATGGAAAAGTGTCCCTCACCTCTCATAACAAAGTGGGATTTCAAACTGAGAAAGCACAGAAGAGAGAGAGAGCAACGGGTCTGTCCTCCAATCCAGGAAAGTCCTGTCGTTGAGAGCGGTAGGAAGAAAGATGCCCTCGGAGGAGCTGCCAACGCACATTCATTCAGCTGCCAGCTAGCCTCCAGCACTGCCGAAGGGCAGCATTGCCCCCACCCCAGCTGCTTCCTTCCACCTCGCACTTACAGAATCATTGCATGATAACCCATTCTTTAATATGAGATTTGCCACTGATCCACCCCACAGTCCAGCCGTAAAGGGAACCGAGTCTGTTACACAACTTGGGCAAACTCGTGGAGGGTCTCAGGCACCGCAGGGGGGCTTCCTTCATGGGGAATTCTGCAAAATTGCTACTGCCACAGTCCCAAACGCACAAACACAGACACAGTTCACACCCTGGCCCTGATTTCAATAGGGTTACCCTGAGCTGTGCTTACCAGGTGCCTACCGTGCATTCCCATGGCGCCTGAGCAGGGGTAAACACGAATGCTGGCCTTGCCTGAGTTCAGCTGTTTGAGCAAGCACGGAGGAGGCGTTCAACTCCACTTGACTCAAGCAACCCACAGGACTAACACTGCAGTTGTAACTGTTCATAATTTAAGAACGCAGGTCAGTTGGTCAGAGAAAGCCAACCTCACTACACCAGCGCAAGAAGCTCCGAAGCCTACTGCTGCCTGGCTTTACTGCTGCCCAGCTCTCTGAGCCCCAGTGCAGAGCGTTTCGTGAGCTTTTGCCTTGCACCTGACACACTCTTCGTGCACAAACATCAGGCTGATTTAGTGAGCTGAGGTCTCCAGCCTCGGAGGCATTTTCCAGTTGTGTCACAGAATCATAGAATCGCTGAGGTTGGAAGGGACCTTTAAGATCGTCAAGTCCAACCATTAACCTGCCCTGACAAAAGCCGCTTCTAAACCATGTCCCTAAGTACCCCATCTACCCTTTTTTTAAACACCTCCAGGGATGGTGAATCCACCACCTCCCTGGGCAGCCTGTTCCAATGGTTAATAACCCTTTCAGTGAAAAAATGTTTCCTAATATCCAATCTAAACCTCCCCTGACACAACTTGAACCCATTTCCTCTCGTCCTGTCACCTGTCACCAAGGAGAAGAGGTCAGCCCCCATCTCTCTCCAACCTCCTTTCAGGCAGTTGTCGAGGGTGATAAGGTCTCCCCTCAGCCTCCTCTTCTCCAGGCTGAACACCCCCAGCTCCCTCAGTCGTTCCTCATAAGGTTTGTCCTCCAGACCCCCGGTGAGCTTCGTAGCCCTCCTCTGGACACGCTCCAACACCTCAATGTCCTTCTTGTAGTGAGGGGCCCAAAACTGAACGCAGTACTCGAGGTGTCAAATAAACCTTTCTAACTAAAGCGGCAGTGAATTCCCAAGGAGAGGCGGTGGTGTTCCAAAAACTTGCAAACTTACTGCCCATCACACTTCGGTCACCAGAGCAAACTTGGTCCTCTTGCTTGATGTTTGAACGGTGCCTAGGGGAACCGGTTTTGCCCCAGTAAGAAGAAAGAATCAGCCACCACCAGCCGGCAAGCCATGAGGCATTCCTCAGGAGTCAGTACTGGGACCAGCGCTGTTTGAAACCTTTGTTGGCGACATTGTCAGTGGGATTGAGTGCACCCTCAGCAAGTTTGACGGTGACACCAAGCTGTGTGGCGTGGTTGACACGCTGTAGGGAAGGGATGCCATCCAGAGGGGTCGGAAAGGCTTGAGAGGTGGGCTTGTGTGAACCTCATGAAGTTCAACCAGGCCAAGTACAAGGTCCTGCACCTGGG
>VXBH01005243.1:171113-198796 GCA_013400035.1 Rynchops niger
TTGCTTTTTTCCCATAGGCTTTTTCCATGGCAAGCTTCTTCAAAAGTGGCCCCTGCAGCACCCGGACATCTGGAATCATATTCCACTTTTCAAGCAGGCAAAAACCAAGAGAAGTTCAAGCACCTGAAAGATGCTTTTCCTTGCAGTACAGCGCTGAAAGTGACAACCGCTTTGTTAAAGAAAAATTAAACATGACATCTTTTAAGGCTGCATTTTAATCCCAGCAAAAAAAGGCAATATGGCAGAGGAGGTGGCCGTGCAATTCTTCTGACCCTGCCCCAAACCTCCCTTTTATAAAGCACATTGAAAGAATTCCCCCCAAAATATTTTCCTTCACGTAGTTCCTGGTATTACAGAGTCATCTTGCTATCCTTTTTCCTTTTCTTCCTTATTTCACTGCTGCTTTATCTACTGCTTTTTACCACAGTGATACCGAAGTGTCTTCTGTTGTGCCTGCTCCTCATTTACTGCGACTCCGAACTCGGTCGCCCAGGACCAGCAGCAGCCCAAGCGTGGCAGAGCACGACACCGGCCGTGACGCTGCGCAGGAGCGACAAACACCTGGCTGTTAGCCTGCCTTCAGCTCTGTGCGGCTTCTCTCCACCCGCTGCCGGAATTGGAGCGAGTTTAACTGCAGCAACTGCAGCGTCGACACGTCAGCTCTACTGCCTGGGTTTTGCTCCCGCAGCCTTTGCTAACGCTGTTTCCTGCTTTGTTGAACACGGCAGTTTTACGGTACCATTTGTCTGTGTTACCGGCGTTATCGGCATATTGATACGCACGCAGCAGCAATGCTTCAGCATCGGAAGCGGTGCTATTCCGAAAAATGACTGCTTATTTTGGTCACTGACCAACCGCAATGAAAGGCTTCTGTTTCCCAGTAATCATTTATTATACTCGGGCATGCATGCAGGCCAGGGAAATTAATTTGAGTATCCTCTTAAAAAATCCTAAATGAAAATTGGAGTAACACTATTATTCATTAAGACACGGTTAAGATCGTGAGCAGCATTGCTTACCTATGGATATGGTCCAAACTGCAGCAATTTTCATAATAGCCTTGGTGCGGGAATTGAAGCGGCTGTGCTCAATGGGATTGCGTATTGCTACATACCGATCAAGAGAGATGGCACAGAGATGCATAATAGATGCAGTTGAAAAGAGCACATCTAGGGAAATCCATATAGGGCACAACTGTTTAGGCAAAGGCCAAGCATAATCTGAAACATAGAGAGAAAAGAAATGAAAGGAAAAAAGAAAAGGAAATAATCTGGGAAGCTAGGCCATCATTTCCGAGTAACCGTTGGGATATTTTAATTCTACGATACCGCTAAGGGGCACGTGCATGAGGGGTGGACAAAGAAACCTCTCCGGACACTCCATAAACCCGTAGCCAGTTCCCACACATCTGTTTTCCACGACCAGCAGCTGAAGGCAAAGGAACATTAACTGGGCAGGGCCTCCAAGTGACCCCTCCAGCTCCGTTCCTTGCTCTTAAGCTTTCCCCCATATCCTCACCCAACCGCATATGACACCCACTTCTAATTGCCTCACCACATTCTTTTCACGGATTGCAGAGCTCTCTGTGGCATTAACTCACTCCGATCCCTTCGAAAGCTCTCTCGACATGTACTACTGAGGAGAAAGGCAGCAGACAGTTCTTCTACACAGTCTAGTAACTAGCTAAATGACGCTGCTTCACCTTAAATATTCTTCCCAGGCGGTGTGCCTTAATAACAAAGGAATACTTGTCTCCTTACAGCGCAGCTGGCATTGAGGGGCTGAAATTTGAAAGCTGTTTTGAAGGCAGACAGAGCCGAGGGTTACTCTGCACAGAAACAAGTACGCCAGCACACTGAACGGACCAGATAGCTACGTCTGGCAGCAGCTGGCACGCAGCTAATTTGGGTGCCTGCATTTATTAATCAGCTTACTCGGTGCTGAAGTCCAGCTTGAGAATAAAAGTGACCCAGAAAGATCCTCAAGGGGCGCTGGTATTTAAATTAAAGATCGGAGAAATTGATTTGTGAACGATACTCCCATGCTAATGCCCAGAATGGATTGCGTGAATCAATAACGCGTCCTGCCAAGCTCTGGCCTTCTAACACACTTATCAAAACAAATCAACAGTGTCTCTAGCAGCTGAAAACATGGGAGACTTCATAATAGTTGAATAATGAGATATTCTTGTGTCTTCCTTCAGAACATGGATATCGAAAGCAATCTCTCAAAGTTTACCCCAAGGATCAGGAACATCACTCTGCAGCATCAACGTTACATTAAGAACAACGCGGCTCCATCCTACTGATCTCGAACGGAAAGGGAGAAACGTTAGTCTCAGCAGGCATATCTTGAAAGGAATTACCCAGCCAAGAGACAGCCAGGATACCTTACACGCGCAAACCCGAGATGAACTAAACCAGAACAAATTATTACAAATTGTCCCCGTGAAGCCCAGGAACCCTCCACAAAGAGCGGGGCAGAAGGAGATGGCCACATGAGCTCATTTTACCATTGGGAAACCCACGGAAGAAGTGCGAGGTAGCTCACGAAACCCACGCTACACGACCTCAGCTCCGGGGAGATAAACCATTTATTTCAGCACGTTTGCACCCCCTACTAGACGGACTGTAAGTGGACTGAAATCCAAAGCAGCAAGCATCGAAGAGGTCCTTATCAAAAGGAATAGGTAAAGCACTTCGTGGCTGAAGCATCTTTACTTTAAAAGGCACCTCCGCTCTACAAACGAATTGAACTCGGTTAAATTATGACTCATCCCTTTATGAAGCTACGATCAAATTCTGCGCCTCCTGCTCTCGTTTTCCAATAGCTGAGTTGCCATCAACCTCCAACGGAGCTCAGAGCTGCAGCTAAGCACCCCCCTGGTCTGCTGGCTCTCCAACGACGCCTCAGCGAATGCTCCGGGGAAGAACAAGTCCGATCTCCTTCAAGTGGTACCCGCGCTCCCTGGACAGCCCCGGGCTTCTGCCGCCAGCCCAAGCTAAAATGCATTCAGTCACGCTTTGCCCCTCACTACTTGTCCCTCTGAGTTGCTAGAGCAGCTTTCTGGTACAGGCTGAAGCGAGCTGTGAGCGCAAGACCCGGAGGAAAGCAGCGGGGAGCGTGCCCTGCCGGATGGAGCGGTCCCTGCGAACGTGCGTGGGGGCGATGCTGGCTGTGCACCGAGGGATGGGGACGGGGATGGCGATGACGGCTGCTCCCCTGGCAGGCAGACGGCCAGGAAACCTCCGGTGTCTCCAGAAAGGGCTGCCAGGCTCCTTGCGCGTCGGGGGAGCCTGATCTATGGCGCCGCAGTGGGTACCGTCTGATTCTTGACATTAGCTAGACCTGGAAGAGGTTTCTACAGCAACCACCTTTTCAGCAGTATTCGATGAGGAACAGCCTCTCTCACTTCTTCCTTGGAGCCGCCCGAACACTTCCCATGACTGATTCCCCCCGGAACAACTTCTGCTATTGACGTGAACGAGGCAACGGCACCGCGACCAAAAGATTAGCAGAAGCAAAAGCAACAGCAAATGTTCATACCCGCGGTGTGAGGTTAGTAGGTGTCGCCGGCTGTCAGCCCTGGCACCGCAGGAACCACAGCCACCATCAGCTCAAAGTCACGCTGCCCAGAATCACTGCCGGGCAAGCTGTCAGGATGGCTTTAAAGACAGGAGTGATATGAGAGCCCTCCTAATGGCTAATCCTTTTAGTCTTTACCGTCCCATGGCACTCTGTTATGCTTCTAGCTGAAAAGGCAGTTATATGAAGAGACGTTTTACTTTCTCAGGAAGTTTCCGAAAATGATCTGCGATAATAAAATGTCACTCTGGAAATTTGGAGAAAGGCAGCTTGTAATGCGTGACTATAGCTTGCTAGGAAGGGCATGACATATATCCTATCTCAAAATGCAATTACTTTAAAGTAAGCATGGTGTGTGCATTTGAAAAACACCTACACAGCCTACAAAGCCAGTAATCTGTACAAAGTTTATTCTAATTCTGTTTCAAATAAATGTACAAAACACAAGAAACGTGCCAAGATGCAAAGAAGGATTAAAAAAACCAATTCTGTTAATGATGTTATACTTTTAAAACAATCTTATCCTCAGAAATACCCTATCTGCGGAAGGTAACTCTTCTCTAATTTGTTCTATTTGCTCTCATTTCATACACCAAGAATAGCAATTACCATATATTTAAAAGTGCAGATGATGGAGTGCAATGAATTCTTGGACCCCAGCACTTCTAAGCTTTAGTGACTGCCTTTCCAAAGGAAAGCGTGCATCGCAGTCCAAATTTGGCTCCAGAAACAATGAAATGGTACTAAACACCTGGGTAAGCAAGACCCAAATTCTTTGTAAGAAACTCGAATTAATCTGAGCCCTTAAAATCAGTCTAACGTTTAATGCACTGGCTGGTAGACCAGACAGGAGAGTGCTGAAGGGAATGAGATGAATGCAGCAGGTCAGAACAAAAGGCGGTATTTCTTTAGCCGGCGTGTAATCAAACTGCAGATTTTTTTTTGCCTCCAGACATTTTGTGGATGCTAGGAGTTTATGCTGGACAAATTCACAGAGAAAAGCATTTGGAAGGCTATTGTAATGATATTACTTTGAGACCAGCGTTAGCTTCTGGCTCTGATCAGGATAAAAACACTGCGTGTGAAATCTTAGAAGGGAACTTCTGCAGAATGCCTGTGTATACGGCTTCAGCCTCCAAGGCTCACCAGCATCTCATGGAACCCGAGACGCTGTCATTCTTCCTGGGAAACAGGGGTCAAACACTCGTACTGAACCCAGCGTCATGGTCCGTAGGTGGGATTTCACCTCCTGCGCCGGGATGAAAAAGCAAATCACAGTTCCCGCCTGTCACCGAACCGCTGAGATGGGCGCAGACCATTGGCAGCAAAACACAGCAACTCAAGAGCATTTTGGCAAAGTCGCAGACCATCTCTGTGTGGAGCTAATTTGCTGGCGGATGAGAGTTCCCTTAAATTTTTTGTGATGGAAAATCAAGCAAGATGGCAACAATGAAATTTAATCGCTTTTGTCAGAGGTTTTCCGGATAGAAAGTGTTGTGTAACACTGCTATATAGGATCGTTGCGCTGCTCACTGCACGCGAGTCCAAAAATTACCAGCCGCTGCAGCAGGAGGTGACTGAGTAACCCAAAACACAGCAAATGGAAGCAAAATTAATTATACCGACTGGTAAAACAGAATTACTCCAGATTGTGGGAGAACGGCTGGGCTGGGGGAAAAAAAAAAAAAAAAAAAAGGGTTAGAACCTGTGGCTGAGAAGAAACTGTGGGGCTGCAGAATAGAGGGAGCCTGATACAAACCCCATGATTCTCCCCAAAGCCTCGAAGAAAATCTCACGAGCTTTGCCCAGCTTTTTGTGCTCAGCTGGGGCAGCCAGGAGTCGTGTGTACACACACAGACAAACGCGCCCTACCCTACAAATGGACTGGCTCCCTCTATTTACATTTTTTTAAAAAAAAAAATGACTATTGCTTGTACGTGTTTACTACTCCTGTAGCACAATCTGCCCCAGGATACCTCCCAGGAATATGCAGCGCAACACTCAGGCCAAAATCAGGAATACTAGTGGCAAAATACCTGCTTACCCAACAAGAAAGCCAAGAGTTAAGCAAAATGCATCCCCGTAGCCTCAGAAATTTTTCATGGCAAGCTCACAGTGAGCTGCGGCACTCGTTTCTTTTCCAACCGTGAACAGGAATTTGGAACAGGCTTCGGAACACATTCGTTGTCTTTAGCCAGTGCTTTGTATCTATCGAGAGGGATAAAAGGGTATAAAAACCGCCCTTCCAAATCACCCAGGAAGAATAAGGGTGTATTTTTGTGGTTTTAGGCTCATGACGACATTTTATATATATATACACATACACACACACATATATAGAATGTATATATACACATGCGTATTTATAGAAAAAAACAGAGTTAAGAGATGCAGTTCTTACTAGAGATGCCTATCTGCTCAAATACAGCCTCTTTCAACATCGTTTATTGGCTTGGCCAAAAACTAAACCGCATGCGATACTCCTCCTTTTGGGGTTCTAATATTTACTGCCTTTTTACGTTTCGCTTTAACTGCTCGTAGGCCTTGCAGGAACGGAACTACAAGCGGTAGGAAGTCATTACGCTTGCATTGACTTCTCAACCCCAGCACAAAGCGCAGCTTCCCAGCAGTTAACGCGGCGACACAGCCCGTGCTCGAAGCACCTCTTGGCCACCCTCTGGATCTGTTCCAGGCCGTACGCCGGTCCCCTGCTCTCTGTAGTGCTCTGACCCTCGGAACGGTCAACGGCAGAAGTCCAGGAGATGCCTCACCTAATTCCCTGAGGAATGAGGGTACAGCCTTTCGAAACGAGAAGAAGAGTGCAACACTCGGTACCGGCGCTCCCTCAGGCTTCCTTGCTCCAGCTCAGGGCAGCAGGCGATGGGAAGCCGCAACCCAGAAGATGTACCCGAAGCGGTCACTTTCTGACAGGTTTTCCGGCTTTAGAAGATTCTTTCGTACGTTCCAGGGAAACCCACTGTCGTGGGCTGTGGAAAAAAGCCTACCCTTGCCCGCTGCTACAAGTCTTTTTACCCGCCTTGCTCCATTAACGTATTGCAACTGAAGCATTTCATACTAACCAGACTTCCCAGGATTCACTTTAAAGTTTCATCGCTGCCACAGGCTTCGCAAAAATAGAAAGCAATTACATACAGTTTTAACATTACTGCATCGCATTACTCCCAAGGGAAGGAAAGAATTTGAATTATTTTCTTCTCTCTCTCTTACTTAGGAAGTGAAGTATTTCTTAGCCTGAAATGCCACACCTTTAAGTGTAAAGCTATGTATATATTTTTTTTTTTTTTGCTAATTTATTTCCTTCAGAATTACGTAGACAAATGACTCGGAGACATCCGTATCGCCCTGAGAGTCACACAACCGAGAGTGCTGAAAATCTCCGTCGTGCCCGAGAAGTACAGAACGTTTTGGCTGACCGCCCCCCCCCGGCCCCCGCAGCCCGCGGCGATCCCCAGCCTAGAGCCGCCGCTGGTCTGCAGGGCAGCACCGCCGACGCTTCTCATCTTATCATCAGCCGAGTGGAATTTAAGGTTTTTTTCTGACACATTGAACTCCTGGGCACTGGGTTACATGAGGAACCGAGTTTACCTTGAAGTTTGCCCACCGAGGGAAACCCCGGCAGAGCCGATGTGCCTCCAAAGGTCTGTTGGTTCTTGCCTCACAAGTTACGGCGACGAATTGATGTGACTGTGTTTTATTGCAAATTAAAAAATTGCGCCTGTTATGCTGTTTTGAGAATTTTGACTAACTGTGGTAGATTTTGCTTTCTATCCAGTACGGCAATGACTTGCAGCCTTGACAGGACTTGTAAGAAAGAAGCAAATTTAAAGCCAGAATGGATGTAATTATCTGATCTAGGGAAAGGTTGCTTGAGTATCATTTAAGTAATATTTTAAATGCAAGGAGCCAGCTTTATCACGCACTATACTTACAACAACCCCAATAAACGCTAATAAAATGAGACGTTTGCCAAGAAGAAAACACAGAGAACACTGTTGCCACCCCAAAGGTAGCATCTCTTCTCTTAGAGAAGCATCAAATTATTCCGGGGTGCTCTGTCATTCCATGAATCCGCACGTTACATTCATCTTTCCACTTACTGGCAGAGCCTAAAACTACGTTGTGAAGTTAGAGGAAAAATTTCGAGGCTCAATCACGTTCTTTGCTCGCAGTTTAAGCATCTGGAGCTATATCTGGAGGTTTTATGTGGAGCGATACAGACAGTTAACGAGGCAACAGTACGGTGACCGGAATTGTATCACCAACTTTGTACACAGGGTTCCTCGTAGCATTTTAACCCCAACAGAGACATGATCTCTCCACACAATTCGGAGACAGCAATTCTTCATCACACTTTATCTAAATGAAACCTCAGCCTACTAAAATATTCACACCAGGAAACATTTTCTTTTTTCCTGATGTTCTGTATGGCAGCACAACGGCAGGGGGGTGGCCTCTCCTTTAATTTCCTTCATGCAGGTTTCCTTCAGCCTTCACCCATTATTTAGGCAACTAATAAAGCAACGGTTGAACCACCAGCACACTGGAAAATAAGCCCGCGAGCACAGACCCCAAATGAATACCTTCTAAGTGTAAAAATATAAATATTTGCTAAGAAACTGTTTCACCACAAAGCACACAAACATGTGACAATAACAGGTGGTTCTCCCCGCTTTTTGATGAAATTGAAAAAGATCCATTATCACAAGAAATAGCTGCCAAAACATACAGATCATTTGAGAAAACTAAAATTCAGAACTGCAAATGACGCGGCGCTACTCAGGTTACGGCGACCTCCGTGGGAACAGAGCAGCCACCTGCGCGAACCCAGAGGTTTTCCTGTCAAATAAAGTTTAGACTATGGCTCTCCGCCAGGACTGGCTCTGAGAGGACACAAAACCACACAGAGGGGAATTNTCGGCAGAACTCTGGCAATTCAGCCGTCCGTGCCATCCTGACGGCTGCCTGGGAGCCTACCCGGCGTTAATGCTCCTTCTCAGCTCGGGCTCCCTCCTGGCAACGCAGCTGAACAACCTGGCCTCCCGAATCCCGAGAAAACATCTGATTTCGGGAAGAGACATAATAAGGACTTCCTTCATTTGATGTAAAGGGTTCCATACTCAGAGAGCGCAGGTCTGTCATCTTTAACTAGCCAAAGGTTTTACTAAACCTTCCAGGGAGATGGCCGATTTAATCAGAATTGACCGACTCACTCTAAACCAGCTTCTGCAAATCACCAGCATTAACTTTGAGCGGAACGTGCAGATGTTCGCAGGAGTTTTGTCAGCCTGGTATACCTTGCGTGCCTGGTCTGTATTCTTTTCCCCCTGTGCGGGGGGAAGCAAATAACTGCATCTCGGGATATAACGCGAGGCCGAAGCAAGACGCGCGGTTTGAAAAGCGGCCGTGCTTTTGCCTCCCGTTTGCTCGCGGGCTGCGGGAGGGGACCAGGACACAACCACCGCGTTGGCCCTCGTTCGGCGCAGCACAACGCTTGCAGGGGGCTCAGGCCAATGGAAGGTGCAACCCATGCGCAAGTGCTTCGATGAATTTAGGGATATCAAAGGAGTTCAGTGAGTCAGCTTTCCTCCTTACTGTCCAGCGCACCTTGCCCAACAGCAGGAAAGCTACTGGGGACAGTGGGTTAATTGTCTGGCTGAACATCATGCCTGCGTGAGTCACAGTTTGCTTGTCTGATAAGGTTAAAAGCCAGCACAAGCGGAGACCGACAATGGCAAGAAATCACTTCAAGCCAAGGAAATAAGCCATATTTTGGTCACGCTCAGAGATGTTTATTTGCATTTCTGATATTTCGCAGAGCAAAGGACTTGCAAATTGCATTCCCTGGTTAGCTTCCTCCAAGCCGATGGGCATCTCTCGGTCTTCGTGATTGTACGAGTAGGAATGCCAGCGTGAGAGCGCTCCACAGATGCCACTGTAAAAAGCAATTATTTGGGGGTTGCTAAGAAGCCTAGAAATTCTGCTCCGTATCCTTGAGTGCCACCTACTGTCCTCCTGTCTCTGAATACCTTAGATGCAAACCTCCTGCTTGCAAAGCATTTCTGCCACCCTGCCCAGGCTGCTTCTGACCAAGATCGGGTACACCCTGCCCTACAAGAGAAGTGTGGGGCTGGGGTTCGTCACATTGGAAACTCTCCCTGGGGGAGTCTGAAAGGTGACAGAACAGCACCTTCAGTGGCTTTCTCAAGGAAATGGTTTGCTGATGAACACTATGACATATGCAGTGATCCTGCATATTCTGGCTTGTCTCAGGAACAGCGTGGCCAGCAGGAGCAGGGAAGTGACGGTGCCTCTGTACTGGGCACTGGTGAGGCCTCACCTCGAGTGCTGTGTTCAGTTCTGGGCCCCGCTGTACAAGAGGGACATTGAGGTGCTGGAGCGTGTCCAGAGGAGAGCTACCAGGCTGGTGAGGGGTCTGGAGAGCAGGTCGTGTGAGGAGAGGCTGAGGGAGCTGGGCATGTTCAGCTTGGAGAAGAGGAGGCTGAGGGGAGACCTCATTGCCCTCTACAGCTCCCTGAAAGGAGGGTGGAGAGAGGTGGGGGTTGGCCTCTTCTCCCAGGTGAATAATGACAGGAGCAGAGGACATGGTCTGAAGCTGCGGCAGGGGAGGTTTAGGTTAGATATTAGGAGGAATGACTTGACTGCAAGAGTGGTCAGGCACTGGAAGAGCCTGCCCAGGGAGGGGGTTGAGTCACCATCCCTAGAGGTGTTTAAGAAACGTCTAGAGGTGGCACTTCAGGGCATGCTCTAGTGGCAGAGATTGTAGGGGTTGGTGTTTATTTTGGGTGTGTATGGTTGGACTCGATGATCTCAAAGGTCCTTTCCAACCATGAAGATTCTGTGATTCTGTGGTCCCAAGGAAACCTGTGAACACGGGAGCAAGCACTACTCTTTTCTAGGAGTTTCACGGCCACCACGTGCCATCTCAGCACAGCAATCTGTGCGTGTGCAGCCTGCCCCAGTTAAAAGGCACTGCAACGAAGAATCCCCTGAAACAGAAGTGGAACAGAATTCATCCAGGAGGTACGCAAGATTCAAGTATTTAATTAAATAATCTAGCAAATAATCTAGAAAACGCACGTATTGCTAATCAATTCTATACTCTACAGGAACAACCTGCTGAACCATGCCAGCCTGCAAACAGCTCCCACGTTGCACCCAGAAATGTTCAGTTACACACCAGGATTCCCGCAGCCGTACGACCCAGACGTACACTTTGGGGAATTTTGCTGATAACTTTCTTTTAACTGAGGAACAGGATGTAGAAATGAGGTGAAGCAAAGAAGCGCAGCTAAACTCGACTAAGTTACTTAACTGCTTGAGCTCTTCTCAAATCTTGCACGATACTTGAAAAATAACATTTCAGGAGCTGTTATCTTCCAGGACGTTTCAAACTCCTGAGTCCCCTTCACTCCACGGCCAACCTTAAATACCCGGCCGTCCTTCCCCACTTCTTCCCCCTGTTATCCCACAATACTGAGATGTTTCCCCGTTTTGCCAGGCCATGGGGACCCTGGAGGCTCCTTTCACAGGCCTGGAAAATAATTTTCCCCAGCAGGACTAAGTCTGGAAGCTTTATGGGCAGACAAGCCAAACGGCATGATGCCTGCCGGAAAGCCGGATTCTCCGTCAGCGGCACAGGAGGTTTTCCTCAACAGCCCAGACACCTGCGGGACACGGACGCGTGAGCGGAGAGGCCCTGGCGTGATCTGCTCCACTTCCACCCCGGCAAGAAAGTGCGAGCTTTAAACGCTCGTGTTTAATCGAACCTCTCTGCGGGGAAGCACGGACAGAATCACAGCCTGGGGGTGCCTCTCCATTAAGCCTCAGAGGGAAGGCGGCGTTGGACATCGCCCCGGCATGCTGCAGTATTTCTTCCTTTCTTGTCTGCAGAGCCTGCGGGCGAGTTCTGTCCCCAGCCCGGGGGCAGGCAGTGCCCCGGATGAGAGACTCGGCCCCTGGCCTCCCGCAGGACTGGAGTCATTCAGCCCGGCTGGGAACCTGCTGGCTGGCAGCCTGGCACTCGGGGAGGACCGCGGGCCCCGGGCCCCTTGCCGTGAGCAGGGCAGGTCACCCTGTCACCAGCGCCCAGCACCCTGGGAGAGCCGGCGGCGGGGAGGCCGCGCGCGGGCCAAGCTGCGCCATCCCTCTGAGGAACACGGGGCTCCCGCGTCCCCTCACCTCGTCCCACGGCCAGCAGAGCCGAGGCACCCCCAGGCAGCCCAACGCAGCGCCAATTTACGTCAGCCCTTTACTCCAGGCCACCGATTTGTTATTCGATGTGACAGCCCAACTCGTAGAACCACACGATACCATTTTAAGGATTGGGATTACTGTAGTATTTTGCACGCAACTTGTTACCAATGAAAACTGCTCACTACTAACAGAGTCTACTATAAAAGTCTCGAAGCTGGAGTAAGATTTCATCTTAGGTTATGGTGCTTTCATACGGCAGCATTTACAGCCTACGAAATGCCAGGTTGTCGTCCAGCTGCTGCCCGAGGGCACGTAAGAGTCAACTCAGCACAGCTTTCCTCACAGACCCAAGGATTTAGGGACCCCTCAGACTATGCCAACCCATGTACCTTCACCCTTGCGTCCTGGAATCCAGGCGACATCCCTCGGCCAAAACTAAAACAAACAGGCAGCGACATCAATCCTGCCCGCCTTTACGTTCCTCGCCAACCAACGATGCAGCCACGTATCCGGAGGAGGTCTGTGGGACGAACTGACCCCGCTTCCCATAACGATGGGAAACATCCCATGAGGATGTTTCGGCATGCGGAACGTGTTCCAGGTGGGCAACAGCAGAGGCAAAGTGAAACTTCACGTCTGACCACCACCTGGGTGTACTTGTACTCCTTTATTTTTGAATTTTGCAGGAATTGTAGGCCTACTGTGAGCTTCATTAACACAAAGTAGAAGTTTAATTTAATATGGATAAATGAAGTGTGGGCGTACTGATATATTAGAAAGAATACTATTACCCAGAAAATTATAGTGGTCTCACGAGGTGGAAAAGGAAACTAAAGAAATGATATTTAGTTAAGTTATACCACTGGGGTTTGTGATAGGCTTGTTTTTGCTTTGTAATCACGTGCAACGTTATTTTATTAGCATGGTTATACTATTATTACAGTGTAATCTTGCACTCGATTACAAATCAAAACCAGGGTTAACTATGATAATAAAATAATGTGTTAACTTAATAATCTAGCAAAGCGTAATAAAGTAAGTGTTGCCGGAGATTTAACAAATGTAAATGAGTAATATGGGTGTCACGGTAGAACTAGTTACTCCCAAAACCCAAGAAGTACTTATCCCAGTAGGGACTAGAAAAAGCTTGGAAAAATCATTATGGAAAGTAGATAAAATAAGGTGTAAAGTGCATATTAAAAGGACTTGAAAGTTGTTTTTTCTGTGTTCGTGTTTGTCAACATCAACTCACCATATCAAACAAATAATCTTGTTCTGCTGTTGTGCGCCTTGGATGGAGACAGCCGGCTAGATTCACTAGCTGGAAAAGGAGATTCCCCACTCTTGGCTTCTGCTGCGTTCAAAGCCAATCTCTCTTTCCGTTCATTGCAGACCAGCTAATCAGAAGCAATCAACAAAAGCTTAAATGGCGAATTCCAAATTTTACCCAACAAATTCAAAATTTAAACAGGGGAGTGAGAAGTCGTTGCCATTCAGAGCAAATGCGCAGACGTAAGGGCAGAGCTCTGCTGCCTCCTAAAACGAGCCATCAATATTCATAGGTGTCAGAGAGGCATTTACAGTCTTCTGCATCCCAGTGGGTGCCAAATAGGTACGGTAAAAGCCTGTCATACAATTTCCATATGTCAACAGCACCAAGACCTTTTTCTACAGCTGCCGCCTCTGACTGGGGATGGAAATCTAAAAACAGACTTTTATAAAAACAAGCGAAACACCCAAAACTTACCTAAAATAAACACATTGCAAAAAAAAGTTATACGTCAGAAGGTGGGAACGGATCGGTCAGGATAAGGCCCGGTCTGTCCCGATAATTCCAGCACAGCTGGAGAAGAGAGCCTGCTGCCAACATGTCAACAGGAACGGAAATCAAACCGCCTGAAAAATAACGGAGAATCAACAGAACCTTATCGACCGTCCTGCCTTGCCCATAAAATCTTGCACCTACGAGTTGATAGAGGAACCAGGCGTTTCATGTTTGTGCATTACTCACTGAACTTCGCAGTCCTGAACCTTTTCCATCTAGGCACCGAGACAGCATCTCGGAGGAGAGAGTCACTCGCTGCTGTCACTGTGCTTATCCGAGTTCCCGCAGGAATAATAGAGTTTTCCGACAACGAGACTTATTACAGCCAGAAAACACAGAGGGCGGGAAAAATGGAATATATATTTGAAACTGATGCATGAAACCAAAATGTTGATATAGCACATATTGGTAATCACAGCCTAGGCTCCGTGACAGGCTCATGCGCAAATTCCCCTCATCTCATTAGCATCTTTAATGACAATTTTGGCAGAAAAGCTAGTGAGGATCCATTCTGATTCTCCTGTGAGTTGTCCATTCAGAAAAGGGTTGTATTGCGTCAATAAGGCAGCGTGCAAATTAGTGCAAGGCAGAGCAATTGGCATGTGGCCGCTCTTCCATCAATGTAATTTCCATTTAATTATCATCCAAGCAGATGAATCACATCAGAGCCTCTTTCCCAGCATGTGCTGATAAAACACAAAGTGGGAACTTAATGCTACTCTTAGCATTAGGTCTAAGGGAAGCGAACAAACCTACAAGAGTATTTGTGCATATTTTAATGAATATTAGACAACTCCAGCACCCGAATTTCAAGGCATATGTCATGTGAATTGGCGAGAGACATTAAAATCGTAATTTGCTGAGTAGAGTTTAATGATATCAATTCAACAGACAGATGTGAAAGGAAGTAGAAGAAAAATCTGAGTTAATTCTGAGTTAATTGACCCAATCCTGGAAACATTCATAATTCTAGCTAATGTATTACATTGGTATATTTGTCTTACAATATATCTAAGTGCTTTTCAGAGATTTCACCTTGCTTCCCTGTATTTCTTCCCATTTCGTGTAAAGCAGATATCTATGTATGTATTGGCCTACGCAACGGCAGTGATTTTTCCATACTTTTGAGCTCAAAGGCTGGGTTGGCCCATTACACGCACCTCTTCTAAAAATGCACTAGTCTGTTCCTCAGGGCTTGGCATGTCACCATCACTCAGGTTGAGCCCTTAGGCAAGAAATTATAATATTATTGTATTAATCACCCAAAGAACATTAAGGTTGAAATGAAATCCTACTGATTTTCACTAAATGCTGCCCCTAACGCAATACAGGAAAAGCAACAAATGCGGCAGGATGGTCACCAATAAACCAAACAGCAAAATGCTGACAGGAGGCATCTATCTGCATGTGACAACAGACTTCCCGAGTGAATACAGGGCACAATTTCCAAACAGAACAAGGGTGAAAGAGTTTTTCAATTACACGTTAAATCAAGACGGAGTACAGAAATACAGCCGACCCTCCTTGGAGTCCTTCTGCGTTTCCCCTTACGTTCTCCAATATCTGCAGCCGCGGCCAGCACAGGAAAATGAGCCATATGTTAATCTCTACAACAGACTGCAAGTAGGACCGTGCCTGGAAATTATAACTGCTCGTTGGCGAGTGCTGAGAAAACACGTGCTAGTAACTGGTTCCTCCTCCCAATTTCGCTCTGCTGGGGTGAGAAGAGACAGCAAGTTCTCAGCATGAGATAATACATCCTAGATATTTGGTGTGTGAAAGCGTTGCTGGATTTAGCCGCAGGCACCTTCTAGGAGGGGTAGCAAAGGCTTTTATGGGTAAGAGAGAACAGAAGTAAAAGCAATAACTGGTTTGGAGTGTTCAGGATGGACAGAATGGATGAAGCCATTGAGATGCATTCCTCTGTCACAGCTCAGGACAGGCTGCGACGGCCACATCTGTGTTTTAAACTCTAGGTCACACATATGATGCTTCTAAATGGAGAACATTTTATTTCCCGCTTTCCTAAGTTAACTTAATGCTTGGGTAAAAATTAAGACGAGTTGCTATCCTTTCCGCTCTGCTATTCTGTGGAATTTACTATTCCTCTCCCTCTTTTGTTTTCCCCCTTTCGTTTCTTTTTTTTTTTTAAAAAAAAAAAGAAAAGAAAAGATGACACCGTTTACAAAAATCAATAGAAGTAAATGCCAGTTCAGAGGCAGCTCCCCTGCTCGCTGAGCAGGTGCTGCGTGAGCACCGGGCTCTGCGGTGTGGCTGGAGAGGCGGCGCCCATTGTATCCGGGTCTCTCTCCAGATGGCCAACGGATCCTGAGAAGGAGGGAGGCCCGAGCTCCAGCTGACGCCAAACTCAGGCGAGTTTTGCAAAGGGACAGCCAGGCTGGGACTGGCATCCGTATGTAAGGTAAGGTCCCTGTAAGAAGCTATCACAGGTCAATACCCACGTACAATGACATCGCCTAAAACGAACTCAGTCTTGGTAAAACGTCTGCAATTCTGCTTAAACCTTTCTCTTTATTTTAAAATTTCAGAATAGGGGATTAAACACACCTAAGGAAGACTGGGTGGCCGTGTCTCCGGTGGCCCCAGCACCCGGAGGCGCTGCTCTTCTTCCTTTCAGATGAGGCTAAATCTCTCTGTGGGAAACACGTTAGCTGTCTTGTCATCTCGGTGATCCACCTGGCACCTTTCTAAAGCAGCAAATTTATCTCTGGAACAGTTTATCACCACAGGGCCTTTCTTTTTATATGTAACAATTCTGCTTCTCTCATTGTCTTACATCAGCTTCTGGCTAGCTACAAAGCATGTGAGTTTATATTTCGTTTCAACTAAACTCATAAAAGTTAATTACAATGAGGCAATGCACTGACAACGCTACTACTGGATCTAACAGGCTACTGTCGTAAGAAGTAAACAAAGATTGATGCATTTTAAAGCACATTTAGCTTCACTGGTCTAGAAGCGAATTGGGCATGAGAAGATTGCACGGACAGCATTGAAGCTGCTGCTGTATTTAAACCGACATCAGTACTGCTGCGAAACAGAAGCGTAGCTAGACACGCTCCAGGTTTGGGGGTTTCTACACTCCTGTGAATTTTAAAACCCGCGGCATCTTCCAAACAAACAACAAAAAAATCTAGCTAAAGGATGAAATAAAACATATAATTGGACCAAAATCTTTATTTGCATCAAATAACGGCCTTTAAATTTGTGCCATTCAAAATCATTCTACTGAGTCATACTTGAGCATAAAAGATTCATTTTGGATGAGCAATTCTCAATTACACTGGGCAGGCAAGACATGCCTGTCCAATTTAGTGTCAAAAATATGAAAAATAGCTCCCTGATTGGATGCAACATTCATGCTGTGGGTAAATTAGAAAACTATACGGCCATATGTTCAGCTAGTGTAAGTAGGAGTTAATCCACTGAAATCATCTAGAGTATTTTCACATTTCCCTTCACCTCCCCGCAACTTGGGAGGAGGACAAAGATGGACTCTGCGGGTCTTTTCTGCCGCATTTGTGGCGGCTGCATCCGAGGACACATCCTCATGAGATGCCGGGGTGACATTTTCCACGGTCAGCGCTCACCGCGGACTGCTTCCGTGGGTGAGAGCCCAGCTCAGGTTGAGCCGCGGCGCTGCAAAAAACCTGCCTCCCCTTAGCAAGTGCCCACCCAGGCTGCCTTAGAGAAACCTGCTCTGCAAACACGCCTCCATCGCCAGTTCGCTTCTGGCTTTATCTCACACCACAGCCTTAAACGGTTCACAGAATATGGGCCTAACTGACCTAGTGGTGACTTCTTGTGCCCTGGTAGAGCTGCGAGAGAGGAAATACTGGTAACAGGTTCCCCTGACGAAAGCTGCAAAGGGGAAGCAGCCCCGTTTGTCGACTTTTGAAGGAAAAGTTGCGAAGCGCATCTACTTCTTACAAAGTACACAGGTACAGGGAGACCCTGCCTTTTTCACTCTGCAGCGTTAGGATTTTCTATTTAAAAACCGCTTCTCGCAAGAAAGTCGAGGTTGGCAAAGAGACGGATTTTTTGATTTTGTAATAAGGCGCTCAGAGATTTGTCACGGCTTTCTGTTGCTACACACTGACACATACAGATCCCGGCTTCGGCATCCCAGCAGCAGGCGGACCTGGAAGGAAATGCTGGAAGAGGTAAGATACGACTGCAGTAGCTCAGTGTCCTACTAATACTTGGTAGCAAACAACAGGACACAGGGAGTCAGAAAGTCCTTTTCATTCCTGTATTCCTGTGGGATCAGGAAACTCAGAATCTCTTTGTGATTTCATTTTCCTGTGGGGATCGTGTTGCTCAGCAAAATACGATTTCTTTCTCTAAGGTGAATTTGCTTCCTCTGCCTGTTTTAAATTTTTTTTGGTTTTTAACCCAAACCAATGAAATAAACAGAAAAAAAACCCCTCAGCAGCCTCAGCCAACCCAGAAGAGAGGGGTTCACTCCTTCTCCAGCAGGAAACGTGGAGTAAAAGAGAAGCACCTCAGGGAGCAGCAGCCTCGCAAAGCCGTCACACGGAGCTTTTCATCCCAAACCACGTTAAACAAGTGAATAGCCCCTGAAACCCGGGTGAGGATCAGGCCCTGCACGGGCTGGGAGCACGCTTCAGCACCGAGCTGAACGTTCCACACCACGCAGCAGTAAGGCCGTCCGACCTGAACAAACACCAGCTCATCTCTCTTCCCTGTATGTACCTTAAAGCTTTAGCAGGAGAGCGGCTCGCGCTTTGTGTGATGACGCTGAAACCTAATCAGCAGCAACGCCCCGAAGGGAGCTGGGCTGCAGCGGCAGGAGAGATTTCCTTAGACTCAGAGGAGAGGAACAGAACACGTGGGACCCTGCCAGATGAAGGATGCTGCCATAGTCATGCCAAGAGCCACAGTCACGACCAGGCAGGAGGAGTGTAAAGAGGGTTGGAGGAGACAGAGGAGTGCTCTGGCAAAAGCCCTAGCCTCTCTCAACTTGCTGCCAATGGTCCCACTGATTTTAGCATGGTCTCCCCTGGTGCATTTTGTAGGAAGCCATTCCCTAGGTCCACCTGTAAGCACAGGGGAAAAACCACACGACGTTACCTGCCTGCAGCCCATAGAATCATAGAATCGCTGAGGTTGGAAGGGACCTTTAAGATCGTCAAGTCCAACCATTACCCTACCCTGACAAAAGCCACTTCTAAACCCTGTCCCTAAGTGCCCCATCTACCCTTTTTTTAAACACCTCCAGGGANGGCCCAAAACTGAACACAGTACTCGAGGTGGGACCTCCCCAGTGCCGAGTACAGGGGGATGATCACTGCCCTAGTCCGGCTCACCACGCTGATGCCACAGATCAAAGCAGAGGAGGCAGTAGCACACGTAGAAAAAAAAATCTAGGGTGCTTTTTAGCATTCCTGCTTTTGATTTTTATACACTTAGGGGAAAAAAAAAAAAACCAAGGACGGACTTCTCTTTTCTACTTGGCAGGTCACCTTTTCCCATCTCAGAAATACGGATTCATCCTTCCATGCAGCATTTTCCAGATTAGCCCAACCGATTTTGTTCAGGCCTTTCTGCAAGAGGCTCCGTTGGCAAAACCCCCTGTCAACCCCCCAGGGCAAACGATGAGTCTCTGCAGCACCCCTCACAATCTGTGAAAATGGGGGCCACGAGCACACTTCCCCGCAGAAGGCCGGGGTTAGCTCTCAGCCCGGCGGTGCCGTGACGTGCAGCGGCTGCCGAGCGGCGCAGGCCTGGCTCGCTCGCGCCTGACGCCCACCCGGGATGCTCACGGCCCCCGCAGCCTGCTCTTGAGCGCACACCCAGGGCTCCCTCATCCCCTCGGCCGCTCCGGAGGGGTGTTGAATTAAATCTAACACAAGCTGCTTCAAAAGGTGTGCAATCAATAAATGCTCTAGCAGCCCTGCAGCCTTCTCCGCCACCAGCCCTCAGGAGGAAAGCTACCAAACAGAAGCTGTCGGAAGCTTTTGCGCCGCGTTCATCTGAAGCTTTTGCGCCGCGTTCATCCGTGCTGGACTGAGCAGCCTGAGCTCCGCCTGCAGCGACCTCAGCTCGGGCAGATCACGGGCGAAAGGCTCCGTTAACCCACAGCAGGCAGAGAGCAGCGGGTTGCTCGGCAGCAAGAGGTTAAGAAGGACAGAAAACCATGTTTACAAAGGCAAAATATTTATCGTTCTCTGGTGTCCTCTCCTAAAGCTGGCATATGGACAAGATCCTCTTGTCAATGGCCATGAACACGGGGAGGGCAATAAAGAATCCCTCTGCCTCCGCCGCGCAGCGGGCTGAAGCCAGAGCTGGATGATGTACTGGCGGCGCAGCGTGAAGAAATAACAAGAAAGAGGCAGGTGGTAAAAAATTAAATACTAACAGCTCTGCCTCTGTATCTGACAGCAAAAATTAGTCCTCAGAGTCCCGCAACTGATGCTCCGCAACGTGGATTATAGCTGAGCTCAAATTAGTCATTAGGACCTGGCACAAAACTGCCAGGCCCCACCCCGAGCAGGTAAGAACGGTGCCATCCAAACTCCCTCTTAAGGCTGGCGTTGATTTACTCTGGGGAAAAGCCTCTTTGCAGCAGCAAACCCTTTGCTACGCCATCCAGAGCTCAGCAGTACGGGAAGCACGGTTAGAGAGCTAAGGCAAGCGGGTCCTCCGCTCTCCTCCTGGAAAAAGAGACAAGACTTGCCACTTGCAAATGAACCCAAGCAATGCCAAAGGGATGGGCAAGGAGCTCACGGGAACAGCTCATGTGTGAGCTGGGGCATCCCGGGAGCTCGAGCGGAGCGCTGTCTCTTCATCGCCGCCAGAGATGAAGCTCCTTCCTGGGAGGAAGGCGCTTGCCGACCGCAGGCTCCTGCCCGCAAACCCCAGCCTGGAGCTGGCGGCGCTGGAGCGGCTCGTGCTGTTCGAGCACGCTGCAGGGCGGCATTTGAATTTCTCAGCAGCGTTACAGGGTTGGAAATTTGTTTTCATGCGGCATTAGAATAAATGTGAGAAGGTTTTTGCAAGAATAATGTTAAAAAAAATACACATTTTCAAGACAGAAGTTCTACCTTAGAGCTTGAAATATAGTCCAATACGCCCCAGTGATTATTATGTTACTGGCTAAATTTTTAATTTTTTTCTGTGCAACAGACGATCATGAAGCTGGCAGAACGGGGACTTGCACTCCCACATGCTGCAAAAATACTTCACCAGCAACAAGAATAATCCCATTCCTCTTCCAGCTTCCCAGGAGAAGCGCTGTAGACATGGAGACACTTCCACAGAGTTTTCAGTTTTGGCAACGCACCGTATTTTAATCAAAAATGTATTTAGACAAAAGCTCTCTGAGCAGTCTTATTTGCCATGACACGCTCGCTCAGGATGCTACATGTCTCCAGAGCGGTGGCTGGAGAGAGCCCTTGCTCCCCGCTTTTCTGCAACGTGAGGCATCATGTGGTGGAGTAGGACAAGGGAGTCCAGGTCCCTCCAGATAGAGCAGAGCAGCCACAGGAGAGAGGGAGCTTCACCGAGTACAGCGTTCATTTCCAGAGCGTTAATGAAGAGTAACAGCGTTCATTTTCAGAAGGAAAAGCACAGAGTAGTACACCTTGTGGAACGTGACCTTCATGTCCATAACCAAAGTTAATGAAGCCTTGCCGAGAGCCCAGGAGGGACACTCGCGCATTCATTATAGCCAGTTATTAACGCCCAGGTCACTTGTCCTACCTCAGGTCACAGATGGCAGTGCAGGTAAGATGGATATCGGAATATCGTGGCGGCTGGCTGATAGTTATGGCCGGTTGCACTTAGGCACCGTTGCCCCACAAGACTTGCTCTGACTTTGGCCCCTACGCAGACGATACTCGGGGTGCATGGCCGGCAAGCCCTGCCTTCTCCTCTCCCTCCCAATATTCTAAAATATATTCCTGGCTGTCGCATTCCGCTTGCCCATCCCTTCGGCATTGCTCCCGGGATGCCCCAGCTCACACACGAGCTGTCGCATTCCGCTTGCCACGATAACGCCGCAAATTTACCAGCTGCTGTTGCCGCGCAGGGGCCTGCTAAGGAAGGGACAGATTTGTCCTGAAGGGGAGAAAAAAGAGCTTCCATACAGAAGATTTACAGTGGGTCCCACGTAATTTTTTAGGAGGAATTTACAACGCAAGCCAAGGTTTTACTAAAATCTGAATTTTGATGGGGCCGTTTCCTATTATAGTAAAAGCCAGAAGCTTTCTAAATCTGTCCCTGCAGCTGCAGCGCACACCGGAGAAACAGCTCAGTTACTGATAAAGGACGTTACCATCTGCCCAAAGAAGTGACGGCAGGTCAAACGCTGAACACTGTTATAATTTAATCTACTAGAAGACAGACATATCCTGCAGATGTTGGAAGCGATGCAAAATTACTTTCCAGAGGAGCTAATTGCGCTCTGTGGCACTTCTTGCTCTACCCAACTTTAGGTTGAGAGAGTGTTCAGAAGTCAAATCCAACTCAAAGTAATGCTTTAACAATTAAAATAAACCTCCTGATTGACAACAGCCTGTCTGCAGGCAGCAGAGACTTTCCTGACTTCCTTCCTTGAATTTATACAATTTATTTACGGGTTGTTCCCTTGCTTGCAAGCCTTGAAACCAAAATCCTTGTAGTGTCTCTCAAGGAGAAACTCATCAGAACAAAAGCCAAGATGTAAGCTTGACCATATGATCTTGACCAGGAAGCTTTTCCCTGTCTCCTTCCTAGACCAGAACCTCACCATCAGTGCTGTCTACGTGTCTCGTTTCACTTAGCACGGCAGCAGCTCAGCACGGAAGAGGTGGAAATTACCCTTCTCCAGTTTTATGGGCTGCTCATTTTTGATCGTTCTCTTACTCAGACTGATGAGGACAAAAACTTCAAGAGGGCTTCGGAGCGAAGAAGCCGCTTCAGTCAGATGAACGTTCCCGGGCAATAGGATGTCCCAGACAACAGGTGTTACCAGTGACACGTTATTTCATCAAAAATAAAAGCAAGTTTAAGCCCCATGTCTCTGCCCAGGGGTAGCTGTCACTTAACTGCATCCATGGTTTGACATCAGCTGTGCTTCCTCTACATTCCGAGGCCACCCAATATTCTTCATTCTCTTTGGACTGTTGCACGACCTCTTGGAGAGGAAGCCAACAAAAAAATTAAATCGCTCAACCCACCTTCACCAAGGGCTAAGCCTTTTTATTATTATTATTATTATTATTAATTTTTTAGTTTGCATAGCTATTACAAGACTGCAACGTGCCTTCCAGAAGAGCGTCCAGCAGTTTTTCCTTTGAAATTAAATGAGAAAATGAAAGACACAGAAAGAAAGATTAGGCATTCATGCTAATTTCATACAAAGTATTTCTCTTTATGGAGAATATCGCACCAGAGTCATACACAACCTGCCTGTTGAAAAAGTCCTGTGTATAGAGCTGCTTCTTGGATGGACAAGTGGAATCACATCAGTTAGACACACACACAAAAAAATAATTCCAAATGACTGTATCCAGCTCCTACCAGTGCCATTCTGCAAATATCAAATCTGATTTCTCATCTCTCACAACAAAAGAATACAGAGACCTTCAGGACCTTTTCAGAGAAGACATCAATAAACAGACAGGTCAAAATAATGCAGAAAGAATAACAAAAGGCTAGAGTAAGTTAAATTCCTGCGACAATTTTTAAAAACAGTTCTGCCGCAATAAGAGTAGCAAGAAGATGAGTCTGAAGGACCGTGGAGCACTACGGTCTTTATTTCAAAGTGCTTTGCACTGCTCAGATGATGACGCTTCCTCCACTTGTCTGGCTTCCAGTCTTTATTGTGCAAAGTCCAACATTAAAAATTTAAAAACAAAAAAATATAATAAACACGATAAAAAGCCCCAAACAAGATACGAATAATCTCAGATGAGATCAGAAATTAAATTAAGAAGAAATATATGTGTATGGATGTCCTGGTTTGAGTGACACGGGATTACTTTGTCTTTCAGTAATTTTATTTTTCAGTCAGGTCTCTTCTAAGGCTAGGGAAAGCTGCATTTTTAGATGACTCCAGCGTCTGAATTTGTGACAATATTTACTTTACAGCCACCTCTGAGCTGTGGGTTTCAAGGTCTCCGTGTTTCCGAGCTCCCCAGGTGCGGGGACACGGAGCAGCGAGACCCGGGCACTTGCCCCAAGCTGCCGACGGGATTATTTCATACCATGAACACGCACATCCAATAGAAATCACAAAGTTTGCCGAGGAGTTCTCACTTGCTCGCCCTCTCATACCGCAGCCCCGAGCCCTTCCCGTCCTCCCGCAGCCGCAGCGCTCGCAGGGTCCCACGTTGGCTGTCCCTGCGGGGAGTGACCGGCTCCTGCTGGGGAACGGGCTGGGGACAGTCCTCGTGCGTTGTATGTTGGTATCGGGATCGATACTGGCTCTTTAGTGTTATTAGTGTTAATTATTTAGTCTTATTCTATTCAATCTGTTTATATTCCAACCCTCAGGTTTCCTTGTTTTTCCTGATTCCCCTTCCCGGGCGTGGAGGGGGCGTCTGGTGAGAGAAGAATTGTCTCAATGACAATAAATTGTTGCGGGTTATTTAAACTATAGCAATGGAGCAAAGCCAGCTTTCAATGTAAGGATGAAAAGCTAAAGGCGCCTACTCAAAGTGTTTTGGAAGAGGCTGGTGTTAACACAAGTGACCAAATTCAATCAGTGCTGAGAAAGGGCATCACTCCCTCCGTCAGCCAGGGACCGTCACCCTCTCCAGCCCTGAGCTCCTGCGCGGACTTCAGCTCTTCAGCTTTTGACTCACTTGACCAGAAGCCACCAGTTTTCTACCAACGCAAGCTAAAGCTACCTAAGGTCCTAATGCAATTTCCAAACGTGATCCAGCAGGGCGTCATCACAGGGTGCAGTATTTTCAGGGGCTCCGGGAAATCCTGCAAGTTGACATTTATCTATCTTAAAATATTTTACAACCAGGGTCCCGTATTCAACGCGATACAGAGAGTATGCAAGAGGCTATTTAGCCTTCCCCCCCGCCAACTCTAAACACAATTTAAACCCAGGGCAGGAGAAGAGAAGCTTTTACATGGATTCAGGGCACACCATAGAAAGCTTTCTTTCCCAACAGCAACGCAGATATGCCACTACTTAATCCCATTTGTCACATTAGGAAAATAGGCACTTGTTCATGTGGAGAAAATTCAGTATTTGAATTAAAGTTTTCTATGCATTTAATAAGCTGGAAAGAGGGTGAACAATGAGGTCGGGTGTTTTTAGACGTCACAGAATTATTTAGGTTAGCTGAGGTTACAGGAAAGCTGTGGGTACTTCAAAAGAGAATAAAAGCTGCCGGATGAGCGCGTAGCTTAGCAGCCAATGGATTTTACTGGCGGCAAAGATAACAAGCTAATACATGCTGTTGGATATAAATTTCATTGCACACATCCCAGGTACAAAGTGCCGCTGGAGAGCAAAAAACCCCCATCTCTGAGTTTACGACACAGTGGGTAGTGCCGGCAGCGGAGGTGTTTCCATTCATTCACACCCGCGCAGAAGAATAAATTGTAGGGGTTACCCAGTACAAACCGAAAAGTCACACGTTTAAAATTAACATGCATGAAAAACAATTTCTGAGAATAATGCAACTGCCACCTGGCACTCGGTGCAGTCAAGAAGCACCTAAGGCCACGAGTTGGCAGGATTTTTAAAATGCCCGTTTCTAGATACCTGAATGCCGTGTCACAAAGCGCTGAACAAAACCTGGAGACACACAGACAACTGGGGATAGAATTCTCCTAACAGAGGGCGCAAGTCGAACACCAGCCAATGCAGCCTAGGAGGAGAGACCTGCCTTGAGAGGGCTCTTCAGTTAAGAGTCTGGCAGGGGAAAATTCATCCCTTTGCTCAGACCCCATCAGAGACACAGTATTCGTCTAGTTAGACCTCGAGTCTGATTTGGTCTGGCAGTTATACTCCAGCCTCATTCCCCAGGGTCTTCCACTCATTAAGACCTTAGTCTATATTACAGAGAACAGCAACCATTTATAATTTGCTATTGCCTTTCTTATTTTCATTGCAGCTGGTGGTAGGCGTAGGGTCCCTGTAACTATGTAGTTCGGCTTCCACCCCCCCCGCCCCCCCGATTTTAAATCATTTCCTCTCTCCTTTGGTTGTTGTCTCTTTTGAAGGGAAGTGCGTCTCACCAGCACCTCCTGCCATGCCTGCGGCTGTCCCCAGGCCTCCTCGGCCACCTTCAGAGCAGCCCTGCCCGCGGCAGAGCATCACCTGCACCAGACACCAGGGTGCCCGCTCAGAACCGCAGCATTTGCCTCTGGGGATCAGAGAACTGAGGCCCATCTGCATCCCTAAAAATAATTTCCTTATAAACGCCCCTGAGCTGCTGCCGAAATCCGCTTTCCCCAGGGCGGAGGTGGGTGTCGACAAGGCTCCGGGAGGCTCAGCCTGCTCTGGCTCACGCTGCGGCTGGGCTGGCAGCCCACCGCTTTTACCCTCGCCTCCAGGGGTTTGCTGCGGGCATTTGCCTGGCCTTCACTGCTCTTATGCCAGTCTCCGGCTTTGCTTTCTCTTCTCCTTCGGCTGCTCTCCAAGGATCCTGGTTATAAGCCATAAAAAGCTTGTTTTCCCTCTGCTCCTTCCCACCACCCCGGCTCACCGATCAGAGGCAGCGCACACCTACGGGAACCAGTACTGCTCCGTACCGGCTCCTTTTGAGCGAAGGCATCATTTGTAAGGGCGTTGTTTTAACAAGGTGAGATTTCACCTTTCTCCTGACAGTAATCATGTTAATACTTAATATCAATCATATAAATATTTAAAGCCTCACTACAGTATTGAGAGAGGCAATTAGTAAGTATCTGCGTAGCCCTAGGAGAGCCCAAATGCTAAACCTGATAAATATTCATGTTAAAAGAGCTCCTTGCGCTTCCACTGTGCTGGGAGATGTTGCCGATGTTCTCTGGGGATGAACCCTTGGTGATACCGTGCTGGTTTTCGCTCTTTTGCTCAAGATGATGTTTCTGTTCTCCACTGCCATGCCGCCAGCCCTGGCTCGGCCCATCGGCCAGGCTGGGAGGGCTCCAGAATCCCAGAACACCCAAATCCCCGCTGACCCCCCTCGCTAGCAGAGCTGAGCAGTTACCACCGGCACTAACAGAGACCGTTCAACCAGCTGGGAGAGGAACGGGTGCCCCCCGGTCCTCCCCAAGATGTGCAGATGCACGTCCAGCAGCCCGGCCCCAGCGGGACGGTGCCACCCTGGCACAGGAGGCCAACGCCAGAGCGGCGCGGTGGGTGACGGGCAGGGACAAAATGTCCACTGCCAGGGCACGGATTTGGGGTTTACCGTTTTTCCAGATCACTGATGTGTTTTAAGCATGTTAAAATCATGCCGGACGATCGCACCAGTTCACTACGTCAGTCACAAGCCAACGAGTATATTAGGTGATAATTAGCTACAAACTAAGGAGTCTGTCAGAAGGGGAAGACTGTTAATTAATCCATGTGGACTGACACATACACACGACTGCAGTCATTTAAGTCACAACCATGAATACACTAAAACAGTTAAGGAAAACCCAAATATAAGAAACATCACTTCTTATTTTGTTTTTTCTTTCTTTCTTCTTCAAAACACCACGTGTACTTAACTCCTCGTGTCCTCCCCATACAGCATTTGAGCACAGGTGCCTGTGGCTGGTCGGCAGCAGTAAATACTAACTAGTACCTCGAGAGACATCACTAGAAATCAGTAAGGGCAAAAAAAATTTTAAATTAAAACCATAAAAACCTCCCAAAAAATAATGAGACAGCAGATGGCCCCCGGGTGTTGAAGGAGCACATTGATCCTTGCTGCAGCTTCAGAAAATACCTGGCGTCATGGCGGTGTGCAGCATGTCCCGGCACCACAGAATCCCAGACTGGCAGGGGTGGGAAGGGACCTCTGGAGACCACCCAGTCCCACCCCCGGCCAGAGCAGGGTCACCCAGAGCAGGT
>VXBH01005243.1:199046-211967 GCA_013400035.1 Rynchops niger
TCCACAGAGCTGCTCTCCAGCAGGTCACCCCCAGCCTGTCCTGGTGCAGGGGTTATTCCTCCCCAGGGGCAGCACCCTGCACTTGCCCTGCTTGAATTTCATAAGGTTTCTCTCCACCCAGCTCTCCAGCCTGTCCAGGTCTCTATGGATGGTGGCACAGCCTTCTGGTGTGTCAGCCACCACCCACCCCAGCTTTGTGTCATCAGCAAACGTGCTGAGGGTGCACTCTGTCCCCTCATCCAGGTGATGAATACATTGAACAGGACTGGGCCCAGTACTGACCCCTGGGGAACACCACTCGTCACTGACCTCCAACGAGACTCCGTGCCCCTAATCACCACCCTCTGAGCTCCGTCTTTCACCACTGAAGATCTGCATTACCTGTGCCTCGTGCACCCTCCGGCTGTCCTTTCGGGTACCGGCTGCGCCCAAGAACTTATCCAGCACCGCCGCGTCCTCGTCCCCGCCGATGAGGTCTCTCTGCAGGACACCCGCTGCTGACAGCAAGTGCCATGCGGGGCAGGCAGCGTGGGGCCGGGGGCAATGAGACAGCAGAACAGGCTGTTCGCTGACAGCCCGTCCCCCTGCAGGGGAATAAACAGCCAAGTCTGCCGCAAGTGCTCAGCACATCTCTGTCAGTGCACAATAATGGTGATAATTATCAATAATAACAATAATCTGGATGTAAAGCTGCTCCAGCAGTTGGGGCTAATGGACGCTGAATCTCATACCAGCCTTCCTGGAAGCCGCGTCAGGCCGCCAGCACTACCGTGGTGTTTGAAACCCAAAGAGAAGAGAGAAGCCTGGGCACCTGGAGCGGCAGATGAGGCTGCGGGCCCCTTGTTGGCCGCACTCTGGCAACTCGCTCGCAGCTGTGAGCCCATTTCATTAGAACGAAGGAAGTTTAATGCCATCTGTAATTTCCACTCAGATCAGCCGATGAGGTTCTCTCACATTCCTTCACATTCCTAGGCAGAGCGCAGCCCTCCCTGCCTTGCCCATGAGCACTAGACACGGGGCAAACCCGCCACCGCCTGTCCCAAAAGTGCTCCGAGGTGAGGAGACAACCTCCATGCGTTGCCAGAAGCTCCATTAAGTGCAGAATATCTGGTGCCCTATCGCACCAGTATTTTTTATTGAGATTAAACACAGTGCTAATTTCCCGTTCACTCCCCCCAGTACATGCTTATTAATTAGCATACTAATTCGCTTAGGTCTTTAGGAACCGCATGCCATGGAAAATGTTCTAAGTTGTCAAATACAGCTCATCGATTAGTCCAAGACGTTTAAGAAAGACTAATTGATAAGTATATCAGAGCGCTGACTAATTGGTGAAAAAAACAGCATCCCTTCCTTTGTAGTAAGATCCTTGAATTTACTGGCAACTTGATTTTTCCTTCTTTTAATTAAGAAAAGAAGACCACCGAAAACCAGAAGCCTTTGTGGAGGGTGTCTATTCAATTTGGTGGTTATGCTTGAAGTGAAATCTACTTCATTGGCCTAATTGCTGAAAATGAACCTACTCTGCAAACCAGAACTTATCATTGGGGCTGACACAGCTGATGTGGGAACTTAAAAGCAACTTCATCACTTTTCGCTTTGTTATATGTATTCTTTGATATTCCTTTCTGATTACATAAATTAAAAGTGACTTCTACAAAGACGGAAGAGAGGTGCTGCATACGTTTCTCCATACAGCATACGGCAGCTTCCGAAACAGCCCAGTGTCACAATCTGTAGACTACAGAGACCGCACAGGGTAAAAGATGCAGAGTAAAAATGACTGAAGGTTCACAATTACATCTCCAAGCAGTAACGCTCTGCCTCATGGGCCCATGGCCATGGACCCGGTTACTCTCCGAGGAATTCCGCTGATGTGTGAATCGCTGACACTGGTTTGTGCGCTACCACCCCAAACAGAATATAAAACCTACTAAAGCATTTGTATATGTTTGGATTGCTGACCTCTAGCTCTTAGGAATCAAGATAAAGTCCGCTGTCCTACTGGCCACTGTGGCATCCAGAGCGCTTGCAGGCTGCTGTAAGAACCATTTTTCCAAAAACCACAGCTCAAAGCAACCCAAGCCAAGACACCCTGTGGCAGACAAGAGGCCAGATTTTGCCCTCAAAACCAGCGTGTGCAACGGTGCGGAGTTGCTGCTTACGACACCAGGTGAGACAGGCTCCGGAATAAGCGACGGTTCTCTGGAGGCCGTCGGTTACAGCAGCAGCGTTTGTTAATGTTGCGACTCTGCCAAGAGCCTTTCCAGCTGCTGTCTCCTGTTGCTGAGTATAACGCACGAGAGACCCGCCTGCCCTCCCTGCCAAAGCTAGAAATAGGTGGAGGGCTCTGAAGAGTTGGTGGCTCCAGCACACGTGAAGCCGAGGAAGACCCAGCTGCATTTGGTCCCAGTTCTAAGTAGGGATGGGAGCCAGGTTTGATCTGCTACACCTCTGGGCTCTCGCATGCACATTTTATTTACAGGAACCGCCAAATGCTGTGGGTGTTGATGTGCCCTGTAAGTCTTCCATCCTAAATGATTTTTCTAGAGGCCCGTAAAAGCGCATCCGCATGTTATGGTGGGTTTAAAGAGCAGTAATACCCTTGATGGGCCAACAGTTTTTTTCCTTTGGTCCTCTCTCAGACATACACAGTCAGTCCATGCCTTTTAGCTTCTGGATATCAAACCAAGTGTTTATTTTCAGGATGCATTAGCATCTCTTGGGAGGGAGGACAGACTCTCCCTACTCCCTCTTCTCCCTTGCTGCTGGAGTGGCACAGTGCCGGCTGCTTGCTTCCACAATTAGTAGCTTAAATAATACAGAAAAGCGATTTCACGGGGCTCCTATTCAAACCAGCCCGCAAGTTCCCCAAACGGAGCTTTTCCTCTTCCCCTGGCAAAGCCCGAGGGCAGCGCCCCCGCTTCGCTCCGGCCCAGCCAGGGCTCCCGACCTGGCCCAGGGGAGCAGCGCCAGCTCCGGCGGCCTGCTGCCTCCCCCAAAACAACCGCAGCTACTCTCCCTTCTCACAGCATTTCCACACATTTGCCACGCCTCTTCTGAAATTATAATTTTTGCCCCCCAAAAATCTGTTTAGTGCCGTTTGCCTGCGCAGAAGCGTTTGGGCCACCAACAGCAAATACTGGTGCTCTGGTGGAAAAAAGGAATGATTACAGTTCCTTTTCAGACCAATGATATTTACTTGCCTCTCAACACGCAGCATGGTTTACACCTTTAAATGACCTTAAGTAATCATTTTCTAGGCAGAACAGAAAATCCATTTCCATTAGTTTCCACAGACTCAGAAAGTATGTATGTAGGAAGATCACTTCCATAAATTCACCTTTTTAGAGTCACTGGGTAACCCAGGATTTATGCAAGTGCGGGTCAATCAAATCATTCGGTATTTATACGCTCCCTTTCAAGCTCCAGGGAACTGGAGTAAAATGCTAAAAATAAAATACACATGTTGTAATACGAAGAAGATTTAGAGATGGGACTACTCTGACAGCCCAAAATAAAAAGCTTTCTGCATAAGATCTCAATGGCTCAGTCTGTACCTAAATCACGGATTGATTTAACTCACTGTAGACAAGTTATATAAGCTTTGGAATTATGTATGCTTGATCAATGTGTTTTAGAAATGAATCTCTGTCTGACTTAATAATTTAGGCAAGGGAAGAAGCCACATAAATATCCCTACATTTTACTTTATAGGACAGGAAACCAATTTCTAATCAAATCTGTACGTAAACAGCATTATTTGTTTCCAAGAAATATCAGTGTTAAAAATAATTTTCAAAGAAAATACGAAAACAGACTTCACAAATGATTAAGTGTTATCTATTAAACATACACGCACATCATATTGATAGGTGAGCGCACAAACACTAAGGTCGGAGACACAGAGGCGAACGCAATATCCCTTTGCAATACCCAGGGATGGAGACTCCTAGCACCGCACCCAAAAAAAACCCCCAGATTCGGAGTCTCAGACAGACGAGAAAGTTGGATGTGCCGGATATTTTACTCCTTTGAAGTGCTAACAGTGATTCTGCGCTCGAGCGCAGGAGCAACGCCCCACTTCAGCCCCACCACCCCCACCCGGGTACAGCGGGGGCAATGCACGCTTCCACCCACGCAGGCACACCTCCAAGTGCTTTAAAACAGCCTTCTCAGGGTAGAGGTAAGGAAACTGAGGCACAGAGCGGCAAAATGACTCCCTGAAAGGCACAAGGCAAGCTCAGGTATAGAGTCAAGGCTTTTATTTGAATGCCAAATCTACTAGCACAAACCTCCTGTCTTAACCACGTTATTGCTCAAATCCCACCGATACCGGCGGGAGCTCAACGACTGATTCCGACCCGGCATAGAGCTGGGGCGCTCGGAAGCACGCTCCTCGGCTTTTCCCTGGGTTCTGGTGTCCTACCTGATTTGGGGGCAGTCCAACCAAAAGGTAAAAAGCTGACTCGCTGTTGCAGTTTTTTTTTCGGTGGCCTCAACGCTAAAAAAACCCCGATGCCGACACTGTTCAGGGGTCATTCCCGGCAGCGCGCAGACAAGCTCTGTGCCCAGCAGAGCGTCGCCCTCACCCAGCGGAGCATGAACCTCAGCACAGACCCGCGGCCGAGTCCACACCGATACTCCCCAAGCTGCCAACGCGTGAAAAAAATGGGCAAAGCAAATTGCTACAGCCTTGGGGGATTCCCTGCAAAAGCGTATAGTCAAACAAGGAGGGAAGCCACTTACCGTACAGGACTGTAATGAGGGACACGGGCATGACCAGGATACCCACCAGCATGTCTGCCACCGCCAAGGACATCAGAAAGAAGTTTGTGGCATTCTGCAACTTCTTCTCCAAGGACACAGCCATAATTACCAATATGTTTCCCCCAATGGTCAGCAGGATGACAACCAAGATCAGGAGGGCAGGCCAGTTCTTCTCCCTCACGGACATCCGAGAGGCTTCGCCCTTCTCAGAGGCATTCAGAGGATCAGATGTAGGCAAACTCTGATTCAGAGTCAAATTGCTGCTTAAGGACCAAGCCATCAGACCACCATGCAAACTAAAATCCAGCGTAACAGACACCGTCGTTAAGCTGAGTAATATTCCAGTGCTACTTAAAGTGCTCATCGTCTGGGACTGGTTTTTCCGTCTCTTAACCGTGCCTCAGAGATGATCCCTTTTCCAAACTGCAGGTCCAGGGCAGATGCCGAACTTCACAAAACCTGAGCCAGAAAATAACTTGATCTTCCATAGTGAAACAAGCCTTTCAGAAGTTAGCGTGGAGCTCTTCTAGCTTCCTTGGGTGTGGTGGAGGGTGACCACTGACCAGCAGCCTCGAGGGAAAGGAGACTTTGCGATCTCCGGCTGGTTGCCAGGTCCACCATTCTGAAAAGGAAAGAAAAAGTATATTCTTCGCTGAAATCCCAGTGTACGCAACACCTCCTTTATCCCCATGCAAACCACATTCTTATTCTCTCCCTTCCTGCTGGCTAGGACGTTCTCCAGACTGCAAGTAATTTATCTTATGGGTACAGACTATGCCTACAATTATGGGGGAAGAGAGGGAGAGAATCACATCAGCGTGCTCTGGCTGGTTAAAAGCTGCTTATCGCTAATTAAATGTTTTGTGAAACCTGCAAAAGCAAGTCTGAAGAGCAAAATATGTTCCAATTGATAGCCACTTGACAGATACTCTGCCGCCGCGTAAAATAGCAATTGCCTGAAATTCCAACCAATCCAGCCAAAGCACGGCCCAAACCATCACCTTAAATGGAGGTGTTCGGATATATTTTGCATATTCTGAGATAAAGCACAGGTGTTGTAAAAACCCTCAGATGTTAACGATTCACTCTCCTATAATAATGAAGACTACTGTTTGGTTTTTATTGGTAAATAAATGGTGGATAAGACACAACATATATTAGGAACATCATACGATACTACGCTGTCGATCTCTCCGAACAAAGAGATAACAAAGACTTAAGAGAAGAGAATCAACAATCTTTCATAAAAGCTGGGTAGCTCTTTCGGCTCTTCTCCATCCGCTTTCGTGCCGCTGTGCTGCCATGCTCATGACTGGCACACGGCAGGGCCAGTAAGCCCAGTCCCACCAGCCTGCTGCCCAGCACGTGCAGGTATCGGCACCCTCACCACGTGAGGGGGGTAGGATGGATTTCCTCCGAGTATCTCAGGTGATTTATGCTTCTTCACAAATTAGCTGACATCCCCTGACTGCCCATGTAATACAGGCCAGAAAGCATCATGCTGCTGCCTCTGAAGGAGGCCGTTAGCCTCAGGCGTTGACCTGATTCAGCAAATTAAACATACTTTTAGCTTCAGGCACATGCCTACACCCACTGAGGCTAATGGCATGTATTCCCCAATCCTGGCTAAATTACGTCCTCAGGAACTCAACTGTTTTGACTGCCAGACCCGTACAACTGATGAAAACAGCAGCTTTGCGTTGTGTTTCCACTACATCAGAGTCAGGATCCTGACAACGAGGTGCAGCAGAGGACTAGAGCACAGAGGGAAAGCAGTTAGTAGAACAACAACAACAAACATGGACATGGATCTGTTGGAGCGGGGCCAGAGGAGGCCACAGAGATGATCCGAGGGCTGGAGCCCCTCTGCTGGGAGGACAGGCTGAGAGAGCTGGGGGGGGGGGTTCAGCCTGGAGAAGAGAAGGCTCCGGGGAGACCTTCCAGCCCCTTCCAGTCCCTGAAGGGGCCTACAGGAAGGCTGGGGAAGGGCTGTTGGCAAGGGCATGTAGCGATGGGACGAGGGACGATGGTTTAAACTGGAGCAGGGCAGGTTTAGATGAGACATGAGGAAGAAGTTCTTTCCACTGAGGGTGGTGAGACACTGGCCCAGGTTGCCCAGAGAGGGGGTGGAGGCCCCATCCCTGGAGACATTCCAGGCCAGGCTGGATGAGGCTCTGAGCAACCTGCTCTAGTTGGAGATGTCCCTGCTGACTGCAGGGGGTGGGACTAGATGGCCTTTAGAGGTCCCTTCCAACCCAACGCATTCTGTGAGTCTATAAACCCCACACACTGTCCGGAAGTTGACCAGGAAGTAGAATAAGATCAATAACGCGCAACTTATGTTCAACGCATCCACATTTTTTTTGTGTAGTCCCCAGGAAAAGAGCTGTTCTCTCTCTGTTAAATACGTAACAAAACAAAAGGCAGGTTTTAGCCCTTGAACGCACGGTGGCACACATGTGACACAGGAATTTGCTACCCAGGGATCAAAAGCTAAATGCAATGCATGGGTTTACATTAGATTTTATGTAAAATAAGAAGTGCTCAGAGTCCCATAATAAAGTGTTTAACATTCATGGAGGTTTTGGAAACTTAGTAATGGGCTTTGTGCACAAAAACATGTCTCAAATGAGCGGTGTGTACAATGAACCCAGATTTGCTTCTGCATTTTAGTTAATTACTCCCAAAGGGTCTCTAAACCTCATATTTAGGAAGAAGTTTTGCATTATGCGCACAGAAAATAATTTTGCAGCTGCATATGCAGATGAATTAGCAAGTAGTCACTGGACCATTTATTTTTCCAACTTAGCTGGTCTGAAAAAAAGCTCTCTAGAAAGTTTCAAAATACCTCTGAGTTTTTGGGGTTCGTTTTTTTGGTGTCGTCTCCCCCCACCCCCAAAACACAGCTTTTATTTGAAAGCTGTGAAGAAAATGAACCACTTTTCCAAATGGCCCTTCCACAGTGCAGGAGACACCAGGCAGCTTTTTGCCACTTGCGCTTTGCTGGGCGGGACACCCCCGTTAAAGCCAGTGGGAATTTCTGAGTCTCCAGATACTCCCTCTCGTCACCTCCGTGACTCTTGGGCACTCCTGATCATGCCACAATAATACTTTGGGGCAGGATGAGCCGAAAGTTCATGCCCAAACCTGAGGACACGGACAGACAGCAGGACGCCCAGCCTTGGTCTTACGTCTTCCCAGGTGTGAGCTCTCGGAGGTTTCGGAGAAGGTGAGGCTACCACCACTCTCCCCACCGAGAGCTTGATGTTCCTGGCACATGGTAGTTGGCGTTGCCAAAGGAACATGGGCGAGGAGACACCTCAACTCTAGATCATTAAAAAAAACCCACCCCAAACCCAACCTAACTGCAAGACAAGATTTCTGAATTAAAAATGTCTAATTTTACGACTGCTCAGGACTCAATTCCAAACTGGTCATTCTCTCTTGCATTTCACAAATGTATTTGCAATAACATTTCCTTCCATCAATGACGCTGAATCATAGCATGAATTTTAAAAAAAATAAATAAAAACCAGCGGGCAGAATTCACGCTTGCTTATTCATTAGTTTTAATAATAAAAATAAGATGTATGTTATCTGGCTACTAACGTATGGCAAAGCATGGCGTTCCAAAATTTTACTAGTCACCAAATACAGCTCACTTTGAATGAAATGATCCTCGGGAGAAAAATCGGTTTTGTCAGAAAGGTCTAAGAAAGGGAGGCTTCAAAATTCATTCGCTTGCTTTAACCGAGCAGTTTTCAAACACACACACACAGTCAGACTTTGAGCAAAATGCTTTCTAGACAAAGTAAATTCTGCAAGTCTGGTACACGCTAACTTCTCAGCAAGAAAATTACATTTTCTAAAGTCGAACAGATTTCTCAATAATCCTCCCCCCACAACCCTGTCAGCAGTTAAAAATGTACACGTTCTACAGGCGAGAGTAAAATTATGCTACGATACTGAGAAACTAGATTTTTTTTTATTTAGGACTATAATGGTAAAAATTAATCTCAGACTCACAATTCCATCTTTGCTATTAGAAGGAATTATGGGTTTGTTGTTTGGTTTGGTTTTTTTTTTTAAACTTGGCCCATTCACCTATTACACAGAGCGACTCATGAAGAGACCCATTACTATTTTTGTGCAAATACAGAACTAGGAAAAGACAAGGAAATCACAAAGACACGTAAAAAACCATTTTCCAGGGGTGCTTATGGAAATGCGATACCCGAAATAACCGTGTACGTGTGGAGAAGAGATGTGTAGCAAAAAAGCCATGACACTGGCAGGAGCTCTGCCTTGTTCTGTAGCCCCCAAATGCCTGGTTTAGACAGATCGAAGATGCTGGCACTGCTCTGTGCATCACCTTGGCCCTGACGGTGGCCGGAAAGAAGTTGGCAGCCCTTGTTCTTGCTGCCACCGACAGCCGCCCCTGGGTGCAACCGGGTCCCCGCGCCTGGGAAATGGAAGAAGGCGGAGAGAGGAGCCAATCTCTCAGACCAGAATAGCGTCACATTGTCTTGATGGTGCCTAAATTCAGGCATCATCAGGTCTGGCATAAATGGTGGGAGACCTTCACCTCTTACCTTGGCATAAACAGGAAGAAAAACATTACAGGCAAAGGCGACTCTTGGGTCCCAGCCAATGCTTCTGGCTCCGTTCTACCACATTGCTGTGAAAAAGCCTGCGCTGGAGTCCTTATCGAGTCTCGTTGACTCCCTTTTTTCTACACAGCTTTTATTTATTGTTTTATTATCAGTTTTCCCTGCCTGGAGAATCATTGCTGTTCATCCCAGAATAGCACCAGGTTCCCTAGTGGCAGGAATACCTTGGAGAGGCCATCGGGATAACGAAGGTTTCCAAGGTGGTATAGGCTTGATCCCAGATTATAATGGTTAAAAAAAAAAAAAACAAAAAAAAACCCAAAAAAAACACCAAACAAAAAACCACACACCACATCCCCCCCCACACCAAGCAAACAGTCTATCTCAGCTGCCTTAAAATCAACAGAGGAAGCATTTTGCATATTCATTTTGAAAAACCGATACGTGGGAATTTGACTACAGCAATGCTCAAGATTGGGCTCCGCCTGCAGAATTAACCGTCCCATTGCTCTGTTGATACTTTTATATTATTTCGCATGGATTCTGGATTGAAGTCATCAGCTTTCTTTTTCACTGCATCCCTCGGTCTCCACAAGGTAAAACTTTATGACTAATTCCTTCAGCTACAGTCTTCTAAGCACATCACTGTACCAGAAAAATAATGCACATTTTATTCATGAATTCTGCATATATTTAAAAAGTATCTCCATAGTTTTAAATTAAAACCTGTGCCTACCACAGATTTTTTTCCAACAGCTAACTTCAAAGCACACATACTGAATTTTGTGGTCAATCATCAATTCCAGTGCAATCTACCGCTGACAATCCTTAAAATTAGAATTTAAACATTCATCAGAGCCAAGTCCTTCTCTATGCCACTCTCGCACTTTGGGCACGTTTCGCCCCCACCCACCCCCCCAGTCTTTAAGTCCAGTTTAGAATAAACTGCAGCTAGATAAAGATTTTTGTTTCTCTTCTATCAAGAGCACATGAATTATTTAAAGCAAGAGTTCGGTATGCTGAAGTTTTCAGATATTCCAGAAGGTGAAGTCGAAGGGAAACAAAACCTATGGGGTTCACACGCCTTTGGGAGTGTTTACCACCATGACTCTTGCTAAAAGGGAAAAAACCAAACAGACCAACCAACCAAACTTTCTTGGAATAAACACAATTATTTTTTCCTTTGAATTAAATGCATTTGTCTTTAGTTGTTTTACCCTTCAAAGCTCAGAACATTTTTTCCTGTAGAAAATCAGCTGCCTGCTGAGAACTCGAGACGTTCCCCGGCCCCCAGGCAGGATCCTGCCTCTCCCGGACAGACTGCAGAGCTCCTCCGCTCTCGTAAATCATTTAATAACTCTCTGGGACTCACAGCCTGAAGGTTAACAATATGCATTTCAAATTGGGTAAGAAATCAAGGATTGTCAATTCAGCCCCAAAAAAGAACCTGCGTCTCAGGCAGACTCAGAGAGGAGAATAATACGTGAATTCACGGTGAGTCTTGCCTTAAAAAACAAAAGTACGTAGTGATCAAAAGCAATGACTTTCTGCAGTTCCCTCCCCGCCAGAAAAATAAGCAACACCCGATGGCTTGTCAAGGGCACAAAGGCCGTATGTGGGCAAAAGAGATTTTTTTCCTCCTGAACGATCAGCTGTATTCAAGCCTCCGAGTCGCACTCACATCTCGTCGGTAAGCAGATGAAAACCACCAAGTTGTTAAAAATCAAACACGTTTTTAAATCAAGTTTTTCCTTCAGCCTTGGCTTTGATGGTAGACCTCGGTAAGGGTAAAAATAAATCTGAAGCCAAGTAAACTGAACTGCAAGTACTGCAATTTTTGACAGGAAAACAGTTGCGGGTAGTTTACAACTACCTGAGCCAGATAGTCAGCTGACGTAAATTGTTATAGCTTCATGAAGGCCTCTACAAAACGGCAAATAATTTTAAATTATATAATAGGATACACGGTTTAGGCTCAAGAAGGTAGATTTAAGGCTTCATTCTTCACTCTAAACTCTGTATTTCCTGCTATTTGCATCTTTACTAAATTAGTCTTTTAAGGCACTGCCAAATTCATTTTCATTTTTCTTCGGAACAGAAGGTTGCTTTAAAATACATCTTTCCATGACACATTCGCAAGGGCCCCTTTGGTTTTAGTGACTGCATAAAATCATATTTTTTGTATTTACCCAATTCTGAATTTTAGGCACTTGCAACTCATCCTTCTCCTGTTCGTAGCAGCATTGAGATGCGTCCCTATTTCTGTGCAGATCTCTTTCCAAATGGTGCGGGAGAACGCCGCACGTCCAGCGAGGTGACTGGGGCTGAAGCACCTTAAACACCGAGTTTGGTTCAGCCCCGGATTTGCTCCAGCCCAGAGACGAGGCACTCAACAGCGAGACTCTTCCAAGAGCTGCACAGCAAAACGCCAAGAACCAACTGTCGCGGTGACAGATCTAAGGAAATCATGTATAAATAGGAAAAAAAAAAAAAGAAAATAGACAAAAGAACTCACGGTGAGGGTGGTCAGACAAGGGAAGTGGGTCACAGAGAGACTGCGGGACCTCCGTGCTTGGGGATGCTCAAAACACGGCTGGGGATTGCCCTCCGACAGCCTGTCTGACTTTGGAGTGAGCCTTGCCTTGAGCACGAGGTTGGACTAGAGAGCTTCGAGAGGTCCTTCCCAGCCTAAATTATTCTACGATTGGATCAGGAAGGCGCTTCTGAGCAAAGCTGTCCAACCTGGGGGCTTTTTTGATCTCTGATCCCCGGATACGCACCCTATGCTTGTCCCTACCACTCAGGCCCAGGATAAGACCAGCGCATCCCGTCCCCTTTTGTTTCCCCAAGGCCAGAAGAAAGCAGCGTGCCCAGGTGGGAGAGACAACCGCGGAGGACGCCAGCCTGCACGGCGTGGGGACCGGGGCCCTACAGCTGCACCAACGCGCGCCCCTGCCCCACCATGGAGATGCACACAGCGACGGCAAGTCCTCGCCTCCGGTGACCTGGCGAGCGAGGTCACGGGCATCTGAGGAACCGACAGCTCAAGTAGATTCTGAAAAGCGGCAATCGTAGAAAGCCCCAAGTCTTTTTAACCACTTGGTAGCATCAAGAAAGCTTCCTGTCTTTGGAGAGCAATCCGTGCACCACACGTTTTCGCAATCGTTGCAGTGGGAAAAGAAAAATCAAAACCTACTGATTGATTATCCTGCAGATACCCACTTCAAACTTAACCGAAGATGCAGTCCAGGGAAGTGCTTATGCCTAATTTTAAGTATGTAAATACTTTCCAGAGCCACTCTTAAACTGGTAAAAAAAATCACAGCATTTATATAGTGGCACTATTTTTCCAAGGATGCATTTGATACTCCCTCTTCAGTTTTGCAAGAAGTTCTGGAAGTTTTCCCAGCAGGTACCGGAGATATTGCAGTGTAAAAAACACTTAATAAAACCTTAGGGAAACCTCCCCAAACACAGCTTTACACCACTGGGGTTTTTTTGTTTTTTTTTTTTTTTTTTTTTTTTTTTTTTTTTTAATTGG